>JAVSCE010005802.1:0-27561 GCA_032199065.1 Smutsia gigantea | reverse complement strand
GATATCCTTTATTTAGTTCTTTCAGATTGCTTTATGACATCTTACTTATTTTGATGGTATCTTACTTTAAATAATATTTAATGCTAATCCCTTATTGGTCCCCATTGTGTCCTGCATTTTCATTTGGTATGGTGTTCTGGGTCGTGAAAGATTTACATTTTTAAAAATGTATATTAGTGACAAATGGTAATCTAGCCTCAATTTAGCTACCTTCGGTGACAAACAACTTTGTGCCTTTGTATTTTATTTAAGAAACCCTTTCCTACTTTAATGTTATAAGGTAATCTCCTAAATTATTTATTTATTTTAAATAGAGAAATATACAGAAATGAATACAATAAAATCAACAAATTATTGTTAAATGAACACCTGTCTATAAATTAAAGAATAGAATGTTATCAGCACCTTACAATCCTTATACATTCCTCTTCCCAATTTTAACTCCCTTTTCTTCTTCCTAGTGGTAACCATTTTCTTGATAATTGCAATATTTAATTCCATACTTTTCTTTACCCCCATCTCCTATATTTCTTTTAGAAATTTTACCATTTTTTAACATTTATATTTTTAATCCATCTGGAATTATTTGTGCTTATGTGTGTAATATGAGGTAGGAATATGATTTTGTTTTTTTCCATTAGTTAGCCAATGATCACAGAGCTATTTTATTCAATAGTCCATTTTCCTACAAAATTTGTAACATCACCTCTGTAATAAAGTTTCTAGACCTCTTTGTTTATCCCACTGGTCTACTTATTTGTTTTTTGCACTCATACTATGCTGCTTTAATTTCTGTAGCTTTTTACTAACATATTGATATTTAATCAATATTTAGTATGGCAAGTCCCTTTCTGTATTTTTCTCAAGATTGCATTGATTATCTCTGGTTAATTTCTCTTCCAAATAAATTTTAAGACTAGTTTATCAAGTATCATGGGAAGCCCCATTGAGATTTTTGTTTGGAATTTCATTGAATATAAACATTAATTTAGAGAAAATTGTCATCTTTACATTATTGAATTTTTCCATCAATGAACATGGCATATCTCTCCATTTTTTAGGTCTTCTGTTGCATGCTGAAGTAATTTTTCTAATTTTATTCAAAAATATCTTGCACATCTTTTGTTAATTTCCAAACGTAATTGTTATTATTTGTTACAGCAAATGCTATCTTTTTGGAAATTGCTTTTTTAGATTGCTGGATAGCCTTTTAAAGAAATGCTACCAGTATTTATGTATATATCCAGCAACCTTACTGAACTGTTAAGTTTATTAATTGTAAAAATTTGCCTTTAGATATTCTTGAATTTTTTAAATGTGGCCAGGCCAACCATATCATCTATGATTATTCCATTTTTGTTTTTTCATTTCCAATTCTTATACCTTTTGTTTACTTGTTCTGGGACCTCCATTAGCAGGTTGAATAGAAGTGGGTGGTGTTAGTGGCAAACTTGTCTTGGGTTTTAAAGTGATATTTCCTAAGATTTCATCCTTAAGTATGATGTTTGCTGTATATTTTTGGTAGTTATTATTTATCATGTTAAAGAAGTTCCATTCCATCTTGGTTTGCTAAAAGTTCTTAATATTATACAGTGTTGAATGTTATTTATGGAAATAATGAAGTTTCAACAAAGAAGTCACATTTCTATATTCTGTGAACTCTTTTGATTGCAGGTACTTATTGAGAGTGAGCAGATAAGAAAGGAAGCTGATGACTCTGGGCCACTCACCGAACTGGAACACTGGAAACGCATGTCAGCCAAATTTAATTATATCATTGAACAGATTAAAGGGCCAAATTGTAAGGCAGTCATAAATGTGCTTAATATTGCACACTCCAAACTATTAAAGGTAAAAAGCATTTTATTTTAAAGTTTGGCATACTTCAGAACAACCAAATGGAAAATTACCCTTTTGTACTGCTTCATCACATCATATAGCGGAATCATGGTTTGAGGAGTGTTGAACTTTGAGTAAGACTTTCTCATATACTATGGTTATTTCTAGAAGAGAAAAAGGGAGTATAGAAATGAAGATTATCAGTATTTCACACACAAACTTTAACAGTACTGCTATGGGGTGATTGCCATTATTTTTCAATTGTTTCTGAAATTGTAAATCAATAGAGGCTCACTGAGGTAAAGAACTACATAGAAAGTCAAAAGGAAAAATGCTTTCTTATCATACATCTCATCCCCACTATTCCACCTCCTTTCTTAGAGGCCATCTTTATTAAAGGTTGGCTTGATTCTTTCCAGGTCCTTTTCTTTTTTTTTGTTTATTCTTTCTTTAAAAAATATATATAACAAATAGTGCATCAATAGTTTTTTTTTTTGTAGAAGACTTAAGCAGTATAGATGAAACAAGTCTCTCTTTATCACATACCCTGATTCTAGGAGTTCTTTATTACTATGGCTGTTAGTTACTTGTTATATATGTTGGATGAGACAATCTGTCATTGTACCTCGGCATCTCTGCACGTTTTTGCTGAATATGAAAAGTTCACTTTGCTGATAGGAATATTTTCTTGGACTAATTTTCTGTTTTAATAAGGACACAGTTTTGAAGACTCAAAATAATGTAATTTCACAAAAAGTATATTAGAAAAGTCATTCCATGTAGAAGCAGGTCCACTTTAAGCCTCCAGATGGGATGTTAATGAACAACAGGATGAGTTTTTAGGTTCAGTAAACCATTTAAGGTGATTATAGTAACTTTTAAGTCTTAAATAATGGAAGAAAAAGATATCAATCACATTTAAGGATCTACTGTTTTAGTATATGTATGATTAGGGAAGGCAGCTTGAATTTCCTGATTAAACCTGAGCACCTGATATATTTGGATGTTTCATAGAATCCTTAACATTTTATTTTCCTAGAATTGGCGTAATTTGGATGCAAGAATCACAGATACAGCAAATGAATCTAAAGATAATGTCAGATATTTGTACACTCTGGAAAAAGTATGTCAACCTCTCTATAACCAAGATCTAGTAAGTATGTTTTTTAAAGTGAAGTTTAAAAATTAAAGCATTTAAAAATAATATGTGAATATTGGGAAAAACTTATACTACAGAAAAATTATTTAAAAGATGTATTTTCCCATTACATACCTGTAATGAGTTATAAACTACATTATTGTAACCCTCATTTAAGTATATAGCATTATTATAAGTGTGACCTTGTGAATTATGCAAGACAGATACATTAGTAATCCAGTGCTGCATAATGAATTAACCCAGAACTGAGTGGCTTAAAACAATAAACACTTATTATATCACAGTTCCTGTAAGTCTGGAATCCAGGCACAGCACAACTGAGTGCCTCCGCTTCAGGGTCTCTCATGAAATTGCAGACATGCTGGGGATGTGTTTTCATCTTAATGAGAGGCTGAGTGGTGAAGTTCAGAACAATTATCATGCAGTGGCTGCAGCCAGTGGGTGGGTCCAGGCCACAGGAACTGTAGAAGAAAATAACCTTTAGGGCGATAAGATATATGTTTTAATGACACCAGCATAGGCAAATCTTGTCCATCAGGTAGGGTGCATGCCAGAGAGTGTGGTCCTGTGATAGGACAGTGGCAGGAATGGGATCTCGTCCTGGTCTAGTATACCAGACCTTCATCCCCTTCCATGTGAGAGTTACAGATGGGTCACTATATAGGGCTACAGGAGGTACACGCACTGGCCATAAAGATAAAACTTCCCCATATGATGCTCTTACCTTCCAGATATTTTAGGTACACTACCATGATCTTTGGAGGCCACCCTACTGTTACTCCAGGAACACACAGGAGGCCAGCTTCCAGGCCTTTTCCCCAAGGTGCCAGAAAGGCCAGCCATTGCTGGTCCATGTGTTGAAATGTCCAGGGCCACGTACACTCAACAGAGTCTGCAGGATTTAATGCAGTTGGGACTGGCAGCAGGATGTTGCTCTGCTGGCCATATCCTGGCTTCAATAACTCCTCTTTGGTTTGCACATACAGTCGAATAGGAGAGGCAACAATGTGCATTAACATATCCACAGGGCTCAGGGCCCCTTTTCGGGGCTTCTCATTCAAACGCTGTAGCACTGTCCACAAGCAAACTGACCAGCTCCATAGACTATTGGTGTCACTTCAGGCTAGATTTCAACAAACCATTGTACCTTTCTATCATGCCTGCTCCAGTAGGGTTTTATGGTACCTGAAACTTCCACTTTATTCCTAATTGCTGCACCCATCCTTGTAACGCATGTCCAGTAAGGTGGGTGCCTTGATTGCTCTCAATCACCTGTGGCTGGCCATAGGCTGCAAAGAGATGCTCTAGGCCCCTTTTGGTGGTTTGCTGATCTGCACAACATGCAGGAAAAGCAACTAACAGTCCAGTAGCTGTATCCACACAAGTCATGGCATACCGATATCCTTCTGGTATGGGCAGAACCCCAATATAATCTATCTGCCACCTGACAAGAGGTATCGGCCCCTTTACTATTGTCCCATGTTGCTGTGGGACTCTGTTTAAGTCCCTTTAGAGCACACAAGGCATTCCTCCTTCTGGGCTCTGCTGAATTCTTCAAAGGTTAATGGCAAGCCCACCCCAACAGGTTACAGCCCATATTATCTTTTACCCCACATGCAACAAATGCTTATGTAACCATTTGGCTACATTAGAGGCAGGCTTTCCTTCTAACTAATGCACCTGGACCAATGTGTCTGCTTCTTCATTCCCTGGGGATGCCAATGGCAAATGGCCAGTCACATGGTATACAGTAACTGTCTTAGTCTGTCCAGAGGCCCATAGGTCTTGCCACAGCTCTTACCCCCAAAGGGGCCGGTGACCAACCATCCAGTTGGCATGGTTACATGTTGGTGGCTACAGGGTCAAGCCCTGATAGACGGCCCAGCCGTCAGTGCAGACAACTATAGGGGAGGGCTCCTGGGTGATCACGAGCCATACTGCCCGCAACTCAGCCCATTTTTTACCCACTCCATCCTCCATCCATATTGTCTCAGTCTTAGGATGGAAAGCCACAGCCCTCCACTTTGGGGACTGCCCACGACTAGAGCCTTCTGTGTACCAAGTATCTTCAGGTATAAGGGCTTTTCCCTCCTGATAAGGAGTCTCAGCTACCAATGGCTCAGAAGCAAGTTCTTACTGATTTCCACTGGTGTAGGTCACTGGCCCCAATAAGCACTGGAGTTCTCCACTTAGGGGACTAGTAGACAGGGTGCTATGCTGCTTTAAATATGCACCCATTTGGCCAGTGTAGGCATCTGTGCCATGCCACTACATGGCCTTTGGGTCCAGTTTCACACCCACCCCGTGATGGGATAGATGGTTATTACCTTCATTGGAGTTGTTTCGATAATGAGCTCAGTAGCCAGCAAGGCATGCTACACAGCAGCCAGTTGCTTCTCTATCAAGATGTACTGGACCTCTGCTCATTTCCATGGCTGTGACCAGAATCCAACAGGTTGACGGGTCTGTTCGAGCCGCTGCCAAAGGCCCCATCCATAACCATCTTCAAACACCTAGCTCACAGGACCTTGATGAGTCCATTACACTCAAGCCCTGTACAGCCTTGACTCCTTGCGTAGCAGCTGCACATGTCTCATCCCAGTGCCACCTGATGCCCTGTTATACCAACTGGTGTAAGGGTCTCAAAATTTGTGCCAAGTATGGGATAAACACTCTCCAGTATCCCCAAAGACCCCAAAACTCTTGTAATACTACCACAATGGTAGGGTTAGGAAAAGTCTGGACCTTGCCAATTATTTCTTCTGGGATAACTTTAGTTTTACTTGACCAGACAACCCCCAAGAATTTTACAGACAAACCAGGTCCCTGAACCTTGGTGCTGTTCAGGCCCGTCTTTTCTCCTGTAGATGTTGCAGCCGTCCAGGAGCTGCCCCTTCTAAATCTGCAAGAGAATCAGATGTGAGCATAATATTATCAATGTAATGTTAACTGCTGCACCATTTGTGGTTTCTTCCATGTGGCCAAGTCCTGGGCTACATGTCTGTGACAAATGGTGGGACTATGGAGGTATCCCTGTGGAAGAACTGAATGTCCACTGCCAGCCTTCCCAATGAAGGCAAACTGTTCCTGACATTCCTGTGCTATGTCAGTAGAGAAGAAAGCATTAGCAAGGTCCACAGCATAATGATACATCCCTAGTTCATGACTGAGTGTGTCCATAAGGGCTGCTATAGAGGGGACAGCAGCATGCAAGGGGCTGTGACTTTATTCAATTCCCTATTGTCAACAGTCATATGTCAGGAGCCATCTGGCTTTTTCAGTGGCCACACTGGGGAATTAAAGGGACTATGAGTGGGCTTTATGATGCCCACCTTCTCCAATTCCTGTAGAGTTTCTCCTATTTCCTTGTGCTCCCCAGGCAATTTATACTGCTTAGTGTTTGTCACCCACCGGGGTACAGGCAGAGCTACAGGTGGGTGCTTAGCATGTCCCCTCAGAACTGCCTTAACCACACATACCTTCAGTCTGAGCTCACCTGCAGTGGTCTGCAACCACAGGCCCTGTGGGATATCTACCCCCAAAATATATTCAGGCATGGAAGAAATGTACACAGTATACTCCTTTTGGAGTAAATGCCTTATCTCCAGTGGGATTTTGGCTTTCTTCTCTCTAATTGCCTTACGCCCATAGCCACCTGTCACAGCAGGGTTCCCAGGAAAATGCTCAGGATTGCCGTAAATCAGAGAACATTCAGCTCCTGTGTCCACCATCCCCAGGACACATTGCACATTCCCAGGGGACCAATGAATTGTTAATTCTACATGTGGCCTCTGGTCCCCACCTCATCCCCAGGGTGATGGCCTTCCCCGCCCCCCCAGTCAAACTGTGATGCCCTGCTGTGGTGGTCAGGGCCCAGGCAGAGCCTGAGTGCTTTCCCCCAGGAAGTCTTGCAGGGACAGAGGCCAGACATGGGGCTTTGCCTCAAGCTTCCGTGTGCTGGAACTCAGTGGCTGGAACTGCTGCTCTGGCTGTAATTGGTGCCACAGTTCTAACAAGAACCTATTGGGCTGCCCATCAAGTTTTTTCTTTCACTACCCCAGCCTTTATCAAATCAACTTATATCTGGGTCCTTGAGACCTTCACAGGGCCCTTTGCCTCTCTGTCTTCAGTCATAGCCCATACTTCCTTCCGTGCTCTTATTGTTCCAACCTCCCCCAGATTTGCTAAAGTACGAGTAGCCTCACTTATGGGTTGCCCTATATGGGTGGCAAGAATAGTCACTAGGGACCCAAAGAGAGATGTATGTAGGACCATATTTCTCATTCCTTTGGTGGACAACTCCTCATCGGGGCCCTGTGGGTCCATATCATAGATGATATTTTTCATGCCCAATTCCTGTAACACCTGCTGGAGCTCTGCATGTTTTCCAGCTAGTGAGTAAGTATGGTAAATCACCCTGATTAGACCTAACTGCCCTGATGCTGCTGTCAGCCAATCAGAAGTGCCTGATTCCCTGAGGTGTGACGGGCACAT
The DNA here is from genome assembly GCA_032199065.1 of Smutsia gigantea. NCBI lineage: Eukaryota > Metazoa > Chordata > Mammalia > Pholidota > Manidae > Smutsia > Smutsia gigantea. Next base: position 20,069 of record JAVSCE010005802.1, on the reverse strand, counting down.
TGCAACTGCTGCCAGAGGGAAGGGTGAGTCGTCAGGGAAGCCAGTCTACCCATTTCAGAACCCAACATAACAACGTTTTCCACCCCCATATCCCAGTGACGCAAAAGCCATGTAGGCAGAGGTTCTGACAGCTTCTGCTGAAACCAGATGCTAATGTCTATTAGCTCATCCTGGGTGTAGGGGCGGAGCATGGAGTGCTCCACAACCTGTGCAGGGGTGGCTCCTCTCCCTGCAGAGCTGCGGTTGTGCATTTTTATTTTCTTAATTATAACCCAGTGGGCCTTTAATATGGGAGAGGCTGGTGCTTTGGACGGTGGCCTCGACAACAGTTCAGCCCTTGGCCTCACCCCCTCATCCTCCCCTGATGTCTCCTCTACCTTCTCTCGGGCTGAAGGCACTGCTCTTTCCTCCCCCTCCCCCACAGCCTCCTGCAACGAGGATTCTCCTGCTGCCTCCTCCCTCACTGCTAACGTATCTTGCAGGAGTGTGGCCTGTCTTCTCAATAACTATCTCTCTTTCTTAAGGGCATCCCATAGGTCATCACCCAGCTCCTCCAAGTGATGCTGAAATGTGTCTCTCTCTTATCGAAGTCTCTCTTTCTCTTTGATAACTCTTTACACTATCTCAAGAAAAACACCCCACAATCCCAGCTGCTACATGGCCACTCAGGGCCCTTAAGCAGTCTTCTATCTCACAGAGGGGTAATTCCATAAGCTTCCAGTATCTCCACCCTTCCCCAATTCTGCGGAAGGCCCCACCCATCTAGGAGGTGCTTTACCCTAGACCAATTCCGCACTAGGGGCTTCCCTGATTGGAAGCCCCACAGATAGGGGGCTCCCAGGTGAAGCCACATCCTCCACTGTTGTAGCCACTGGGGCCTCCCCACCATCCACAGGGGGGTTTCCTGGTATCTCCCCACCATCTCTAGGTGTAGCCTGCTCACTGATCATAGCCATGAAGACAAAGAGTTCATGTTCAGAGATCCTGCTGACTATGCCAGATGTAACTCTGGGGGAAAAATATTTTCCCAGTCCAGGGCAAATTAACTTTGAAACTGAAATCAGTCAAAGGTAGAAATAAAGTGGGATAAACTCATTTATTGCCTACAAGCAGTTGTCTGCTTCTGCTCATCGTATCTTTCACAATTTGGCTGAAAAAGGGACCCCACCCAATCTCTCTGGTCTAGATATGCTCTCACTCCCTCATGTAATCACCTCTTGATATGGAGATGGCCTACTTTTCTCCACCCCTTGGAAACACCTATTGATATGGAGATGCATTAAGGCCAGCTGAGAGATTCTGGAACTATTGCAGTTTTACCCACAATGGGAAATCTTAAAAAGCTGAGCTCATAGAAACAGTAGCATGTTAGTTGCCAGGGGCTGGGAGTTGAGGAAATGGGAAGATGTTGGTCAGCAGGTACAAGATGAATTTATAGGATGAATAAGTTCAGAGATCTAATGTACAGCATGGTGACTATAGTTAACAATACTATATTATATACTTGAAAGTTGCTAAGAGAGTAGATCTTAAATGTTCTTACCATGCACACACAAAAAGATAATTATGCTAGGTGATGAAGGTGTTAACACTATTGTGGTAACCATTTTAATATATGTTTATTAAACCATCATGTTGTACACCTGAAACTTACACAATGTTGTATGTCAGTTTTATCTTAATAAAACTATAAAAAAGATAATTAGATTATCTTCTAATACTGGACTAAATATTAAAAAGACTACTTTTAATTATTTGATAGCAACTCTGATTTAAAAATATGTTTTAGGGTGCCAGAGGAAATTGATACTAAATAAAATAATGTTGATTTAAAAAAAAGAGAGAACATGCCCACGTTTGAAGCCACCGTCATTCTGTAACCTAATCTCACAACCGATGTCAATCCCATCACTTCTGTTGTATTCTGTTCTTCAGAGCAATTCAGGAAGTTCAGTGCTTTTTACTGTAGACATTGTACTGTATACTTTGCATACATTTTCATTCTATATGCAGTACACTCATTTTAAAGATTAAGAAACAGAATTTGAGTATTTCTGTGACTTTGAGTGATGGAACCGAATTTCAGTCCAGCACTCTTTGTGATTATGAGTTGTATTTTTTTCCCACTTCACTATGCTGCTTCTTCAAGGTATACTCTAATTTAAAATACTTTCAAAGTCATTAGTATTAGTGTTTGATACACACGTTCAACATTTTCCATTGTGATTTTCGAAGAGATGGTCAAATCTTCCTCATACACGGCACTGTTAACCATATGGCTTGATTGACTTACCCTTTGGCACGGATAAATGCTGGTGTTATCCTAGAAGCAGGTAAATGAATAGAGTCTACATCCCATATTACTTAGATTTGGAAAGCAGGGGTATGTAGGGGCAGTTTGTACCTATCCCAAGAGGGCATTGGTGACCAAGGAGTTTAATTTGGGTGAGGAGGGAATGATGTAGCACTGAGAGTCCTGTCCTGGGAAGGTGCAATTCTTGCTGCCATATGGGAATCCATCATCAACCAGGAAGCACCATGAGACAGGAAAGGACGACTTCTCAGAAACAGTCTTTTAACTGGTTCCATAAAGAGAGGATGGGCTTCAATTTATTATTATTGTTGTTTGCAAAGAATTATGACTATCTTAAACTCAGTTTTGATTCATTTCTACCCATACATCAGCAACTTGACTTCCATTGGGAACCTTACTAATACCTGTTTCATGTAAGAACATTTTATATTACTTCTTATGTGTTTCTGCATATATGACCATGAGTAAAAAAAAAACCAGATTGTATGATACAGAGAAATATGGTTGTTGCTTGGCTCATTCTGTAGTTGAATGACTTGATTCCCCAGCTGTACATGTGCAATTAAAATTTGTATCTAAGAAAAATTAGAATGATCACATGTCATAACATTTGGGATTACTCCTAAGAGTTGAAGTTGTAGAAGTTAAAAACACATATACCTAAAGTTTGTTCTAGAAGAACTACCTACAAGTAGCTCTTGGTGTAAAAAATAAAGGCTGAAGCAAACAGCAAAATGTGAACGTTTGTCAAATCTAGTGAAGAGTATAGGCACTCACGCTTTTCTCTGTACTTTTCTATGTATTTAAAGCTTTTCACTATAAAAAGTAAACTCGGAAGAAAGACACAATGCTTTTTATTGTTATCAAGGCCTCTAAATTTTAAGGTATACTAATTTCAACTTCTTGGTTCAAAATATCTCTTTAAGTTCATATAATTTTCAAGTCTTTTAGTTGTGTTCTTTTCAGCCTAGTAATTTTAAAAAATGTTCAATTGCTCTAGCCATGGATATACTTTATTATTATTATTATTATTGTTATTTTGTTGTGAATTGAGTTTTTTACATTCTCTGTTGTAGGAATGTTTCAAACATTATCTTTTGAAATTGAAGTACAAATAGCATTGAGTTATATAATTGCCTCCCCCTCATATGCCCACTATTTTTGCAGTTTCAGAATTCTTTTTTTCTCATTTTCTTTATTCTCATTAAAAGCAACCAGCAATTCCTGTTTTAGTTTGTAACTGTCATCTGAGCAGGAAAAGTGCAGAGGAGTCGTGCTTCCATTTCTCATTGATAGGTTTTATGCCTCTTACATTGAATATTTCATTTTTTCATCCTGGTATTGTGCTTTAGGCATATCTACCATTATATAGTTTTTATACAAAATAATTAAATACTGTGTCTAGATAGGTAAGAACTGTGCACTCAAGGAGATTTTTTTAAAATAATGTTTAAAATTAAGATGAAGGGCATTTTTCTCATTAACCCATCTCTGTGCCTTCTTCACTGGACTTAGGGGTAACTTGTAAACTTGCCTTATTGAGAAGGTGGAACGGACTCCTTCTAGGCATATTTTTATTAGAACCTTTTTGATCTACAGATAACACATATATGAATTCTGGCATACAAGGTCAACTATAAAATAATGATGTTAATTTCCATAAGCCACATAAAATTGATTTAATTTTGTCACAGTTATGCTTCATACCTATGACATATAGTAAACTAATCATTTGTTGTTCATCCTGGTTTTATTTATTCCATCACCATTAAAAAAATCTTTTCATATATTTTGTATTGTCCTAGAAAGTAAAAGGCAAGCTCCTTGAGTGCAGGAGTGCCATTGACCTTCTCTGTTCTTCTTTTCTGATTTGCATCCTAGTTAAAAGCCAGGTCTCAAAATCTCAGGCACATAACTGTGGTTATGTTAATAGCCATGGGACCTTGGACAAGGTACTTAACTTCCCTACCTCTCATTTTCATTTTCTTATTTGCAAAATGGGAATGATCGTATTACTTAATCTTATAGGTTCTAAGACACACTTTTTTGTTCACATTTTCAAATCTTGTGTACTCAGAGCCTATCTTACAGTCAGTTGAGTTTTATGAATCATTGTGCATGTGATTTGACACCATCTTGGATTATAGGTTCTCTCCCTGAGGGATAGTGTTTGCTTTGTTTTTTGATACCATTGTGAATCCAGACTGCAGTGAGTGGTACAAATTCTCAGGGAAGTTTATTTTCCCTCCCTCCCCAAGGAGCAGGATTTGGACATGTAAGTTTTGTTCCTATCATTTCCCCCATGGTTTGCTTATTTCATGCTTTCCTATACAAAGAGTGTGGAGTTCATTCGTGGCTTAGTTTTATGTGGGAGTTAAGACTCCCTGCCTTTGGCATTCTCCTCCTTTCTTGGTAGCACATAAAATAATGGTGCATTCTTTCAGTCAGTGATGTTTTAGATCTGATAAAATCCAACCTACCTTAAATGGTTTCTGTCAGCATAAATTAAGGTAATATGTGCAGCTTTTTGCTGCCTGGCACATAGTAAGCATTTGATATAAATTAGCAATTGTTTCATATCTTGGTTGCACTTGTTCTGATTTGCGTGGTGCTATTCTCCTTGCTTCCCTGGTTTGTGTGCAACTCTTCCACTCCAGGGCCCTGCTCCAGGTTAGTTTATGTATATCTGGGTTTCTCCCAACGTCCTCAGAACCTAGTGGCATTTACTAGGTTTGCTGAAGGTGAATTGAATTGAGTAAGTGGAAATGAGTTCTAGTCTGATCTCTGTTTTTAACTAGCTTTCTGACTCTAAGTCACTTTATCCTTTGGGATGTGAAGTTGCTATATCTTTAAAAAGATCAGAATGAACTATCCTTAAAATCACACTCACCTCTACATTTTTATTTTTAAATAAGCTTATAAGTTTGGATGTACAGAGAAGTTACAACAGTGGTATGGAATTCTCTTCACCCTGTTCTTCTGTTAACAGCTTGCATTACCTTGGTACGTTTGTTACAACTGATGTCCCTTCTCTGTTCTAGGATCCAGTCTAGATTGCCACATTGCATTTAGTAAAATTTGGCTTTAAGATTAAAATGTTATACTATTATGTGTGTTTATAGTTTTGAATATTATAGGATATTGGTTATTAAAACCATAAACATTTGATGAAATTCACTTAATGTGTTTCAATTTCAGGTTTCCATGGCGCATGGTATACAAAATTTGATTAATGCCATCAGAATGATTCACAGTGTATCAAGATACTATAATACATCAGAGAGAATGACCTCATTGTTTATCAAGGTAAGTTTCCAAGGGAAAAAAATCACACACACAATCCTGTGAAAAAGTTCATAATGCTTTCCCTTTGAGCTGGGGAAGGGAAATGGGAAATCTGCATGCCTCTCAGAGTTCTAGATTTTAATACTCCCAGTGGACAAGAAAAGGAAGGTGTTGACTGGAGTTGGTTGTACGGAATTGAAAGAGTACCTTTCTCCTTGTCAGAGGTAAGCCTAGGCTTTCTGTTTAAACGTAGCCAGTGATGTTCATAATGTATCCATTCCAAATAGTTTGCCGAAGAGCTAAGAATTCTGCCCACCATTAACAAGTTGCTCCGAATTCAGCGTGCAGCGTCACAACTTGAGGGCCACCTCAACTTGTCTCCTGTCTTGCAGATTTCCTGTCACTGTCCACCTTCACAGTAACCTTCTCCAGAACTGGGTTCTGTTTTTTTCTAGTCTATTTTTCTTTTTGTCTCATAGATTTAATCCCATGTGCTTTCCACAGTTTAAGAATTCTCCAAAGTTTCCGTGTGTCAGTGTGCCATCTCAGTCTACCCTCCTGACCACTTAAATGGCTATCTTCTTTCCCCCCCCCCACTATTTTGGGGGATGTGAGAGGTGGTGAACTTCATTTTTAAATTGCATGTTGAAGGATGGTGAAGAGTCACACTTGGACTGGGTTAAGAGCTCACTAGAAGAGAAATAGACAAGGGGAAAATACGGTTGACTTTGAAATTTATGGCCCCAGTGACATAGACATGTAGAAGGTAAATGTGATTTTGGGTTTTATTTGACTGGAGTGTATATATTTATTTGTTTTTTATATTTTGTGCTTAATCCTGTGAGTTTATTAACCATATATTTATGCTTGTGATTAAAAAAAACCCAAATTTCATTTTCTCTTTACCTATAGTTATCTTGGACTTATATTTATTTTAGGTAACAAATCAAATGGTGACAGCATGTAAAGCTTATATTACTGATGGAGGAACTATCCATGTATGGGATCAGGAAACCCCACTCATACTGAAGAAAATTCAGGTTTGTATAAGTATTCTTATTTTCATAGTAAAGCTTTCACCATCTGGCCCAATTTTGTTTACTCTCTTCATTCACAAAAACATGGTAACTGGAAAAAACAATGTACAGAGTAGCATATAAGAATATAAAAAGAACTTATTAAAATGATCTACTTCCCTTTATATTTAGTGCTCCTTTTAGGGTACCATTTAACCTTCTTCTCCTGTAATGGCTGCCTGTATCAGACCCCTCTGGTGTGCTTCTGCTTCTCACTTCAGCCCCTGTTAATTTCATTTTCTTGCCTTTTTGCATTGGCTAGGACTGCCAGACATCCTTAAATTGACATAGTGATAGTTGGCATCTGATTCTTTTTATCTTTTATTTATTGAGGTGTCATTGATATACAATCTGATACTGATTTCAAGTGTACAACACTGTGGTTCAACAGTTACCCATATTATTAAATCCGTACCCCCACTAGTGCCGTTTCTATCTGTCGACATAAAAAGATGTTGCAGAATCAACAGACTGTATTCTCCGTGTTGTACTACTATTCCCATGACCAAATTATATATAATTGAGAAGTTTTGTGCTCCTTTATCCTCATCACCAACCCTACGCACTCTCCCCAACCCCTAAATGAACAAAATAGCAGTAGACTCACAGATACTGAGAAGTGACTAGTTGGCATCTGATTTTGGTCTGTTGAAAGAGAATGTTTCTAACATTCCCCATTTAGTCTGGTGCTTTCATAGGTTTTAAATACACCCCTGATTAGATTAGGAAGTTCTGTTCCTAGTTTTAGTACTAGAAGATATTTTTTAAAGATATGAATAGGTTTTGAAAAAAATATTTTTCTACATATTTACTGATATGCTTATAAGATTCTTCTCAGTCTATTAATGTGATGGATGACATTTTTAGGTTTTCCAAAATGAAGCTATCCTAATATTCCTAGGATAAACTCAATTTGGTCATGGTATAATTCCTTTTTTTAAACACTCTTTTTTAAAAATTTAATTTGCTACAATTTTGTTAGGGTTTTTTGCAATTATATTCATGAGGGGGATAGTCTGTATACTGTCCTTGTCAATTTTTTTGGCATCAGTGTGGGTGGAGAAGGGGAAAGAAGTATTTCCTTTTATCCCCTTTTTTTATTCTCTAGAAAAGTATGTAGAAGCTTTTTGTACTTCTGGAAGAAATGACCACATCAGAAGGCTACAACTGGAAATGGTTATTGGCTGTCTTCATACACTGATTCCTGGGCTTTGCAGAGCCATGATGTGAGGCTGGGCCTGGGAGGTACAGCCAGAAAGAATGCTGAGTGCCCTCCACCCAGGGCCTGAGCTGCTGCACTCACAGGGCTGTTCCCAGGCACTGCCGTCATGGTGCTCTGACCTCTGGAATCAGAGGATAAAGAAGAGTGTTCAGGGGAAACAGAAGATGAAGAATTGCAATTCCAATGTTGGTTGTTTTCTACTTTTTTGGTAGTAGCTAACCTAATAGGTCTGAAGTGGTATCTCACTGTGGTTTTGATTTGCATTTTCCTAATGGCTACTGATGGTTGAGCATGTTTGCATGTGTTTATTGGCCATTTGTGTATCTCCTTTGGAGAAATGTCTATTTAAGTCACTTACTGATTTTTGAAATGGGTTGTTTGTTTTGTTTTTGTTGAGTTGTAGGAGTTCTTTATATATTCTGGATATTAATCCCATATATATGCTTTACAAATGCATTACTGATTCATTTAAAAAAACTAGTTATTTGGCTATTATTTCTAGTCTTCATTATTTCTATTAGTCAGTTTTGGCAATATTTCTGAGGAATTTCTCCAATTTGCCTAAAATTTGAAATTTAGTAGCATAATGTTGATAACAGTCTCATAATAATCCTTGCTTTTTATATGTTTCCTTATTCATTAATAATAATATTTATCTTCTCTCTCTCTTATTTATTCACTCTTGCTCACTCTATCCCCAGATTCAAAACAACCCAATATCCTCCTAAGAGTTTCATTTCTGTTGTTATTGTTGTTTGTTGGATTCCATGTTTCCCTTTATAGTTTCTCCAGAGTTAATTTTAGAGGTGGTATTCCAAAATTGCTCCCCCACAGTTTACCAATTTGCAGGAATCAGAACTCTGTGCATGGAATTTAGAAATTTAGTCTTATAGTTCTTTTAATATTCTTGAAGTCGCAAGTCATTATGCTGACTGAATTAGGAATAGCAGCTTGGTTTTCTGAATTCTAGTTTCTATTACATAGAAGTTTCAGGAAACTTTTATTGTATAGTTTTTAGGAATAATTTTTAGGTGAGTTGGAGGAAACAGTGAGAATTATTATTCAGGACCGTATTTGCCCAACATGAAATAATTGGTTGGTGAAAAGGAAGTAATAATTAATAATTCCCATTAGATGGTATATTCCATGAAGTTTAGGAATCTTACCTGTATTCCTAGCATCTCAAGGAATTCCTAACTCATGATAAGCACTGGTAAACTGTTGTTGGATGAGTGAAAAATAATCAGTGACCTTGAAGAGAGCAAGGATGTTATTTTAGAGATTGAGATAAAGGGAGGAGGATGTGTCAGTTAGAAGCAAATATGAGACCGATTGTTCACAAAATCTGAATGTTTGTAGGAATCCTCTGGGGAACTTGTTAAAAATATAAATTCCTAACTCCCATTCATAAAAATTTTGATTTAGTGGCTGTAATAGGCAGAATAATGGCCCCCCTCAAAATGTCCACATCCTAATTCCTAGAACCTGTGAATATGCTTTGTTACATGGCAGGGGGAGATTAAGGTTGCAGGTGGAATTAATGTTGCTAATCAATTTAGGATGGGGAGATTATCCTGGATTACCCAGCTAGGCCCAATGTAATAGTAAATCTTTATTTGGTGAAGAGAGAGATGGAAGTCAGAACCAGAAAGATGGCATTATGGTAAAGATTTGACAGGCCATTGGTGGCTTTGAAAAAGTTTAACATTATGTTATTTATTATTTATTTTGTATTTTTTAATTGGAAACAAATTGATATACAATATTGTATTGGTTTCAGATGTACAACATAGTGACTCAGTAATTATATTCATTACTAGTTGTTTGCCATGGTAAGTGTAGTTCCCCCTGTTACCATACCAAGATATTACAGTACTATTGATTATATTTTATCTGTTGTACTTCCATTCCTAAGACTAACTTATTTTACAATTTGCATTTTGTACCTCTCTATCCCCTTCACCTATTTCACCCATCCCTCCAACCCCCTGCCTATGGTAACCAGCAGTCTGTTTTCTGTATTTGTGGGTCTATTTCTTTTTTGTTCATTTGTTTTGTTTTTTAGGTTCACATATAAGTGAAACCATATAGTATTTGTCTTTTTCCACCTGGCTTATTTCATTTAGCATGATACCCTCTAGGTCCGTCCATGTTGTCACAAATTGGCAAGATTTTCTTCTTTTGTATGCCTGAGTATGTTCCTTTGTGTATATGTACCACATCTTCTTTATCCATTCATCAGTGGGCATTTGGGCATTGGGTTGCTTCCATGTCTTTGCTATTGTAAATAATGCTGCAGTGAACATAGATGTGCATACATCTTTTCAAATTAGTGATTTTGTTTCTTTGGCTAATCCCCAGAAATGGAATTGCTGGGTTGCAGGGTATTTCTCTTTTTAGTTTCTTGAGGAACATCTATATTGTTTTCCTCAATGGTTGGACCAATTTGCATTCCCACCAACAATGTAGGAGGGTTCTCTTTTCTCCACGTCCTTGCCAACACTTGTTATTTCTTGTCTTTTGGATATTAGCCGTACTTAACATTATTTTTTAAATGGTTTGTTTTTTAGGAAATGTTAGCATATGACAGTGAATTCTTACTGGATCCTAGTGATCATGTCCTCTTTTTTACTTCTGATATATGCACTACCCTAGTTGAACTGGCCAGTGGCATAGCTGTAGTCAAATATCAGGATTTCAGCAATGCACTCATCAAAGACTTTATGATCTCCTTGTGTAGGAATAATAATGGTTGGATGATTATGTTTTATATGCCTAGCCATAAAGAATGCTAATTAAAAGACAGATGCCAACTGAATAGATAATTGATAAGTTCTGGTCTCCTGGGTGTGCTAATTAGCCATGAAAATGTATGTCATGCTTATATATGTGTACATACATGTATGTCATCTGTGTGTTTATGCAGTGTATGTCATACTTTGATACAGGTAAGAGAAAAAAGTGAAAGAGGAAGATGAAAAATGTGATGTAAATTTATAAAACCATATTCATTTTCACAGGTTTTTCAATGTGTAGGCAGAGAACTTTAATTTTTAATGTTAACAACAATGACTCTTATTGAGTGGCTGATGTGATCAGTTCTGAGTGAGAGTAGGAGTTTTGAATCTTTGACTCCTGAGCAAAGTCTCATCATCCTTTCTCTTCCTTCTTTTATTTTTCTCAAAGGACTGCATGTTTCTATTCAAGGAATATCAGACATCTTTTCACAAAACAAGGAAACAGATTTTAGAATCTTCAGGGGAGAAATCTTTTGAAGTTTCAGAAATGTATATATTTGGAAAATTTGAAGCTTTCTGTAAAAGACTGGAGAAGGTAAGCATTATGCAGTCACTGTACTCACCCCCAACCATACCTTCTGGTTACTCTGTATTTTACATAACACCATTGAGAATTATTGTCCCAGATCTCTTATCTCACTGCTGTAAATCATCTGATATTACTCACAGGTCACTACACTTTATTATAACCTAGTTTTTCATTCCTGATTACTGCAAAACTGTTGCAAACTTTTGCCTCTTTCATGACCTCAATTCTACCTCCACCTATGGAGCTCAAACTTAAAAGCCTCTGTTTGTAACCATTGCATAAAGCTGAGAGAAAGTGTGAGATGAAATATGTACAGTACCTGGCAGAACCCAGTAGTTGCGTAATACCTGGATGAATAGGCACCTTCTCTTTCTAGGTCAGTAAAAATCGTGTGCACATAAACATTGAGTGGCTGATGCCTTTGCTGGGCAGACATGTGTTAGAAACTTCTGTACCTTTGATTCATTTTTTAGGACGGCTGGGGTACGAGTGAATTTTTTTTTTCAGGGGACAGTGTAGTCCATACCAGAGGCTTCTGGAGTCAGCCTTTGTAATGTCTGTGCAGATATTATCTAGGTACCACCCTACCCACGCCGCTACCATTTTGTCAACTCCCTAAGTCCTGGTAATATTTAGGATCCCGTTCACCATTTATTGGAAATTGATGGGGGCATTAAACAGGTTGAAGGGCATTTCCTAGACATGTGGGAGACCTATTTTTTATTTGTAACCTCCTGATCCAGCCAAGATAGGAAAGTACAAGTGATGCAGAGAACCAAGTTATTGAACGGGGTCCTTCATCCATCCATCCTTGAGGCTGTTTCTTGTTTCTTTAGCAGCCTTATTGAGATATAATTCACATTTAACTCATTTAAAGTATACCAGTCAATGTTTTCTAATGTATTCACAGGGTGTGCAACCACTGCAGCAATCTAATTTTAGAACGTTTTCATTCCCACTGAAAGGAACCCTATACTCATTGGCAATCACACTCCACTCTCCCCTCTTCCCAGCCCTAAGTAACCACTAATCTACTTTTTGTTTCTATAGATTTACCTTCTGGACATAAAAACAGACTCATATAATATGTGGTCTTTTGTGACTGGCTTCTTTCACTTAGTATGTTTTCAAGGTTCCCCTATGTTGTAGCATTCCTTTTTATTGCTGAATAATAGTCCATTTTGTAGATACCATATTTTATTTATACACTTATTAGTTGATGGACATCTGGACTGTTTCCACTTTTTGCCTGTTAGGAATAATGCTACTGTGAACATGTTTGTACACATTCTTTGTGTGAACATATGCTGTCATTATTCTTGAGTATATACAAAGGAGTGGAATCACTGGGTTATATAGTAACTCCTTTTTTAACTTGAGGAGCTGCCAGATTACTTTTCAAGGCAGCCACAACATCTTACATTCTCACCAGCAATGTATGAGGGTTCTGATTTCTCCACATCCTTGGCAACCCTTGTTATCACCTGCCTTTTTGAATTTAGCCATCCTAGTGGGTGTGAAGTATTATCTCGTTATGGTTTTGATTTACATTTTTTTGATGACTAATGATGTTGAATATCTTTTAATGTGCTTATTGTCCATTTGTAACTCTTCTTTGGAGAAATTTCTATTCAAATCCTTTGCACATTTTAAATTTAGTTATTTGTATTTTTACCGTTGAGATACCAGTTCTTATATGTTCTGAGTATAAGTCCCTTATTAGATGCAATTTGTAAATATCTTCTTTCATTCTACTCTTTTCACTTTCTTGATGTGTCTTTTGAAGCACAGTAATTTTTAATTTTGATAAAGTCCAATTTATGAAGTTTTTCTTCTGTTGCTTGTGCTTTTGGCACCATACTTAGGAAACTGTTGTATGGAACTGTTTTGTGAACAATAGAGACTTCTTGGGGGCAAATGTACAATTAGAAGGATATCGGCCTGAGTCAGAATAACCCATAGGTTGCTGTAGACAGAACCTGTTCCACAATGATGCTTAATGATTCTGAATCCACTAGGGTGTAAACCTGGAAGTGGGTCCTGGTTACCCTTAATTTTTCCAGGATCCAGGACCATCACCAACTTGAGTACAGTTTTGCAGTTTGTAGAGTTTCAGGGCTGGACCTTAGTGGTTTGTCCATTGACAGTAAAGGCCTTTGGTAGCAGGTCTAAGGCTGGGCACAGTGGGCATCCATCTGTGAAGTGGAAGCCTGAACATTCCTGATGCTAGAGGGAGTGGGTGGTGCTGGCCCGCTACCTATTAGAGAGAGTTGAAATTCAGATGTCAGGCTGACCAAGTGCCAAAGTCAAAGGACAGACAGGACTGAGCCATTGTGTCCAAGAGCTAAGACCTGAGAATTGGGAAGAGATGTTGAAGACCTTTAAGGAACAAGTGAGACAGGTTCTAGTGTGTTACATTAGGGTGCCTGAAAGGCCCTTTATTTGGTAGGTAGAGACTTGATGTTGTTTTGAGTGTTAATCTGTCCTAAAGGTCCAGAATTAAGTGTGTACAATATCATTTGCTTCTTCTTTGTCCTCCTGCCGTGTAAATTTTGGTGACTATTGATATTTCCTAGAGGCTTCTTTAGTTTTGTTTTCTTCTCACCCTGAACATTTGTGTCAGAGGAGGGAAGGGATGGGCGGCCAGTACTGCTGTGGGGAGACCTAAGGAACTGGAGCTAGTAGGAGAGCTAGAGTCTTTACTCCCAGTGACACAGGATGAAGGAATCATGGCAAGTTGAGAACTGGCAAGGGCACCAAGGTGGCTGAGCAGAGACGGGATTATGAATTGGCTGTTGATATGAGAGGTCAAAGGTCGAGAGAGCTGGTGAAAAGCCCAGACGAGGATGAGTGCGCGGGAATGTGATCCTGGGTGCTCACCTTACATGACTGGCTTTTCTCCTGTCGCTCTGTGGTGCGGGGGGTGCACTGGCTAAGTTTGAAGGGCCAAGCATGGGACTGGCTGCTGCCTCTGCCTCTTGTTCCATGCACAGACATCACGGACTCATGCATGCCTCATCCCCTCGAGGACAAAATAGAGGACGTGTTAGTGACAGGAATTTTGTCCCAGTTACTGGCCCTTGGGGCCAGGTAGTAGGATGAGGGATAAAGGGCAGAATCCTATCAGGTTAAAATAACAGACCAAGTGGGTAGTTTGACTTCAGCTTGTCTTTTAAAGTTTGTGTCCATTTTTTCTTTTAATATCATTAATGTACAATTACTTGAGCAACATTATGGTTACTAGACCTCCTATATTATCAAGTCCCCCCCACATACCCCATTACAATCATTGTCCATCACTGTAGTAAGATATTCTAGAATCATTACTTGTCTTCTCTATAAATACTGCTTTTTCTGTGTTCTCCTCCCACTACATTATGTCTGCTAATTGTAATGCCCCTTTTTTCCCCTTATTCCTCCCTTCCCACCCACCCTCCCCAGGCCCTTTCCCTTTGGTAACTGTTAGCCCATTCTTGGGTTCTGTGAGTCTGGTGCTGTTTTTTTCTTTCAGTTTTTCCTTTGTTCTTACACACCACAGATGAGTGAAATCATTTGAATCACTTGTCTTTCTCCACATGGCTTATTTCACTAAGCATAATACCCTCTAGCTCCATCCATGTTGTTGCAAATATCTGGATTTGTTTTCTTCTTATGGCTGAATAATATTCCATTGTGTATATGTACCACATCTTCTTTATCCATTCATCTACTGATGGACACTTAGGTTGCTTCCATTTCTTGGCTATTGTAAATAGTGCTGCAATAAACATAGGGGTGCATATGTCTTTTTGAAACTGGGCTGCTGCCTTCTTAGAGCAAATTCCTAGGAGTGGAATTCATGGGTCTAATGGTATTTCTTTTTTTTTAATAGTTTATTTCGGTATCATTAATCTACAGTTACATGTGCAATATTATGGTAATTAAACTACCCCCTTCATCAGGTACCCCCCACCCACCCCATTACAGTCACTGTCCATCAGCATAGTGAGATGCTATAGAGTCACTACTTGTCTTCTCTGAGTTGTACAGCCCTCCCCGTGCCCCCCCAACATTACATCTGCTAATCGTAATGCCCCTCTTTCCCCCTTGTCCCTCCCTTCCCACCCATCCTCCCCAGTCCCTTTCCCTTTGGTAACTATTAGTCCGTTCTTGGGTTCTGTGAGTCTGCTGCTGTTTTGTTCCTTCAGTTTTTTCTTTGGTCTTATACTCCACATATGAGTGAAATCATTTGATACTCGTCTTTTTCGGCTTGGCTTATTTCACTGAGCATCATACCCTCTAGCTCCATCCATGTTGTTGCAAATGGTAGGATTTGTTTTCCTCTTATGACTGAATAATATTCCATTGTGTATATGTACCACATCTTCTTTTTTTTTTTTTAATATAATTTATTTTATTATCATTAATTTACAATTACATGTGCAATATTACAATTATTAAACTACCCCTTCATCAGGTCCCCCCCACCAACCCCATTACAGTCACTGTCCATCAGCGTAGTGAGATGCTACAGAATCACCACTTGTCCTCTCTGAGCTGTACTGCCCTCCCCGTGCCCCCCCAACATTACATTTGCTAATCGTAATGCCCCTTTTTCCCTCTTATCCCTCCCTTTCCGCCCATCTTTCCCAGTCCCTTTCCCTTTGGTAACTATTAGTCCATTCTTGGGTTCTGTGAGTCTGCTGCTGTTTTGTTCCTTCAGTTTTTTTCTTTGTTCTTATACTCCACATATGAGTGAAATCATTTGATACTTGTCTTTTCGGCTTGGCTTATTTCACTGAGCATAATACCCTCTAGCTCCATCCATGTTGTTGCAAATGGTAGGATTTGTTTTCTTCTTATGGCTGCATAATATTCCATTGTGTATATGTACCACATCTTCTTTATCCATTCATCTACTGATGGACACTTAGGTTGCTTCCATTTCTTGGCTATTGTAAATAGTGCTGCAATAAACATAGGGGTGCATCTGTCCTTTTCAAATTGGGCTGCTGCATTCTTAGGGTAAATTCCTAGGAGTGGAATTCCTGGGTCAAATGGTATTTCTATTTTGAGTTTTTTGAGGAACCTCCATACTGCTTTCCACAATGGTTGAACTAATTTGCAGTCCCACCAGCAGTGTAGGAGGGTTCCCTTTTCTCCACATCCTCGCCAACATTTGTTGTTGTTTGTGTTTTGGATGTTGGCCATCCTCACTGGTGTGAGGTGATATCTCATTGTGGTTTTAATCTGCATTTTTCTGATGATTAGCGATGTGGAGCATCTTTTCATGTGCCTCTTGGCCATATGAATTTCTTCTCTGGAGAAGTGTCTGTTCATCTCCTCGGCCCATTTTTTAATTGGCTTATTTGCTTATTTGTTGAGGTGCATGAGCTCTTTATATAATTTGGATGTCAACCCCTTATCGGATATATCATTTATGAATATATTCTCCCATGCTGTAGGATGTCTTTTTGTTCTACTGATGGTGTCCTTTGCTGTACAGAAGCTTTTTAGTTTGATATAGTCCCACTTGTTCATTTTTGCTTATGTTTCCCTTGCCTGTGGAGATATGTTCATGAAGAAGTTGCTCATGTTTA
The DNA here is from genome assembly GCA_032199065.1 of Smutsia gigantea. Lineage (NCBI taxonomy): Eukaryota > Metazoa > Chordata > Mammalia > Pholidota > Manidae > Smutsia > Smutsia gigantea. Next base: position 3,266 of record JAVSCE010005802.1, on the reverse strand, counting down.
TGTCCAAGAGAATTTTGCCTATATTTTTTTCTAAGAGTTTTATGGTTTCATGACTTATATTCAGGTCTTTGATCCATCTTGAGTTTACTTTTGTATATGGGGTTAGACAGTAATCCAGTTTCATTCTCTTACATGTAGCTGTCCAGTTTTGCCAGGGATTGCACTGAATCTGTAGATTGCTTTAGACAGGATGGCCATTTTGATTATATGAATTCTTCCTATCCATGAACATACAATGTGTTTCCATTTATTGGTATCTTTTATTTGTCTCAAGAGTGTCTTGTAGTTTTCAGAGTATAGGTCTTTCACTTCCTTGGTTAGGTTTATTCCTAGGTATTTTATTCTATTTGATGCCATTGTGAATGGAGTTGTTTTCCTGATTCTCTTTCTGCTAGTTCATTGTTAGTGTATAGGAATGCAACAGATTTATGTGTATTAATTTTGTATCCTGCAACTTTGCTGAATTCAGATATTAGTTCTAGTAGTATAGGAGTGGATTCTTTAGGTTTTTTTATATACAATATCATGTCATCTGCAAACAGGGACAGTTTGACTTCTTCCTTACCATTCTGGATGCCTTTTTTGTGTGTGTGTGTGTTGTCTGATTGCCATGGCTAGGACCTCCAGAACTATGTTGAATAAAAGGGGGGAGAGTGGGCATCCTTGTCTTGCTTGTGATCTTAAAGGAAAAGCTGTGGGTTTGTCATATAAGGCCGTTACTATGTTGGGGTACTGGCCCACCATACCCATTTTGTTGAGTTTTTATCATGAATGGATGTTGAATTTTGTCGAATGCCTTTTCACCATCTATGGAGGTAATCATGTGGTTTTTGTCCTTTTTGTTGATGTTGTAGGTGATGTTGATGGATTTTTGATGTTGTACCATGCTTGTATCCCTGGGATGAATCCCAGTTGATCATGATGGATGATCTTTTTGATGTATTTTTGAATTTGATTTGCTAATATTTTTTTGAATATTTTTGAATCTATGTTCATCAGAGATATTGGTCTGTAATTTTATTTTTTTGTGGTGTCTTTGCCTCGTTTTGGTATTAGAGTGATGGCCTCGTAGAATGAGTTTGGAGTATTTCCTCTTCTTCTACATTTTGGAAACCTTTAATGAGGATTGGTATTAGGTCTTCACTAAATGTTTGATAAAATTCAGCAATGAAACCATGTGGTTCAGGAGTTTTGTTCTTCGATAGTTTTTTGATTACCAATTCAATTTCCTTGCTGGTAATTAATTGGTCTATTTAGATTTTCTGTTTGTTCCTGGGTCAGCCTTGGAAGGTTGTATTTTTCTAGAAAGTCCATTTCTTCTAGGTTATCCAGTTTGTTAGCATATAATTTTGCATAGTATTCTCTCATATTTCTTTGTATTTCTGTGGTGTCCATAGTGATTTTTACTTTCTCATTTCTGATTCTGTTTATATGCATAGACTCTCATTTCTTGATAAGTTTAGCCAGGGGTTTATCTATTTTGTTTATTTTCTCAAAGAACCAGCTCTTGGTTTCATTGATTTTTTTCTATTGTTTTATTCTTCTCAATTTTATTTATTTATGCTCTTATCTTTATTATGTTCCTCCTTCTACTGACTTTGGGCCTCATTTGTTCTTCCTTTTCTAGTTTTGTTAATTGTGTGTTTAGACTGTTCATATGGGATTGTTTTTCTTTCCTAAGGTAGGCCTGTATTGCAATATACTTCCCTCATAGCACAGCCTTTGTTGCCTCCAACAGATTTTGTGGTATTGAGTTATTGTTGTCATTTTTCTTCATATATTGCTTGATCTATGTTTTTATTTGGTCATTGATTCATTGATTATTTAGGAGCATGTTATTAAGCCTCCATGTGTTTGTGGGCTCTTTATTTTCTTTGTGTAATTTATTTATAGTTTCATACCTTTGTAACATGAGAAGCTGGTTGGTACAACTTCAATCTTTTAGAATTTACTGAGGGTCTTTTTGTGGCCTAGTATATGATCTATTCTTGAAAATGTTCCATGTGCACTTGAGAAGAATGTTTATCCTATTGCTTTTGGATGAAGTGTTCTGTGGATGTCTGTTAGGTCCATCTGTTCTAATATGTTGTTCATTGCCTCTGTCTCTTTACTTATTTTGTCTGGTTGATCTGTCCTTTGGAGTGAGTGGTGTTTTAAAGTCTCCCAAAATGAATGCATTGCATTCTATTTCCTCCTTTAATTCTGTTAGTATTTGTTTCACATATGTAGGAGCTCCTGTGTTGGGTGCATAGATGTTTATAATAGTTATATCTTCTTGTTGGACTGACCCCCTTATCATTATGTAATGTCCTACTTTGTCTCTTGCTACTTTCTTTGTTTTGAAGTCTAGTTTGTCTGATACAAGTACTGCAACTCCTGCTTTTTTCTCGTTATTACTTGTGTGAAATATCTTTTATCATCCCTTTACTTTTAGTCTGTGTATGTCTTTGCGGTTAAAGTGAATCTCTTGTAGGCAGCATATAGACAAGGTCTTGTTTTTTTTATCCATTCAGTGACTCTATGTCTTTTGTTTGGTGCAATCAGAGCGTGTACATTTAGGGTGATTATCGATAGGTATGTACTTATTGCCATTGCTGGGTTCAGATTGTTGGTTACCAAATGTTTAGGGTCATTCCCTTACTATCTAACAACCTAATTTAACTCACTTCATATGCTATTACAAACACGACATAAACTTTCCTTTTTTTCCCTCCTTTTTCTTCCTCCTCCATTCTTTAAATGTTAGGTATCATATTCTGTACTCTTTGTCTATCCCTTGTGTGACATCTATTTATCCTTAGGAATACTTCCATCTATAGCAGTCCCTCCAAAATGCACTGTAGAGGTGGTTTGTGGGAGGTAAATTCTCCCAGCTTTTGCTTATCTGAAAATTGTTTGATCCCTCCTTCAAATGTAAATGATCACCTTGACGGGTAGAGTATTCTTGGTTCGAGGTCCTTCTTCTTCATTGCATTAAATATATCATGCCACTCCTTGTGGCCTGTAAGATTTCTGTTGAGAAATCTGATGATAGCCTGATGGGTTTTCCTTTGTACATGATCTTTTTTCTCTCTCTAGCTGCTTTTAAAAGTCTGTCTTTATCCTTGATCTTTTCCATTTTAATTATTATATGTCTTGATGTTGTCTTCCTTGGGTCCCTTGTGTTGGGAGATGTGTGCACCTCCGTGGCCTGAGAGACTATCCGTTTCCCCAGATTGGGGAAGTTTTCAGCAATTACCTCCTTAATGACACTTTCTATCCTTTTT
>JAVSCE010005800.1:0-41473 GCA_032199065.1 Smutsia gigantea | reverse complement strand
CAAAGTTGCAGGATACAAAGTTAACACACAGAAATCTGTTGCTTTCCTATACACTAATGATGAACTACTGAAAGAGAAATCAGAAAAACATTTCCATTCACAATTGCATCAAAAAGAATAAAATACCTAGGAATAAACCTAACGAAGGAAGTGAAAGACCTGTACTCTGAAAACTACAAGACACTCCTAAGAGAAATTAAAGAGGACACTAAAAAATGGAAATGCATCCCATGCTCTTGGCTAGGAAAGAATAAATATTGTCAAAATGGCTGTACTACCTAAAGGAATCTACAGATTCAATGCAATCCCTATCAAACTACCAACAGCTTTCTTCAATGAACTGGAACAAATAATTCTAAAATTCATATGGAACCACAAAAGACCCCGAATAGCCAAAACAATCCTGAGAAGGAGGAATAAAACAGGGGGAATTACGCTCCCTGACTTCAAGCTCTACTACAAAGCCACAGTAATCAAGACAATTTGGTATTGGCACAAAAACAGACCCACAGACCAGAGGAACCAGAATAGAAAAAATCAAACATTAACCCAAACATACAGTCAATTAATATTTTGATAAAAGTGCCTTGGATATACAATGGGGAGATGACAGCCTCTTCAGCAGCTGGTGTTGGAAAAACTGGACAACTACATGTAAGAAATGAAACTGGACTACTGTCTAGCCCATACACAAAGGTAAACTCAAGGTGGATCAAAGACCTGAATGTAAGTCATGAAACCATAAAACTCTTAGAAAAACATGGCAAAAATCTCTTGGACATAAACATGGCGACTTCTTCATGAACATATCTCCCTGGGCAAAGAGAGCAAAGAAAAAATGAACAAGTGGGACTATATCAAGCTGAAGAAAGCTTCTGTACAGCAAAGGACACCATCAGTAGAACAAAAAGACATCCTACAGTATGGGAGAACATATTCATAAATGACATATCCGATAAGGGGCTGACATCCAAAATATATAAAGAACTCACGCACCTCAACAAACAAAAAGCAAATAATCCAATTAAGAAATAGGCAGAGGATATGAATAGACACTTCTCCAAAAGAAAGAAATTCAGATGGCCAACAGGCACATGAAAAGATGCTCCACATCACTAATCATCAGAGAAATGCAGATTAAAACCACAATGAGATATCACCTCACACCAGTGAGGATGGCCAACATCAAAACACAAACAACAACAAATGTTGGCGAGGATGTGGAGAAAAGGGAACCCTCCTACACTGCTGGTGGGACTGCAAATTAGTTCAACCATTGTGGAAAGCAGTATGGAGGTTCCTCAAAAAACTCAAAATAGAAATACCATTTGACCCAGGAATTCCACTCCTAGGAATTTACCCTAAGAATGCAGCAGCCCAATTTGAAAAGGACAGATGCACCCCTATGTTTATTGCAGCACTATTTACAATAGCCAAGAAATGGAAGCAACCTAAGTGTCCATCAGTAGATGAATGGATAAGAAGATGTGGTACATATACACAATGGAATATTATTCAGCCATAAGAAGAAAACAAATCCTACCATTTGCAACAACATGGATGGAGCTAGAGGGGTATTATGCTCAGTGAAATAAGCCAAGCGGAAAAAGACAAGTATCAAATGATTTCACTCATATGTGGAGCATAAGAGCAAAGAAAAAAACTGAAGGAACAAAACAGCAGCAGACTCACAGAACCCAAGAACGGACTAATAGTTACCAAAGGGAAAGGGACTGGGGAAAATGGGCGTGAAGGGAGGGATAAGAGGGGAAAAGGGGCATTACGATTAGCAGATGTAATGTTGGCGGGGCACGGGGAGGGCAGTACAACTCAGAGAAGACAAGTAGTGATTCTATAGCATCTCACTACACTGATGGACAGTGACTGTAATGCGTTTGGTGGGGGGGACCTGATGAAGGGGTAGTTTAATAACCGTAGTATTGCACATGTAATTGTAGATTAATGATAATAAAATAAATTATATTTTTTAAAAATGGGCAAAATCCAAGGGGGTACCTCTAATAAGGGGTGTCAGAGTCCAAGCTGGATGAGGCGGGCATTCCTGAGTAGATAGCACAGTGCAGTATGGGCATCAGAGACCAGGCTCTTGAAGGGTAGTCTGAGTTAGGGAGAACTCTGCACAGCAGTGCTTCAACTGTAGGTATCAATGCCTGAGCAGGGAGAGGAGGCTGCCCACGAAAAGAGGCACCACGTTGTACAACACAGGTTTCCAAGTAGGGTGGAGGAGGGCTTCCATGTAAAGGGTCTTTGAAGCTCTAATAAAAATTGGGGACTGGGTGTATATAATGGATATTGCAGATTGATTATATACAGTGAGACTTATCAAATAAGTAAATAAATTTAGGTTAGTGGTAGGTACGTTTCTCGCTGTTACAAAAGAAGGTACAAAAAAAGGTAAGAAAATGTGATTTAACTCTACAGTGTCGGAATGAAACTGGAGGTAGCAGTAAAAGCAATGAGTAACATGTTAAATGGAAATAGAAACCAACTTAAAAGGGATTCCACTGGCTAAATCAAAGGAAAGATGAGCATCAAAATTAAGTAATGTTAGTAATTGATTATAATAAAATATAGAATCTCACTGAATAAAATACAGATTCATAAACTCATTCTGATATAATTTAATTAAATGAAGTTTGATCAGGAAGGGGATATTTACATGGTTTCAAAGTACCTCCACACAAAATAATTATTAAATACAGAGGGGAAAAATGAGTAATTTCACAGTAGAAAAACATGGTAGACATCATCTTAGTTAAGTAATTCAAATGAACATCAACAGTAATGGATCAAAATGAAAATTGTGTGCCACATGATAAGATACAAAGAGAAGACACAGTATAACATCCGTGATTTTCCTGCCAAATATTCAAAACTTGTTTCTAATCATTAGGAAACAGCAGACAAACATTAAGAGACATTGTACAAAATAGCAGGCTTAAATAGTTTTGAAAGGTGCTAAGGTCTTTAAAGTAAAAAAAAAGCCTACAGAACTGTTCCAGACTGAAGGAGATTGAGAAGGCCTAACAAGTAAAATGCAAGGCGTGATTCTAAACTGGGTTCTTTTGCCATAAAGCACCTCAGTGGGACAACTTGTGAAAATTGAATGAGATCTGAGGATTTGACGGTAGTAATAAATCAATTCCTGATTTTGATGGTTTTATTGTGGTTTGCAGGACAGTGCCCTTGTTTACAGGAAATACTCATTTATTCAGGGGTGATGGTACATCAAATCTAATCTTCAGGGAAAAAAAATTTCCTCTTTATCGTCCTTGCAACTTTCCATAAGTGTGTTATTATTTAAAATTTTAAGAACATAGAAATACGAGGAGATTCAAAATGGCGGCGTGAGAGGTGACACAAACTCCTCCAAAAACCACAAATAGTACAAAAATATAGTTAATTACTACAAGTAACCCTAAAACAGCAAGAAGAAAAAAGGCTGAACCAGACTGATACAGACCTCACAAACAGCAGACATTAATAACAGGGTAACGTACAAAAGCCTTAATCCTGCGGAACCCAAGCCCTTATCTCACCCCAGGTCACCGGCGGAAGGAAAGAGAAACAGAGCAGGGAAGGGGATGGAAGCCTGGGACTGCTGAACACCTAGGCCTGGAGATCTGCTTTGTGAGCAGAAGCCTTTATTGTGTGTTGCTCTGGACATTGGGGAGCTTGGCCGGGCGGAGGGCCTGGGAGACTGACATTCCGGTCATTTGTGAAACACAGGATCCACACCCAGCTGCTCTGTGTCACAGGAAGGGCAGGCAGTCTGAGAGGCTTTGTAGCAGCGAGAGGGCTGCTGAAGGGGTGGGGTTTGCACGGAGCTTGCTGCATGGGAGAAGGGAGAGCTGGACAAGGTTGTCTGGACACACCCTATCCAGCTGGTGGGGAACTTTGAGGAGCTTCAGGTGCTCCATACCCTTAGCTGCCTACTCAGCTCTGAGGCCCCCCACTGTGACACACAGCCTGTCGAGACTTCCTACTGGCCTGCAGGCACCTGCTCATAAACCAGCAGTCACTGTGCTGGTGTCAGGCCAGCCAGAGGGAGGCCCTGCCTACAACAGCTAGAGACGCAAAGCACAGAGGCTTACAAGTGTGTGCTTGGCCCACTGACTCTGACATGGGAGACAGGCACTGCAGATGGGAATCAGGAAACAGATCTTTCTTCTCCCCAGGCACCAGCTCTGCTCCCCTATGACCCCCAACCTCACTCTAGGGGCTGGGCAGCTCCAGAGACTGGAGTTTCTGCGCACTAGTGGGCATCACACAGAAATATGAATCATCAAAAGAATACCAATCTTGGTGAAAGAGAGTTCAAAATAAAAATTATAAAAATGCTTATGCAGGTACAGAAAAATATTCAAGAACTCAGAAACGAATTTAAGTTGGAGATTCAATCATTAAGAAATACCATATCGGAAATGAAACATACAATGGACGTATTTAAAAGCAGAATAGATGTAGTAGAAGAGAAGGTAAATGGAATAGAAATTAGAGAAGAGGAACACAAAGAGCTGAAGCACAGAGAGAAAAAGAATCTCTAAAAATGAAAGAATATTGAAAGAACTGTGTGACCAATCCAAATAGAACAATATTCGCATTATAGGGGTCCCAGAAGAAGAGAGAAGAAAAGGGATAGAAAGTTTCATTGAGGAGGTAATTGCTGAAAACTTCCCCAATCTGGGGAAGGAGGTAGTCTCTCAAGCCATGGAGGTGCACAGATCTCCCAACACAAGGGACCCAAGGAAGACAACATCAAGACATATAATAATAATTAAAATGGCAAATATCAAGGATAAAGACAGATTTTTAAAAGCAGCTAGAGAGAGAAAAAAGATCACATACAAAGGAAAACCCATCCAGCTATCATCAGACTTCTCAACAGAAACGTTACAGGCCAGAAGGGAATGGATTGATATATTTAATGTAATGGAGCAGAAGGGCCTTGAACCAAGAATACTCTACCTGGCACCATTATCATTTAAATTTGAAGGAGGGATTAAACAATTTTTAGATAAACAAAAGCTGAGAGAATTTACCTCCCAAAAAACCACCTCTACAGTGCATTTCGGAGGGGCTGTTATAAATGGAAGTATTCCTAAGGCTAAACAGATGTCACCCAAGGGACAGACAAAGAGTACAGAATATGATTCATAACATACAAAGAATGGAGGAGGAAGAAAAAGGATGAAAAAAAAAAGAACCTTTAGGTTGAGTTTGTAATAGTATACGAAATAAGTTAAATTAGACAGACAGTAAGGGAATTGCCCCTGAATCTTTGGTAACCACAAATCTAAAGCCTGCAATGGCAATAACTACATACCTATCGATAATCACCCTAAATGTAAACAGTATGAATGCACCAATCAAAAGACAGAGAGTTACTGAATGCATAAAAAAACAAGACCCATCTATATGCTGCCTACAAGAGACTCATTTCAAACCCAAAGACATACGCAGACAGAAAGTAAAGGGATGGAAAAAGATATTTCATGAAACTACTAGTGAGAAAAAAGCAGGAGTTGCACTACTTGTATCAGACAAAATAGACTTCAAAACAAAAAAAGTCACAAGAGACAAAGAAGGACATTACATAATGATAAAGGGGTCAGTCCAACAAGAGGATATAACTATTATAAATATCTATGCACCCAACACAGGATCACCTACATACGTGAAACAAATACTAACTGAATTAAAGGGGGAAATAGAATGCAATTCATTCATTCTAAGCGACTTCAACACACCACTCACTCCAAAGGACAGATCAACCAGACAAAAAATAAATAAAGAGACAGAGGCAGTAAACAACATATTAGAACAGATGGACCTAATGGACATCTACAGAACACTCCATCCAAAAGCAACAGGACACATTCTCCTCAAGTGTACATGGAACATTTTCAAGGATAGATCATATACTAGGCCACAAAAAGAAACTCAGTAAATTCAAAAAGATTGAAATTGTACCAACCAGTTTCTCAGATCACAAAGGAATGAAACTAGAAATAAATTACACAAAGAAAACGAAAAAGCCCACAAACACATGGAGGCTTAACAACATGCTCCTAAATAATCAATGGATCAATGACCAAATAAAAACAGAGATCAAGCAATATATGGAGACCAATGACAACAATAATTCAACACCACAAAATCTGTGGGATGCAGCGAAGGCCATTCTAAAAGGGAAATATATTGAAATACAGGCCTACATCAGGAAAGAAGAACAATCCCATATGAACAGTCTAAACTCACAATAAATGAAATTAGAAAAGGAAGAGCAGGTGAGGCCCAAAGTCAGTAGAAGGAGAGACAAAATAAAGATTAAAGCAGAAAGAAATAAAATTCAGAAGAATAAAACAAAAGAAAGAATCAATGAAAGCAGGAGCTGGTTCTTCGAGAAAATGAACGTAATAGATAAACCCTTAGTCAGACTGATCAAGAAAAAAAGAAAGTCTACACACATAAACAGAATCAGAAATGAGAAAGGAAAAATCACTACAGACAGCACAGAAATACAAAGAATTATGAGACAATACTATGAAAAATTATATGGTAACAAACTATAACTAGAAGAAATGGAAAAATTTCTAGAAAAACATAACCTTCCATGTCTGACCCAGGAAGAAACAGAAAATCTCAATAGACCAATTACCAGCAAAGAAATTGAATTGGTAATCAAAAAACTACCTAAGAACAAAACACCTGCACCGAATGATTTCACTTCTGAATTATATCAAACATTTAGTAAAGACCTAATACCCATCTGCCTTAAAGTTTTCCACAAAGTAGAAGTGGAGGGAATACTCCCAAACTCATTTTACGAGGCTAACATCACTCTAATACCAAAACCAGGCAAAGACACCACAAAAAAAGAAAATTACAGACCAAAATCCCTGATGAACATAGATGCAAAAATACTCAACAAAACATTAGCAAACCGAATTCAAAAATATATCAAAAAGATCATCCATCATGATCAAATGGGATTCATCCAGGGATGCAAGGATGGTACAGCATTCGAAAATCCATCAACATCATCCACCACATCAACAAAAAGAAGAACAAAAACCACATGGTCATCCCCATAGATGCTGAAAAAGCATTTGACAAAATTCAACATCCATTCATGATAAAAACTCTCAACAAAATGGGTATAGAGGGCAAGTACCTCAACATAATAAAGGCCACATATGACAAACACACAGCCAACATTATACTTAACAGTTAGAAGCTGAAAGCTTTTCCTTTAAGATCGGGAACAAGACAAGGATGTCCACGCTCCCCACTTTTATTCAACATAGTTCTGGAGATCGTAGCCACGGCAATCAGAAAACACAAAGAAATAAAAGGCATCCAGACTGGTAAGGAAGAAGTCAAACTGTCACTGTTTGCAGATGACATGGTAGTGTACATAAAAAACCCTAAGGAATCCACTCCAAAACTATTAGATCTAATACCTGAATTCAGCAAAGTTTCAGCATACTAAAAAAATCTGTTGCATTTCTATATACTAACAGTGAACTAGCAGAAAGAGAAATCAGGAAAACAATTCCATTTATAATCGCATAAAAAAGAATAAAATACCTAGGAATAAACCTAACCAAGGAAGTGAAAGACCTATACCCTGAAAACTACAAGACACTCTTAAGAGAAATTAAAGAGGACACTAATAAATGGAAATTCATCCCATGCTCTTGAGTAGGAAGAATTAATATTGTCAAAATGGCCATCCTGCCTAAAGCAATCTACAGATTCAATGCAATCCCTATCAAAATACCAACAGCATTCTTCAATGAACTAGAGCAAAGAGTTCTAAAATTCATATGGAATGACAATAGACCCCGAATAGCCAAAGCTATCCTAAGACAGAAGAATAAAGCAGGGGGCATTACACTTCCTGACTTCAAGCTCTACTACAAAGCCACAGTAATCAAGACAATATGGTACTGGCACAAGAACAGACCCATAGACCAGTGGAACAGAGTAGAGAGCCCAGATATAAACCCAAGCATATATGGTCTATTAATATATGATAAAGGAACCATGGATATACAATGGGGACATGACAGCCTCTTCAACAGCTGGTGTTCACAAAACTGGACAGCTACATGTAAGAGAATGAAACTGGATTACTGTCTAACCCCATACACAAAAGTAAACTCAAAATGGATCAAAGACCTGAATGTAAGTCATGAAACCATAAAACTCTTAGAAAAAAATATAGGCAAAAATCTCTTGGACATAAACATGAGCAATTTCTTCATGAACATATCTCCCCAGGCAAGGGAAACCAAAGCAAAAATGAACAAGTGGAACTATATCAAACTAAAAAGCTTCTGTACAGCAAAGGATACCATCAGTAGAGCAAAAGACATACTACACTATGGTAGAATATATTCATAAATGACATATCCAATAAGGGGATGACATCCAAAATATATAAAGAGCTCACGCACTTCAACAAACAAAAAGCAAGTAACCAAATTAAAAAATGGGCAGAGGAGCTGAACAGAAACTTCTCCAAAGAAGAAATTCAGATGGCCAACCGGCACTTGTAAAGATGCTCCACATCGCTGATCATCAGAGAAATGCAGATTAAAAGTGCAATGAGATATCACCTCACACCAGTTAGGATGGCCAACATCCAAAAGACAGACAACAACAAATGTTGGCGAGCATGTGGAGAAAGGGGAACCCTCCTACACTGCTGTTGGGAAATGCGAACTAGTTCAACCATTGTGGAAAGCAGTATGGAGGTTCCTCAAAAAACTCAAAATAGAAATACCATTTGACCCAGTAGTTCCACTCCTAGGCATTTACCTAAGAATGCAGCAGCGCTGTTTGAAAAAGACATATGCACCTCTATGTTTATTGCAGCACTATTTACAGTAGCCAAGAAATGGAAGCAACCTAAGGGTCCCATCAGTTGATGAATGGATAAAGAAGAGATGGTACATACACACAATGGAATATTATTCAGCCATAAGAAGAAAACAAATCCAGACATTTGCAACAACATGGATGGAGCTAGAGGGTTTATGCTCAGTGAAATAAGCCAGGCAGAGAAAGAGAAATATCAAATGATTTCAGTCATCTGTGGAGTATAAGAACAAAGGAAAAACTGAAGGAACAAAACAGCAGCAGACTCACAGAACCCAAGAATGGACTAACAGTTACCAAAGGGAAAGGGATTGGGGAGGATGGGTGGGAAGGGAGAGATAAGGTGGGAAAAGGGGCATGATTAGAACATGTAATGCAGCAGTGGGGGACCCAGGAAAGGCAGTATTTATAGAGAAGACAAGTAATGATTCTATAGCATCTTACTACGCTGATGGACAGTGACTGTAGTGGGGTATGTGGGGGGGACTTGATAATAGTGGGTCTAGTAACGATAATGTTGTTCAAGTCATTGTACATTAACGATACCAAAATAAAATAATAAATTAAAAACATATATATGTAAATACTATTAGATATTATATAATTATAGTATGTAGTATATATAATACATGTATGGACATATATAATTTACATATTATTAATATATATATATATCTTATTCAAAGGCTTAAAAATAAAAATAGGAAAATGTAAAAAAAAACTTAAGTACATAATGGACAAAAGGCATAAACAATTTGTTAAAGAAAAATACCAGTGGTAACTATATGAAAAGATGTTCAACCGCATTAGCAATCACATGAAAGTAAATTAAAGCTACAGTAAGATGCCATTTTGCAACCACTACCTTGGGAAAAGTGAAGAAGCCTGACATTTCCAAGTTTTGGCAATGACTTGGCTCTACTGTAGCTTCTGATATATTACTAACAGAATGTAAAACTGATCCAATGACTATGGGAAACAATTTGGCATTATCTTGTATAATTCAACATTCTTTACACCTCTACTCTTAGGTATATATCCTAGAGTCTTGCACTTGTGTACCAAGACACACATTAAAAAACCTGACATTAGCAATGCTGTACAAGCCAGATATATGTATTTGTATATATAATACTATATATATATATTATACACATGTACATACATACACACACACAGAGATATCTTTATTGAGCTAGATACTCTGAAAGAGATAGATCAGAAATAAAATAAGCAACAAAAACACCCAACAACCCAGACATCCAACAGAATAATAAATTCACATAACAGAATATTACTCAACAGAAAATAAATGAACTACAATATAAATTTCAAAAAAACAAATGAATGAAAAAGTCTCAGAAAACTACATACTAGAATGTTTCAATTTTTAAAAAACTTAACAGAAAAGTAAAACCAAACAGCATTTTATTTAAGAATCCATGTAATAAAACCATTATTATTAAAAAGAAAGTAAATGTTTAACACAAACTAAGAATGGCTGGGGGTCAGGGAGGGTAGCAGGGGCAAAGGCACAGGCAGGAGATCGCACTGATGGGTGGGACTTCATTAGTGAGGTTCTAAGTCTCATGGTGTTGGGTGGGTTCTTGGGAGATCATTTTGATATTGTGCTTCACAATGTAAACATATTCCTCTTTACATGATTAAAAATAAGCTGTTACAGTGTGGTAAATAAGTTTTACTCTGACAAGAATATTGTTTAGGTAAACATCTTAATCTGCATATAGGAACAAATGCTAATAAACACAAGGGATTTTCCTGACTTCCCTTTTTAAAAACAAAAAGGAGTATATAAAGAGATAAACTCCAAAGAACTTAAAAACAGATGTACAGATAAAAATTTTATCCTGGCCAATCAAAGAATAGGGCTAGGTCATACCCAGCATCAGTTTGGTCTTAAATAAAACTAGAAGAAATGCTGCCTTAATTTTAAATGCAAATTTGCAGAACTTTCTCATGGGAGGTAGTCATTTTGCAAAAATTACTTAACATGAGAAACAGGCAAATTTAAGTAATGCAATATGCTCCAGGCTCTTAACAGACAGTATTTCCCCTCTAAAGATAAATGTTTCCCCTCATTGGTCATGAAGGCCAGTGGTCATGTATTCACCCTGATTGGCCAGAAGTGTGATGAGAAAAGCCTAATCCATCTTAAGGAGCAAAATTTCTTTGCTCAATAAATCATTCCTTCTATTTATTCCATAGTACTTTTATCTGACAAAACAATCATAAGTCAATTTTCTCAATAACCTTGCATTTTAAGTAGGGCAACTATTACCAAGCGGTATCTATTTCTTGCAGCATAATACTTAAGTTTTTAAATCAGAAATGTTAATGGTGTTTTAAATAAAAACTTCTAAATATTTTTTGCGTATACCTATAATGTGAAAGGTACTTTACAATGTGCTTTGTAGTATTTTATATGATACACACAGATTGAAGATCTTAGCCATGCGCTGCAACCTTGTTAAATGCAAACAAGTACAGTAATCTGGTTAAAAAGCATCTTGGACTGACAGGATGAATTGTTTTTCTTTTGAAAAGGAATTACTCCATATATACTAATACACATATATGCTATATATTATATAACAGCATATATAATATATACTGTATGATTACATGATTATGTATATATTATAAACAATACTACATACTATAATATAGTATGTTATATATATACTGTATTATACTACTATAATATAGTATAGTAATAATATTATTAGCATTAATAATAATATCATATTATTATGCATATCAATACTATATACATAAGATACACCAATTCTTTCTTTCGGCTTGGATTGCTATTGAATGAAATTCTTGAGCATTAACTTGAGCTGGGTAATAGTGATGAAGCTGGGGTGGGGAAAAGTAACCTATTTGTTAACACATGTCCTTTAAAGAGATCATTGGATCTCATTACAAAGGAAATGGACATAAACTATATCCATACCACAGATCCTTGTGATATACTTCTTTTGTTATATATATTTCTAGTTGGGGCTTCAAAATGACATATTGATTCAAAAAATATATTTGATATGCAACTTCTGAAATTAGAATATATAGTAGGCACTAAATGCTCAGTGTGTATCTTTTTTGAATACTCTTATTTTAAAACTACCTCCAATATTTCTTGCTCAAAGGAACAAACAACACCCCTTTCTTTATCCATTTCCTATTCTCTCTTTATTGTCACTTTTTGAATTTACATTCTTTTACAAGCCATTTCCTATTATTACGACCAGTGTAATCCTTCTTAAAAATATGTTGATCCAACATCAAAAAGTATTAATATATCTGTTTATTTGACATCTCCTTTTGACACCTACAAATTGTTTACTTAACATCTCAAATTTAACATGTCAATAACTGAGTCCCTGTTCCGCCTGATCTCAGATATATCTGCTCTTGCACCTGCTCAGAACAAAAATCTGGTGTCCATCCTAGATTTCTCTCCTCTCACAGCCCACATAAAATTTGTCATCAAATTCTGTGGGCTCTGCTTTGGAAATATCCAGAATCCAGCTACTTCTCACTGCCCCCATCATCTCCTGGATTATTACAATAGCCTCTTAAATGGTTTCTTTGCTTTTGTTTTAATGCCCTTTGGTCTATTTAACACAACTGCCAAAATGATTCTGTGTACATGTTGTATTTGGTCACACCTCTTCTCAAAACTATCTAATGGCTCCCCACTGTGACCTCACTTTCTGTGATTCTCCCTCACTCACTCCACTCCAGACACAGGGCCTTTGACTAGAATCCTCTTCCACCCAAAGAGCTGTATCACTAACTCCTACACCAATTCAGTCTTTACTCAAATCATTTTCTAGGTGAGACCTTCCCTGAACATAATCTAAAATTCATGCACCACCAGCCCCCGCCCCACCCTGGCCTGTACCAGATCTTTCATGTCCCCTTCTGTTTCAATTTTTACTAAGCATTTGTTCGTAGATACAATGAAATCGAGTTGCTTTATCTTATTTGTCTAGTTCACCAATAAAATTAAAGCTCCAAGTGGGCAGCAATACATATTCCCTTTTGTTCACTGCCCTACCTTCAGGGCCAGGAAGAATAAATGGAATACACCAGGCACTCAACAATGATATTTTAAATGAATCAAGGTATAGCTGTTTATATTTTGTAATCTCATAAGAAAGTTTGCAGAAATTAACAAAACTGATTTTTCCCCAACTGTAACAGATACTGTGGTAGCCCTCTCAAACACACACCTCTTCCTCCTTTACTCAGTGGCAGAATACTCACCCTCTTCCCCTTAGGTGAATCCTGATTAGGCCGAGCCACTGTGACAAGTAATGCCAATCAGGGTTGTACGCACAGGCAAATGATGCAATTATAGCCAATAATGTTTAGTAGGAAATGTTTCACTTTAAAAAAAAAGTGGCATGGAAAAATGATCATCTTGCCAACCATGAAGAGTGACACTGCCAAAACACTCAAGATGGCAGAGTCAGAAAATGGAAATACCATATAAGTTCTTGATAACATCATTATGACAATTAATTAATCACCTATAACCCATACTTCCTTTTGTGTGATATATCCCCTCATTGTTTTCACTATTTTGTAAAGTCTTCTATTATATTTTAATTAACAAAGGAAGACTTTTCAAATATTCACATAGTTTACTGAAGTGTGTTAAGTCAAGCTGAAATGAAGATGGATGCCAGGTGTTTTTCCCCTTTTTTTATGCTACATGCCTAAAGAATGTCATATGACAATAAAACAAGAACTCTCACTGTGGAATATTCTCATAGGAATAATTTGTTCTTAAGAATTTAAAATATCAACCAAAGCAAAGGCAGTCCAAATAGAGTTTAAAATAATCTAAATAGTAAAATTATGCTCTCAACCACTATTTGCCTAACCAGACTGCAGAAATACTAGTGCTCATCCAAAGGAAGGAAGGAAGGGAAGGAGGGAGAGAGGAAGTCTGGGGATGAGAAGGAGGGAGGTGGAAGGTCCCAGGTCATATAAAATCAGGACACAATGAATTAAATAATTATGTGTCCTCTGTGTGTGTACACACACGGAAGGCAGATGGGGGACACATTCATTCATCTGAGATGCTTCCCTTCATCCTTGAAGTAATCCTAAATTGGAAGGGAAGAAAAGTTGTATATCAGTGGTGGTTTGAGTCAAAGGGCTTAAGAGTCATCAGGTTTTGATTTTTAACTCAAAGCTAAACCATTAGTAACAAAACCTAAACTATATTCATCTGAAACTGTAACTCTTCAGGTTCTCAGTACAACCTACCAAACCACACTGCCTCTTCATAAGTCTTATAAGCTTAAGTAATTATAAAATCTGTGTTATTAAGTAACTTACTCTAGACATAATGGGCCCAAAATATAGGATATAAAAAATTAACTTATTATGTAAGATAAACTTAACTCTATACTTAATATAATATGGAAACTATCTAATTACCAATCTTTTATTAGCTGTTACTTTGAAAAATTACTGAATTATGGCTCTGCAAAAAATTATTAAAAACTGCTAAGAAAAGTAGAGATTTCCCTTAAAATCTTCTCATCATATTCTACAATAGTAACCAAAAGAAATAAAAATTATTCTGTTGGTAAAACTTCAAACATCAGTCATTAATTGAGGACTTCAGTCCAGAGAGTTTATCTGATGGTAAGGCTATCTACTGACCTCAAGTACACTCCTTGCCTCATGCTCTCTACTGCTTCTTCATTGGCTCGAGCTATATACAGGAAATGAGGAAAACAGCAGGAAAAGCAGCAGGGAAAACAGATGCAAGAATAAAGTCTGGATTGAAAGTATACAGCCATTAATGACCAAAAAAATGGATGCTGTCTTAATCCATTTGGGCTGCTACAACAGACAGGGTGGCTTCTAAACAACAGAACTTTATTTCTCACAGTTCTGGAGGCCAGAGATCAAGGTGCAGACAGATATGGTGCCTGGTAAGAATTCACCTTTCCGGCTCAGATAGCCATCTTTTCATTATACTTCACAAAGCAGAAGGGACAAGGATCTCTCTCAGGTCTTTTTAAAAGGGCACTAATCCCATCTGTGAAAACTTCCATTTTCATAACCTAATCACCTCCCAAAGACCCCACCTCCTAATATTATCACCTTAGGGTTTAGGAATTCAACCATAAATTTGGGAGCAATACAAACTTTCAGACCATAACAGATGTAATGTAAAAACCTGTTTTTTACAAAATATAAATTAGGTGCTCTTCTGACTACAAGAGATCCACAATATTTTAGTATTTTAATGTAAGTCAACTAGATAAGCATTATAGAAATGAAAAGAAAGAAGTATTTAATCCCAAAATTCCAACTTTATCCATTACACCAAAAAAATTCAGAACTAAATTTCCCACCAGTACTCAAGATTATGTCCAAAAGAGTATCTACGGACTAACAACAATAACTAAGTTACTGAACACTATGTGCTAGAAACTGCATTAAGTGCTTTCTATGGTTTAATTCCTTTGATTCTCAAAACAACCTTATAAGGTTATCCACATTTTACAGACAAGAACACTGAGCTTTATGGGGTATCGAAGTCAACAGTCACTAAGTAAATGGCAGAGTTAGGATATACACTTGTTCAAAATCACCACACCAGTGTCTCAATCCTTGTCAAATTCAATCCATGTATCTGTATCTGTAAACACTGCTGTGAACACACTGTGACTCTAATTTTTAAGAAACCTCAAATGTATTTCTATACTTTAATGACTCTCAACATGGAATCCAAGTTTTTAAAGCAACCTTTTGGAGGGGTAATTCTCAGCTATTATGATTAACTCTTACTAACTAGATGGTAAGTAAATACTAGTGACTGATAACAGTGCTAAGTCACATATTATCTCAATCATTACCTATAAACTAAATATTATCCTCCTTTACAGATGAAGAAACTAAGGCAGAGTGGTAGAGTGACTTGCCCAAAGTCATACAACAGGTACAGGGTAGACCCAGGATTCAAATTCAGGTCAGCGTGCTTCTACAAGGCATTCCAGAAACCACTACCTAACAAAGTCTCCATACTGTCAGACCAACTGCCTTAGTAAATCCACCTCCTGATCATTTCATGAAAGACTAACCATCTGTTTAAGTCACTGTTCAAATTTGCTGCACATGACACAAGACAAAATATAATTAATAGTCCTTGCCATCCCCACTAGCCTCTTTAAATAAAAATACTTCTCCAGGGTAGTCTGGGGACTGACAATTTCTATTACCAAATTCACCAAGTACATTGCTTTTGTTATTACCAAGACATAAGCACCATGATTTGTCCTTACTGGAATAAAGCCTGTTAAACCTTTTTTTGCAGGAAAATCTCTAGGATGTTTTGTTAATATCAAAAAGCTGAGAAAATGTTGACACTTAAAAAAAATCTTGACCCAGTAACAACAGGCACTAGGCTGTTTATTTTCATGAAGTCAGAAAAACCATAAATTTACAAAAATGCAAATAGTAGTTAAGGGCACTAATTTATAAGTACTTGCATTATGGGATGAACATACACTTTACAATGAAAACTTTTTTACCCTTGATATGTAGCCAGAAATCACTTTAAAAAATTGTAACCACTATACAATTAAAAAAAAAGCAAGACCATGTGGGATTTTACTAATTGTTTCCTTTGAAAACTGTTTCCCTAGGGTAAAAAAAAAAGAGTATTATTACTGGCTCCTATGTACCTTGCTTTATAGTTCAAACAAATACAGAACCTTCTGTTTCTAATGCCGAATTAATCTAGATCTTTGGAAATATCAAACGAAGGCCAATTTAAGCACCCAACAAAAATAAGCAAGGGCTTAAGGGGAGAGCAGAGTTGGAGGAAGCAGAAAGAACTGGGTCAGTAGGTGGCAGATGTTAACTGGTTCCAGCTTGAAAGTAGTTCAAAACCATGGACCACAGTTCTTGAAAACTCTTAAAGTGAAGGAAAAGCAAAGAAAGAAAAAAATGAAAAACTTGTGGAAGAAAAGGTCCTAATGTAGAATGGTGTGCTACTGAAAAAACAATAGTCATCCAAAAACATTTTCTTTTGAAATTATAGAATTAACAATATTGTCAACAACATATTATCTTTCTAGAATATTACAATGGTGACAACAAACTTTATTTCCTTATTTGCTTTGCATTATATTCCTGTGAGGTAGGTTGTATCCTCATTTTACAGATCAGAAAACTGAGGCTCAGGCTAATGATCTGCTGCTAACAGACTGTGTGTAAGCTATGGCTCAAATATAAATCTTATGATTCTTTTTTTTTTTTAATCTTATGATTCTTAAACAAGCATTTACACATCACTGTATTAAAGTGTGGCCATGATGATGGCTACTCTTACAGTCCACACAAGAGGTAAACACGAAATAAACTCTCTGGGTTAAATTTTTTTTTTTATAAAACAAAGAACAAAACAAACGCTCCTGCCTTCTCTCAGGAAAAAACAGGAATCCTATCACTAATAAATGTTTTGTTTTAAAATACAAGGTTACAAGGTAATGACTGAGTATCATGTGATGAGCCTATCAGAAACAAAGCTAAATGCTAGACCTTTTTAAACAGTTCATATAAATTCATTTCATACAATTTTGGTGTAAAAAAAAAGTCAGCATGATAATCCCTATTTTACACTACAGTAACCAAGATGAAGAGCAGTTACACTATTGTAGCATATATTTCTCATACACTTGTCAAAGTAACCTTCATTAACATTCACTGTCAGGTTATACCCATTTACTATTAGGATAAACACAGACATTCTTTCAAAATTTTTGTTTGTAATATAAAGTAAAACCAAAGGATTGACTTTTTTAGACACCATTAAAGAAAAAGGCTAAATATTTTCTAAACTTTATGACCTTGATAATAAAATAAGGGCTCTGGATACTGACTGCGTAAATATATCTAAGTAGCCTATAATAAAGTTCCCTTCCCAAACCTGTTTAGTTGCCAAAAGAGTATTATCCAAACTGAGTAACATATTTTGTTATGAGAAAGGAAGATTAGGAACCACAACCACTGCCTCCTCCTTACAAATTTAGTCTTTGTTACCACTTTGTATCAATATCTGCCCATTTAAACACACAAGATCATATAGGCCTGCATTTTCAGGGCCTACTTTATGTGTGATGATAGTATTCATGGTTTAAGATGCTGTTTCTATGAAAGTTGTTTCCTCTCTGAACTGCAACCTATCTTTCTATGAATTAATTTAGAGCCTACCACCCAGGGAAACATGATACTCAGATTATATTTTTGAGGGGGGGAAAAAAATCTCTCGAAGTCAGAAACTTATTCCATTCCTAGATACTTCTCTAAGCACCAGAACTATATGCAAATCAAATTAAAAAAAAAAGGTTCAACATCCCAAGTTCAGTCCCATTTAGAACCTCCACTAGCCAGGTAAGCTATTTAGTTTTAAATACTCCTAGGAAATAGAATTGACAGGGATGGGGTCACCTTCAAGAAATTTATGGAAATCTGTGAAATGATACCCTTCAAAAAATGTATTTTACCCCAAAGTAATTCGGTATGATGAATTAAGGATCAATTTTGGAAAGTTAACAAAACTTTAAAAAATTCATTCATCTTTGATATGGTTGCATTCTAAACAGATAATTTGTTGCTTTCACTGAAGGCGTCTGTGTTTTCTTGTTTCAGATGAATTAGTATAGAGACTTATTATAGTAAACACTCAGCTAACATATGAATTCAATCCTGCCATTATTCAGGTAAGGAACTTTATACGTTTCACATTAAGTTAAGCCAAAGGAACTTAAATATTCAACAAACTGCAGTTTGGGTACTATCACAAATTACATGTATCATACTATGAAACCTAAATTCAGTCTAACACTCATGCTATCATTTCATCTTCACACAAAGTATATGCAAAAACCATTGAACAATATGTCTAAATAACTTGCATAATGTAACACAGGATGAATTTTTATCCCTTTTTTATTGTTTCTAAAGCTCCAGGATAGACCCTGGAGTTGTCTCCTCAACACTTGATTTATCACCCTATATATGTGAGGCATCAAGCTGGATGCTTTGTAAATTACAAATTTATAAATGATACGGCACGCTTCCCTTTAGAAGTTTACAATCCTGCTGAAGAGATAAATAAATAAATGCAGGGTGAGTGGTACTTATCAACTACAAAGGGAGACTGAAAGAGGGCACAGGTTCCTTTCTTTAGGGTGATTATTAAAATCACAGGATGGGTAGTATTCCTGTAAAAGAAAACAAGTGGGGATCACAAGACACCTGAGAGGAAGATGGCAAAAAACAGTGTAGCAGTATAATAAATGCTCAATTAACATGTCTAAGGATAAGGCAAATGGCTTATGAATAAGGCTTATAAGGAATAGGACTTGAGGTTTATGGTGCAGGCAAATACCTTTGTTCAGAGTAATGATACTTTTTTTTCAGGAAGTTCTGTTGTGCTATAGAGTAGAATGTGTTGGATAATACAAACTAAAAGACAAAAGACTAATTAGAAAGTTACTGCAGTAACTGTCTAACAATCACGAAGTACTAAAGCTTGAATCTGGAAGACGGAGGTGAAAAATAAAAGAAGCCAACACTCGTAATTCTTCCTGTTAGGAAAATGATCTTTGAAACAGTCATATATATGGTTATCTGTTATCATATGTTGACCATATAACGGTATAACATAAAACCAAAGGCTTACAAATGGGCTTGTAGGAAAAACTTTGCCTAAATCATCTCTTAAAGTTAACTATTCTATAATGGAATAAACATTTACAACATCTCCTTTGAAAAATGTATTCTAAAGTAGCATATGATTTTACTCAAGATAAATCTTTGATTACAGTTTTGTACTATTTTAAAAACACTTATTGTACATGACCTAAAAAAACTTTAAAAAACTGCAATGAGAAAATAAATCTGCATAAAATCAAAGGACAATCCATGCTTTACTATATGGAAATTACTTCTTAAAAACTATCAAGTTCAGCCTGATCTATGTTAATTTTAAGATACCAAAATACAGTGTATGTCTCTATATTTTACAAGAGCAAAAGAAGTCTTATAAATGTACTTCTCAAACTGATTAACATTATTTTATGACCCAAATGGAAAATGTACCCAAAAGATAAATTACCTGACAATAATCATAAACACTAATTATATAAACTCAATAAACCTCTATCTATCTATCTATCTATATATATATACATATTACATTCCACAGGGTTATCAGTTTGATGAATAAATTATTTTCAAATAATTCAAATTATCAATGAAACTATCACCACAATCAATGCCATAAATATAACCATTACCTTCAGAAGTTTCCTCTCATCCTCTTTATTTTTTGTGTGAAAAAACAATCAATAAACAACTTGGTAAAAACACTTAACATAACATCTACCTCTTAGCAAATTTTTAAGTATAAAATACAGTACTGCTAACTATATTGGTACTGTGCTGTACAGTATACCTCTAGGATCAACACCTTTTGACCAACACCTCCGTTTCCTCCTTCCCCCAGTTCCTGGTAACCAACATTCTATTACTCTCTGCTTCTATAAGTTTGAATATTTTAGGTTCCTTATATAAGTGGGATTACCTAGTATTTGTTCTTCCATGTCTGGCTAATTTCACTTAGGAAAATGTCTTCCAGGTTCACCCATGTCACAAATGACAGAATTTCCTTCTTTTTTGAGGTTGAATAATATTTCATTGTATGTAAACACCACATTTTCTTTATGCATTTACACACTGATGGAAATATGGGTTGCTCCCATATCTTGGCTACTATGAATATTGCTGCAATCAACATAGGAGTGCAGGTATCTCTTCAAGATTCTGATTTCAATTTCTTTGTATATATACACCCAAAAGTAGGGTAACTGGATCATATGGTAATTCTATTTTTAACTTTTTGAGAAACTCCTATACTGTTTTCTACAGTGGTTGTACCAACTGATGACCATCATTATCCCAGGTTCTTTCAGATATATCAGTGAGGAAGACAACAGAAAAAGATTCCTGACCTTAGGGAGCTTAAATTTTAAAAGAAAAAACAATCAATAAACAACTTGGTAAAAAAAAAATTCATAATTTTTTAAAGGTGGGAAGTGCTGTGGAAAAAGAAAAGAGGAAAGAAGGACAGGAGGCCTCCACTTTGAGTGGAGTGGTCACAAGGTTAGGCCTCTTTGAGCAGACGCCATGGCCTTAGCACCTAATGCAAAGACTTTCTAATTTTACTGCAACTGAGATGGAGTCCTTTAAGCAGAGGAATAATGTTCTTTTTTTTAAATAACTACAAAGACTTGCCATTAGAACTGCATGTCAAAAAGTACAAGTGATTCCATTTAAAAGGGAAGAGCTAGTATACTATAAAAAAAAATGTGTTGGGTTTTAAAACCACCACCTCAGATCTGGAGCCCCAAATATAAACAATACAAACCATTATGGCAAAGTATTGCTCAAGGGGCTTTATTTACCCCTCATGACAAGTCCATCTGCGACCACCTTCACAGTCTGTGAAATGTCATTTCCACATTCTGAATTCTCAACACTAAAAAGTTTAATGAAAACCAATTTGGTAGCAAAATCTGACCCAAGTATGTATGAGACAAGTTTACAGTTCCTGATTTACCCTACTTTGCAAATATAAACATAAAGGAACACTAATACTTGAATTCTAGGTAACCTTTAAATAATACCTTAATAATGAAAAGTCGTAAGTACATCTATATGTATACATATAAACTTTTTTCTTTTGACTGCCTTATTTTACTCAGAATTCTGATAGTGGAGTTACATCATACGGTTTATTACATTCAAATTAAAACAGATGTCCTTAAAAAAAGGAAAAAGAAACAAGCACTTTCTCAAGTACTTACATTAAGTTTCTCAAGTACTTGTGCTCTACAATGAACAAATTCACTTTAAATTACCAGATTAACACAAACACAAAGTACCTAGAAACATTTATTAGAAATGAAGTTTTTTGTAACTCAAAGATTATGTATTATTTTAGATACTCAAAGATGTACCAAAAATTTCAACAATAAAAGCTTTCATATAAATGAAATGTCTAATATATTTCAAAATTCATTTTCAAAATTTTCATAGCTGTTAAGTGTACATAGGAGGGTTTGTGTCCTATTTTCCCTTATTAGTGTTAGGACAGATTAAGTTTTCTAACCAAATACCTGTATCATAATGGAATCAGAAAACAGGCAACTTATTTTTTTAAGATGGGAAATTTGCAAAACTCTTATGGAGCTTACATAAAGTTGGAAAAAATATTTCTATCACATGGTAAGATCTATCCTTAGTAAAAGATACACTGATTGACATCTCCTAAATATCCTTAAAAGCACTCCGAATGTCTATTATACTGCGTTAGACATATACATACTCCATAATTCAGCAGTTCCATTCCTGGCATCAAGAATGACTGCTTATTTCTTCTAAAAGATACGAAGAAATTCACAGCAGCCTTGTTTGTAGCCCCAAATTGAAAGAGTCTCATTGTCCATTTATAACAGAAAGGATAAATAGTGGTATATTCATACAATGAAATATAGACAATTGAGGGATGTCAGGTGGGGGCAAATGATACACACACATGGATGACTTTGACAAAATGCTGATCAAAAAAATCAGACATGAAAGAGTTCACACTGCCTGATCCCAACTGTATGAAGTTCAAAACAGACAAAACTAATCTATGGTAAAAAAATGCCAAAGATGGGTTTCTGTTGGGTGGAGGCAGTAGTGACTAGGAAAGCCTTCTGGGGTAGGGTATTAGTTATATATGGATATATGGTGTACTTATGTAAAAAATCACTGAACTAGCAAGTTAAATGTGTCTATTTAACCATACGAAGTTATCCTTCAGCACTTTTTTTAAATAAGTAAATATTTTTAAACAAAAAATAATTTGTTGTCTTAACTCTACAACTGAACTTAATTTCTTTGCAGTTTCTTTTTAACAAAAAAATACAGTAAACAGTTCCACTTTATTTAAATCTACTTTTAATTTTGAGATAACATGATAAACTTTCATAAATGGTAATTCTTAATGACTTTAAAAGTAAAATCCTCTTTATAATTAATAAACTATTTGAATGTTTGTACCTTCAGATATTTATTTGTAATTATTTACTTATCCTCAGTTTAAAAGGTAACTTTAAATTCCACAAAGTACAAAGTTTCTTATCATATAATTTCTTTCACTGTTAAAGTATGTAGTATAAAATTTTAAATTTAATATTTGGTGGCTCATTGAATAAATTCTTCTACAATCCTAATGTGCTTATTTAAATTTTATTTGCCCTTAGCTCCCCCCTTATAGACAGGAGGAAGAAGAAAATGCTGTTTTGCCAACAGTGAATAATCTTGAACAGTTTCCACAAAACAGTTTGATATGATGTGCTAATGAAACATAAAAGACTATATTCATCCAATCCTAGAAATTCATACTGCCTAAGAAATGATTCACAAAATTTGTAAAACTGACTTGTGTTATTTCATGTGAATATAAACCATGGATATTCAGTTAAGTTTTACTCAAAGAAGTTGACCTATTCACCACAACTTTAATAAACACATTATTTTATTAAATGTATTTATATATCCTTCCTTTGTCTGTTTCTACTCTAAGCAAGACATTTGGCAAGTTTCTGAAAAGGAAAACATAAGACCTAGGGGAGGTATAAAGGTAGACACGAAGAAGGAAACCTTGGATATGACTGAAGGGGACTGTGTTCACTTCTGTCTTAAGCCAAATCAACTGGTGTAGCCACATGGGGTTACAGGATTGCAAATGACAAAAACACAACACAGGTAAGTTTCTTAACTGATGACCTTAGTATCTTTCCTTCCTAGTAATACATTACAGGTCTTGAGACTCAGGGTCTGCAATCAGATGAATAATTATGCCACACCAACCTAACCACATAATGCAGATAGTAGCTGGACATTCATAGGCAGAGTCAAGTGACCTGGTCAAACATGTCCATGGATCTTGGCGAAAGACTAATGGAAATACAGATGGCAGCTGATTCCTACACTAGAAGGTAGAGTTGTCTTAGTCAGAAGGTATTTTAAGACTGCCTGATTATTTAATGTGCATTTCACACTACCTTAAACAGGAATCTTTTTTTTAAGTATTAACTGATATACAGTATTATATTGAAATGATAACATTTAACATTAGATGTTTAAAATAGGCACATCTGGTTCCATCAAAACCAGATTTCTTTAGCTCACACAAAATTCAGAATTTACTGACACAACTATATCCCTCTTCTCTGTTACAAATCTGAAACTTAAAAACAAGTAACAAAATATGGGCATAATACTCCTTCTTTCCTATAATTGGAAAGACTTAACTCTGTTATTAAAAATGAAGCAATGAGACAAAATACAATACCTTTGGATGTGTTTCTTCCAAATGTTAAAATAATGAGTCCTGAGAACAGAGTTCTGAAATAGCTCACAATCGACACACTCCCTGAAAATTAAGAGAAGTGTTACTTACAGTGCATCTTAGCTCAGAGAATTTCAATAGCATGTTTTACAACAGAATCTTCACTATTAAATAAAACTGTCTCAAAAAAAAACAAAAAACGATGTACTGAAAGACATCGTAATTTTTTTAATTATAAAATATTGTTAATTATACATGCTTTCCTTGGGCACAGCTGTTGACAACATCTGATGAAAAATCTGCATTATAAAATTATTTACCAAAATATACTATCTTTATGCTACATAAACACTATCCCTTATTCTCAAGGAAGTGAGAAGCTAATGTCAATTATGAAAAGGAATTCTAGCGAAGTATTCTGGGAGAAAAAGGTATTAGAGTTATATGGTAGTCAAGACAGAGTTTGAAACACCGCCTTTTTTTTTCCTACAACACTAATTACAAAAAATGTTGAACTCAGAACCATCCTAGATACAGAATGACATCAGCATGTGGAAAAGTTTATACTCTGAGGAACAAAAGAGAAGGTGAAAAAGTTTCTGACCAGCAAGAGATATAGTTTATACTTTGAAGTATACTGTGGTGATGGAGGAATCTTTATATTGATCAAAAGACCAATGGACACTGAAGGTAGTTGATGATAAAGAAGGCATGATGCGAACTCTGATTCCACTATAGCAGCACTTCATTTATACCAAGTCACTGCACCTGTATCTTGTTTACATTTCTAGAATTTTCAATTTCTATCCCATAGCTTATGAACAGTTTTCAAGGATTATAGGTTAGGCCACAAATAAATTCACAAACCTCAACTTTAACCTCCCAAAATGAAGGAGATATTTCTCATTTTCACTTCATTTCATCAGTACCCTTCAGTCTCCTTAACACACTAGTACCAAATTTCTTTGAGTGATGCTTTCTCAACATCCTGGTGAAGCAGGCTTTTCAATTTCTATACCTCTAGGTCACTTTCTCTGCATCTTGCTTATTGCTAATTAAGTGACTGTGATCCCTTCATTCACATTTGAATCCCCCAATACCTATTATGGTGCAAGGCACAGAGCTGATGCTCAGTAAATGTCTGCTTAATGAATCAGTCAATCTTGAGAGTTTGTCAACACATTATGCTGAATTAAAACTAATACCATAAAAGGAACAAGGCAGTTACATGGGCCAAAGTACAATGAAGAATACTTGTCTTTCTTTTAATTCTCTCGCCCTTCCCCACCCCAGTTCTTCATCAGCAAGACTTCTATTGTCTGTGTCAGTACTCTCCCAATCCCTACAGACAATCAGCCCCTCTGGGTGGCAGGTCCCCTTTCTGCCAAGGTGAACTGGGACTCTAGTCCTGCTGTCTGAGGTCCTGTACCAACCAGCATGATAAGTGACACAAATACTGTAATCACATACATCAGCAGCTCCTAAACTACTCCCCAAACAACAGCAGGGAATTACATCTACATGTGTAAACCAAAGATACTTAGAATTACATCTGAGGGCAGAATGTTCCCCAAAACAAACAAACCCTGAAGAGAATTCCTAATGATTTAAAAAAAAATCATCATTTCCTATTAGGACACTACATTTTCAGTAGCTAAATAAAAACATTACCAAATCATTTTATGTAATAAAATTTAACCTTATTTTGACCTTCCTCATAAAACAAACAAACCTCTCTATCCAATAAGGTTCCATCTGAACTATGTAAGATGATAAGCAATACCTTAATTGAATCCATTTACATGACTATGAAACTATTCTGGGCTGAAGTCACTGACTGCAAGGTCACAGGACACAAAAAAGTAAAATGTGCACAATTTACTAGGGAGGAATAATCCACTTAGAGAGTGTGGTAGCATCTTCTCCTTCCCTCCGTAGGAGACACCAAATGCTTAATGCAATCAACAGGTGCAGACATCTCTATTTGAACTATATGACACATATAAACATTGATGGTATCAATATAAGTATATAGATAAAATATACTAAAAATGTATATTTGAATAAGTTCATTGTATATAATGGCTTTCTTATTAAAATCAATCTGCCTAAAGGACAATTCCATGCCCTAAGAACATTCCAAATCAAAAGATGAAATAAGGCTATCATTTTTTCCATTGTCTTATAAAAATTTCTAACAACTAAAATTCCGGTTACAAAGCTATAATAAATTTTAGGACAAGGATTGCAAACACAGCATCCTAAGTATATTAAGAGTTTTTGCTTTCAATTTTTCTAACCTAAACAAGCATATGTTCAACTAATTTGCTTAGAGGAGCAGACTTTCTATATCTTAAAGCCAAAATACCACATTAGCAAAAGTAAGGAAATACAGAAGACTGACAGAAACTGACTACCACAAATTATAAGGGACAATGTGTATTCTTCAAAAACCTCAGAATATATAAAAACACACAAAAACAAGGTAACCCTACACAGTATTTCCCTTTCGTGAAATTCTAACACAAACTAGTGATTATCAGCACTTGAATTTACTGAAGAGAAGGCAACTGAAAGGATAGATAGGATCTAGGGTACTTTAGAAATGTTTATAATATTAGTACAAATGTAGAGTAACAAATATTTGTTTTAGGTTTACTATAACATCATTAGGAGATTCATTTAAGAAATTTCTGTCCAGTAAGTTAGATAAATCTCCCATATTTAATTTACTACCCAAGTACTTTTATACTACTCAAGCCAGTCTTTTGCAATTTAAAAATGCTTTGGTGGAGGATCTCATGATATTATAAAATGTATGCTTCTTTACCTCTCTTCATAGAGGAGCAAGACTTATTCATGTAAATCTGTATCAGATCCAAATCACTTCAAGTGATGCTACTGCACAAAGAACACAGGATGAATACATACAATTTAAGTCCTATGTTCCTAAATAAACTCCAATACCATGCTATCCCTTTGTACTTTTTAAATGAGAAAATACCTAAATTTCTCTCTATAAGTTAAGCCAATTCACTTTGGAATGGCTCTGCAGTAAAATAAATGCATACATATATTTTTTTTAAGTACTAGTTATTGTCATCCACATATAACGTTCAGTGCCTATATCTTCTTTTAGATACTTTCATTTGCTTTGTATTAGAAACAATTCAGAGTCTAACATGATATATATAATCTGTATATCTATGTAATAGGCAATTAGCGGTTCACATCCTTTGACAAAGATAAAAGTATGGGAGCTAATCAGAATTTTCTAATATTATTTCCAGTGTTCCCGGTCATATTTTTATTTGAACTCAAATCTCAGGTTGATGAAAGTTTTCTGATAAAGATAACTTCTTGTTGTTTCTCAAACACTTCCCTCTGTCCACCCAAAAGACTTAATGCTTTATGTTCCTAAAGCTCATTGATTATGATCACAGTATTAAAGTTCTATCTCATCCACAAAAATTAGGATTTTCCTTTCCTTGGATATCAGAGTATGTTAAAACCATTTTTTATAACAAGTTAGCTTTTGTGTATCTTTTAAATGAGCTACAATCTTGAACTGAAAATCAACTATATTAATGGCATCACACAGCTTTCAAATTTGAAGAAAGAAGTAAGTCTGAGTCTAGACTCAAACACACTTCATTTTAACGGCATGCATCAGGTGAGCATGTAGTAACTCCCACCTAGAAAGCAAGTATGTGTGTGTGTGTGTGCCTCTTCCTATTTTCTCTTTTCTCTTCCTGTTCCTCTTCCTCAGGAAGCCAATCAACAAAATGTTACACTTTTAAAATATTATAGAGCAGTATGAAGATAAGCTATCCATCTGTCTGAAAAAGTACCTAAATAAACATCAACTCTGTATGTAAAATAAAAACCTGGACTGACAGGGTTTGCTCAGGTAACACTCTAAAAAGAAAGTGACACAAATTGTAGAAACCACTCCATAAAATCAAGGGTATCCAGAGTAGGCCCTATCTCCATTTCAAACACCTGCTACAGAAAATATCAATTCACAATTCCATCTAGGAAACATTTTTCTTCCTCTCTCACCTGTTCCCCCACCCATTCTGCATTCAAGACCATAAACAGCAGTTATTCCCCATTATAAAACACTTGACGGTTAAAACAATGAGCCGACGAAGAAAGTACAATATTCTGTAACTGACATTTACTGCATTGGCCTTGGACTTCTAATCTTTACCAGACCGGCACACAAATCAATCCATCAGCTCATAAAGGTGTGCTTTTTTAACCTCTAAAACAGATGGGATTGGCCAGAAGTGTCTGGCATGTCAAACTGCTAATCACTGCTGCCCTTTGCACAAAATAACCCACTTAAGTTGAGGCATGGTTGCACTGTAACCGACATTAGTCTGTGGGAAACCCATTTAACTGTCACACACTCCTGCCACTCCTGCTCTCCCTTAATTAAGCCTAATGCCTTATGCTTTGACCTTTTGTTCTAGCCTATTAACCCTATCTAGTACAAGTTCAATTATGTTAAACTAAAAACTTTGCTGTAAAATATTAAATGCTAAGCTCAAAAAATCGTAAGGGACATCCTTCCAGCCCATAGTTCTATGCATCATTACTCGCATGCAACAGTATAACCTCACTTTCGAAGTGATGCTGATTCTTACAGAGTCAAGAAGAACCAAATTACCATTCTAGTCCACCTTATTTTACAGAGGCCAGAAAACATTAAATGACTCTCTCATTTCATAGTTTCCGCAGAGCCACACTGAAACCTATCTAATCTCGAGCTCTAATCCTTTACTCTCCATGGTATCTCTGCTTAATAGTTAAACCACTGAGCAGTGTGTTAAGAATATTAATATTTTCAGCACAAATTATTACCTATCACCACCCTCTAGAATATGCTACACAAATAGCCTAAAGCAAAATAAATGGGCATGTCAAAAGAGTTTAGAATTTTTCCTTTCCTCCTCACAACAAAGCTAACTCATCACTATTTTTTTCGTTTCAAAAGTTTTAGTCATTGAAAACTGCTAAATTCTGCAATACTCACAAGGCAATTTGTGTACAAACACACATTTTTTTTTCTTTCCTGATGCTTCATTCAAGCATTCAAAAAAGAAAATGACTTCAGCTACAGAAATCAATTACAACCTATTATTTATCCCAATGGACAAATTCATAGCTGGGTATCTTTTAAAATATATTTTCTTCACACATATATGTATATGGATTGCAGTTCACATTCATCAGAATTCCAAAAAATAAAAACAAAAAACTTTAAAATTCACTGTAAAATAGAATGTAGCCCAAAGTAACATGCTATCATCATGGGTATTTTAGTCTTCGTAATTGTGTTATAATGATGAATAATTCCAATGACAGAATTTATTTATTTAAGGAGTAATAAGAGAATGTGGAACAACAATTTAAAACTCAAAGTGAATGTGTTCATGTTATTAGAATATCTTCAGAGGAAAACATCTCTTGGCATTATCAGAAGGAAAACACAAAGATGTATAAAATGTAAAATACATGGATAGATGAGTAGTAGTCAGAGCTAATATAACACCTGTAGCAGGGACAACTACTAGCAAACTAATGATTCAGAGTCTCATTTGCCTTTTTTACTGCAAAGAATAATATTGTTAATTTAAATGAGATATCATGCCTTACTTACAAGAGTCAGTACATTAAAAGAGAAATTAAGTTGGGTCTCTGCTAAGGAATCCAACAGTGGGAAATTCATACTAATGTATAGAATTTACGCACTCTATATCATATTGACTGACACAAAGGAACAATGAAAGAAAAAGGCAGCTCAGATATGCAGGATGTAAATGTTGATGAAAACACAGAATATAACACATAAACAGTAAATGTGTTAATTTTTCTACTCTCTTACTTTGGGTGTTCATTAGCCTGCATATCTTCTTTTGCTATGATTTATAATCATGTGGATACATGGATAAATACGTAAGCCGTGATTAGAGCTGTTTTTTGTTTACAAAAGACATCTACTTCCAAGAGTGCATAAAGTTAAGTTTCATAAAAAACTTTGTCTTCATAAAGCAAGAAACTGGGTTAAAGTTTTTAAGAACATTTGTTAAATCTCTATTAATACTGTAAATATATCCCAGGTAATTTATACATTTTCTTTATCATCTGAAAATTGCTGGTCCAGAAATTCCTGAGGTCCATTTTTAAATAATTTTTTCTGCTTTGGCATTATTAATCTAGTTGAACATAACAGTGTTCTAACAAGCAGAAAATCCACTTCTAGTGAACAGCAAATCCTAATAAAAAAAAATAACAAAAAGGCTTCATATACTACTTAAGTTCTATAACTTAATAGGTTTTGAATCACAAAGTCATTCTTGATACCCTCTAACTTTTAAGATAACTGAACTGCAGAATTAACTCTAGACAAGAGATTCTGAAATGCCTCCATCTTCCCAACTAGCCAAACTGAATGCAGTTAAACGTGTTGAACTGGTGGACCCTTATGACTACTGGTAGTGAAGCTAAAGGAAACTACTAATGGCCTCTAGAAATATTTTGTTTCATTTCCTTAAGAAAAAATGTAAGCGTTGCCCCCCATAGATTTTGCAGAACATGTTTTCTAATTTACTGTAATTTGTGTATTTCTACAAAATAATTTCAAATGCCAAGTAATTATAATGTCACACCAACAGTTTCACTTTTTCTTTCATAATTAATATGCCTGGAAAAAAGATAATAAATTTTAAGGAAGTAATGTTATTCCTTTTAGAAGTTCTAATTTAAATAGACTAAAGAAAAAAATGTAAAACAGCAGCTACTATGCATGCTACAATTAATAATTAGCATCTGTTATGTATACATACATAAAGGCTCCATTCCTGACCCAAAATAGGCAGATTCTACCAATAGTTGGGACAGGTACAGTTCAATTCAGCATTTGTTTTTAACAATTTTCTTTGTGCCAGACACCTACAGCACTGCAATACATAAAAATAAGCTCACTCTATGCAGCTTTACCATCTACTGAGGAAGACAGACATCAAACAAATGTGACTACTGCAATCAGGGGTACAGAGCACTATGAGACAAATCTGATCTTGTTAGAGGTTTGGGAACTACACTGAGCACCACACTACACTCTCTGCTCACTTGTCCAGTGAGTGAGGATACTCCTTTCCAATTTGTTTCACCAATGTGAATGTGGTCAGCCTGTGGCCCATATAAATGGCTACCACTAAGTTTCTTCCCTCTTGCTCTCTTCCTAGCAGGGGTAGACCTGGGTGTACTTGGTTTAGGGCACATTATCACCACTAGCTCACACAGTGCTCTCTTATCTTATTTGTTACCTTTCATAGGAGAATATGGGAATGGTGTCCATAACCTTTGCATTGTTCCCAATTGAACAAACAGACCCAATCACCTTCACTAACGGTCTTACAACATTACTGGCCTGTGAGTGCTCTGATCACACTAGCCAACTAAAGGCACCCACCTGGCTTTACCAACCTACAAACATAAGTTCCCCTACTGATTTTTAAATAGAACTCAAAATGTACATAACATGTAAAAACAAAGTCATTGCATGAAGAGATGCACACCTGTACTGCAAAACTTCTCTTTTTAAATTCTCAGCCTAGAAGGTACATTCTCATTACTAGATGTCAAATGAATCATAAGACTATTCTGAAGACAATATTTTAATTGCATGAGAAGAAAACCAGCTCCAAAAGCAAGGGTGATATAGCTGGCCCTTCCTCACTCCACTTCTAAAGACCCAGTCCTTCTGGTTGTCATAGCCCCTTTCTAGGGGTTAGCTTAGACTTTACTGCTAGACCCTTCACTAGAAGTTATTACCTACTCCTTAACACCTAGTACTCATGCCCTTCTTTCTCAAATTGCCTTAGCAAAAGCAAACAAAAAGTGTGCAATAAATCAAGACTTGATTTCTTATCCTGGTTTTACCCAATGGCTAACAGTATGAATTTTAAAATTTATTTAAATTCTTAGGGGCTTTATTTCCTCCTCTGTAAAATATGCAGACAATAAATGTCTTGGAAATTTAAAATTAACAATGACAAAAATGTTGGAAGATAAATAATCATTTATCCCATTGGTTCACATGGATACCCCTGTCAATTAAAAAAAGACAGGCAAGTGTGGAATAGAGAAAATAGAGAAAGAAGGAGGATCAAGAGAAAAGAAAAAAGTATATAAATGTTAAAGGGTAGCATTTATCACTACTTGACTGACAGTTCACACAAACTACCTATCCTATATACTTTTCCATTAAGCAAGATGCTTCTAGAAACAGACTGGTTGGAAAATGGGGAAGTGGCACAAGGAACCTCTAGGACAAGTAAGGGTAAACCCAGAGCACTCACAACTTTTGTCAAACTCCCTTCCAACTTGAAAATCTAAGGATTCTATGAAATTACTTCAATTTGTGAAAGGCCAAGCAAAAGAAATTCAAAGTGTGAAAAAAAAAACAAAAATACAAAAGAAAAGTGACATTAATTCAGGTTAGTTAAGAATTACCAGGATGGGTAAGAGTAATGTTTTACTAACAAAGTTAACAATGCATTGGTTGAGTTTTGCCTCAATAACACAAAACATCTGGATATTGCAAAAGAACCAGATGGCGAATAAATAATTTCTATCTTCAATCCTTGGCCTCATACAAATCCAGTCTATTTCGATTAAAATTTTTTAAAAGGCACGGACAGGTTAGGGAAATAATATAAACAATATCTGATTTCCAAAAAGATTTCTTCACCCAGATCGTTCACTTATATATTTTCTCTCGTTTGGCCCAATATGATATAGTCTCTTAATAAAAGATTGTAGCAAAACATTCCTCTGCAGCTTTTATACAAACCCTTTTGTTTTTCCAACATTTTCTTGGCAATTCAAAATCCAAAGCACACTAGGAATATTATGTATATGAACCTAATTGCTCATCCTTGCGTCTCCAATATATTTTCAATTTGACTATGCCTTTTAGTGGAGAGAGAACCACTCAGCTTGATTCTTTTGGGTTCAAAATTCCATAAATTTTAAATGAGGCAAGTAAAAAGAGGTGGATAGGTTTATAACTCCATTTCTCATGGCCTCAAAAATAAAAGAACATGCCTAATGTAAACCTGCAATACACTATAGGCCACAAACCTCTCCAACTCAAAAGTCCTTCCTGATCATGGTATACTCCCAAAATGAGTAGAATAATCCTCATCTCCCTATCTCCGCATCTTCCAATAAATTCACAAAAGTGCTGACATCTTAAGAACCATTATAGTTAAGAGTTTTAACTTTTCAACCAGAAGAGCTATGGATCTGAATTTGCTGTAACTTCCCTTTGAAGTGGGCAAATATAATCGGCCTTGGGAATATCCAGATTAAACCATGACAAGCTTTTTTAATGAATTAGATCAAGAAACATGTTCTAGGGTAATTCTGTGGTACACTTCACAAGGGCTAGTGTCTGCCTAGGGAAGGAGCCTGCATGGCTGCCGCTGGTGACTCTTCTCTCAGGGAAGAGCAGAGAGCAGGGCATTAGCTCTCTGAGAGCTAACACCAACCGCTGCAGACTCATCAGCTGCAAACAGTGTGCCCTCCCAGTGAGGCTGGTCCTCACAGATCCAGTTTGGGCTGTATGTGTTACATGAGTTCTGTGGCTATCAGGTTGGGAGCAGGATTTTTGGATGGCTTTCTAAAAACTGGATAGAGATGGATTATCCCTATGATATGTTCTCATGAAAAAGCAAATCATTTTCAATGAAATTAGCTGTGTGACCTCAGACAAGTTCCTCAGGCATCTCTCTGACTAGGTTTCTTTATCTGTAAAATAGAGAAAATGACACCTATATGTCAAAAGGGACATATTCACCTCTACTCCTTTTAAAAGCAGCGGCTTGAAATCTTTACTGTTTACTGTCAACATACAGCATATATTGCTGTACAGAGTCAGAGTTTCAGAATTCAGAAATCAAATCTAGCTCCCTTGTTCTATAGATGTTATCCAAATAGATAAAAATACTTTCCCTTTATCTGTATCATACATTGTTTAGGTAGCAGAATACAAGCTGGAAAAGTATGTGTAGAATTACAAAACAGAAATACTTTTTAAAAATATGTTTTACAAAAATCAAACTTGAGCCTACATGACCCATTGTGCAAATATTGCCTTTAAGGGAAACACTGCAACTGTGATATAGCTCATTTTGAGAATGTTTCTTATATCCCTTTTAGGGGTGTTTCACATATTTTCAAATACTTTTTCTTCATGTTCTCCACCTTCTTCTGTCTTCCTTCCTTCTCTTGTTTCTTTCCCAGTGTATAAATCTACCACTCTCTTGTAGATTACTATAAATTCACAAATTTAGGAATCAAAAAAACCTAAAGAAGTATACTTTTCAAAAACCAGTTTCAATCCCTTACATATTTCATATCTCTCAATTTCTACACAAACTCCTCAAGAGAGGAGTGCCTTCTTCATTTTGAACTTCTAGTTCTCAAACTGTGTCCTATAATATTTTAGGCACTCTTAATCCCCACATTTTGTCATTAAATCACAACAATTATGATACTATTCTCATTTAAGATGGCATATAAACATAATTTCCTATCTTACTATTACTGACTTTTTAAATTCAGTAACATATTTAACATTCACATGTTATTATGTATAGTACAGGCAAATTCATCAACTTAAAGCATACAACTACAAGGAGAAGCTAGCTCAGCCACTGTGACTTCAGCTCTTCTCTTACCCACCAAAAGCCAATCACCTGACTTTTGCCTAGAACCCTCATATAGCTGATAAAGGTAAAAGTAAAATAAAGCATACCACTAATAAGAGAGGACTGTAACTACTTAGTTCCTGAGTTGTCCTCAACCCATTAGCAGTTAAAGATCTGAAAAGAAGCAGTAGCCCTGACTCATTTAACAGGTGACTGAAAAATGACTCTTCATTAGAAGTCCAAGAGTGAGAGACTCCTTTCCACCAAAGCACTGAATGAACACCTACATCAGGTCAACCAGAGTTGTACTGGTCCCAGTGGAATCTTAAACCGATGACTCAAATCCCAGCAGATTTCTAGTTTAATATTTCTTGAAACACCAGGCTTAGTCACACAGTGACCTGGAATCTAAAGCAAATAAGTATCTCTTCCTCCCATCCTTAAAAGATATTTTTGCTAAATGACACAAAGTTAAAGAGGCAAAATGGGTCTTAATTTAAAGCTTTTACTCCCTGAGGTGTACGAAGTTAAATTTTTTTCTGGGGAGAGTAAACCATGTTAGCTTTGATTTTCAAACACAACTATTAACCCTGTCAAAGAAGCAATTCTATTTACAAGTTTCTTAACAAAATGCTCTCTTTTTTTTAAACCCTAACCCTATTTATTGAAGAAGGAACAAAAAAAGGAGGGAAGATGGATGGACGAATAGATGGGCACAAACATCTTCTTAGCCAAAGTTTCAACATATTCTAGAATTCTTTTTGAATGTCTATCAACCAAAAAACAAATCAGATGAATTAAAATTTCTTTAACAGGTAATTATCCATAACATTATCTTTAAGGACAACCTACCTTAAAATCTGGAACAGCCTTTTAAAAATATCATATATAAGTAACAATAGTGGAGTCCTTATTTTAACTCCAAACAGGGACTTCCTCCTACATTTCTGAGCTGCCAGTCTTCTAAATTCTTCAAATTTGCTTTTCATATTACTGCTAGAGTTCTATGTCAAATGTTATCCCTAGCATGATTCAAGATATTCATTTTAACAAAAATCCTAATACAATGGTAAACTATCACATTTATTTTTCCTCATTCTTATTCTTTTCAATGTTTCATGAACTTAAGAAAAATTATCTATGTTTCAGGGGTTCTGATACCCTTGAATAGCCCAGATTTTATAATACATTTGTTAAATTTGCAAGATAGTGTAGGAATCAATTTAAATTTCAAGGTTCATAATGCAGAGTAGGTACTGTAACAGTGACAACTGGTATTAACATCCTACTTATCTCAATACTAGTTATTATGAAAAATTAAAACTACCCTTCATACCTGTAGCAAAATGAAAGTTCTTTTCTACATGGTCTAATTTTTAGAATCCTCAATACTCCATATCTATCAAACTGAAAATTAAATTTCAAGGAACAACAGTAATAACAACAAAAAGATGGGCACCTTCACTATAATTTGCAAAGAAACCCTAACTCTTTGGCCCCAATATTCTCCCCACCTTTGAATAGTAAGAAAATGTGCTTAAAGAAGACATTCTTTCAGTAGTTATTTACATCAAGTTATTTTTATCAGAAATCCTGTGAGAAGCCTGAGCACTGTTTTCCACATTCAGTATGACCCTTGAAAACACAAGATCTTAAAAGAATAAAGAAAAGGTGATCTAATATTAATTCATTTTCTTCCAAATGAACTGTAACTACCAGTTCTATTCTGGTACCCAATTTTGAACCTTTACTTTAGACATACCTAAGAGACATTCAAAACAAAACGTGCAAATGCACAAATGAGGAATTGTCATTTCTCCCCCTCAAACAACAACTATTTATATAATACTGCTGCCTTCACAAGGAGGAATCCATTACCATCAGCAAGTAATGTCCCTGCTTCAGCATCAGATGCAAATAGGATCAAGAAACAAGATCCCCCTCCTCCATTTACTTTTTGTTCATTCCAACCTCTGGACATAATTCCACTGGCCAACTTCATCATCTGCCACTCCTGATTTTTACCTTCTAAATTCTTAGTGACCACCCTGGTGTTATATTTCTCCAATTGTTGTGTTACCTAAATACTACAGAATGAGTTTGTTCATTTTACCCCCACAGTCCCCTCAAAAAACTGCAACTTAAGGAAATGCATCTCCAACTATTTAATTCACAGATTTCAACTCATTAACCTGAAAGCCCAACCTTCCTCACATTCTACTGAAAATGTTTCTTTGACTTTTCAATTGTAATCAAAAGTTGCTTTTCATAAAAACATTTTTCCAGCTGGAAAACACGGCTTGTTACAAAGGTCTTTGGCAGAATGGCAAATGCTTTCTTCCCCAGTCTCCATCCATGTAACAGTAAATCACTATTAAAACAAAACAAAACCAACCCTGATTTTTGTATTAGCCCCTTGTAGAGGCAAATTGGAAAAACACAAAAATAAAGAACCTTCTCCCCACCACAGCCAAGAAGGTAAGCTACAAATGAAGGCAATTTTCAAGGAAGAAAACATCCAAAGATATAGAAGCTACTGATCTTAGAAAAGAGGGTGAGAGAGTGAGAGAGCAATAAAAAGAGAGGCAAAATCACAAACAGATAAATTAGAACTCCTTCTTCTCTATTAAACCTACACTTTAAAAACTAACTCTACCTGGCAATCTTCTAAAAAGCAAAACTGAACCTATCACAATTTAAAGTGAACAATCTTTTCTTGATAAAAATTAGATGTTTTTAACTTATTTGGGGCAGAATTATCTTTTAACCTGATACACAAAAATATTATTGCTTTTCCAGAATAACACTTAAAATATGAGCTTTTAAGTTTCACAATCTTAAGCATTAAAATTAAAAATCTAATCCCTTTAATGTCATATATCCTAAGCAACTCAGATTTAAAATTACTTCTATGCCATCATCTTCTAGTACTGGTTTGCACTGGAATCTGTACAATTAGTAATAACCTTCTTCCCTCTCATCTTTCTAGAGAGCCAAGCATGACATATCTCCTTATCTTCTTATTTGTTCCATTAGATTGACATATTTTGCCTCAACTGTCATCTTCCATAAAACTGCTTTCA
The DNA here is from genome assembly GCA_032199065.1 of Smutsia gigantea. Taxonomy (NCBI): domain Eukaryota; kingdom Metazoa; phylum Chordata; class Mammalia; order Pholidota; family Manidae; genus Smutsia; species Smutsia gigantea. The sequence goes on along the minus strand of JAVSCE010005800.1, from coordinate 3,287 downwards.
GACATGAGTTAATTCATTTTTACTTGTCCTCAATGTTCTAAAATAGTGATGTTTGACAGAATTAATACAGTGCTCTAGTTCTCTCTGTTCAACTGGTATTTAATTAAAGATCCTGAAGACTATCTTTCTCTCAGGTTACTTCCTCCATGGACAGAGTGATAAGCCACCTGGCAACAAAGCTGCCTTCTTAAACTCTCCCATTTCACAGATTGCTTTACTATGTATAAACTACCAGCAAGACAAATTACCACGTTATTCCACACTGGTTTCACTTTTCACATCTCTGAACCACAACTCTACTATAGCCTATACTCTTACCTTTTGAATTTCTAGAATTTCTGGGGTTTTAACATTCCCTTATATTTTTCATTATTCATTGCTTTTGTTTCACCTAGACCTCAAAAGTCCTAATGGCTGGCATTTCATCTGTGAAATTTCTTTAATCTCTGGTAACAATACAGAAGTTTTTAAGCAGTCAGAGCTACCTTGGAGCACAGACTAAAAAGTCCCTGTTTTAAATTCTTCTGAATTAATATCTTTTGGAGAATAGCCATTCAACTTGCTATGTCATAATTTTCAATTCTAAAGGCAACAGGGATATTTCAATTGACACTTGCTATTTATGACACAAATAATTGTTCTCTTGGCTGGTCTTCTGAAAGATAGCACTCCTTAATCATTTTGGGCCGTATCTGAACCACAAGAGATTCATCAATTTAAGCAAACTTCAGGAGCAATAAACTAACAAACAGACTCTAGGTGGTGGTATAGGTTATTTTTTATCATGATGTTTTGCTCTTAAAACTGCAAGAATCAGAAGAGCCTTTAGCTTCTTCTTCAGAAACTTCTTTATTGTGAACTTGCAATATTTTCGGGTGGTTAAATTATCAAAATCTCATTTCTGTAGTTTGGAGATGCGTGTAAGAAGTGGGTCTAAGTCAAGTCTTCCCAAAGGCATTAAACCTGGTTTTCAACTACCTCAAAGGCACCGTAGAGAATTCATTTGAGTAAAACCAACAATGAACAATTCTTTATATATATATATGTTTTTTACTTACCCTCCTAGGGCACTTTCAGGGGTAAGTATGGAAAGGTCTTTCACCATCAGAGTGTATGAAACAGACTAGTGTAACAATCCTACAGCCTGCAGGGTAGTAGCTGTTGTATTTGTCTATAGCAACTTATTCCAGGCGGAGAAAAGTTAACTATTGGTGAAGCCACTACTCTGAACCAATTAAATCCAATCAACATTACCAAACTGCTGGACAAAACAAGAGCAACTTACTTCCAAGTTGAAAAACATTTCAACATACACATAGGTGCCAGGCAGCTGAAGCAGCACTTGTTTTAAAAGTCCATTTCAGTGTTTCTTCAACAAAGGTGGCAAACTGGTGATTAAACGTTGAATAATCACATCAGGAAGATGCCACCCACTTGCTAAACCTCTGATTCACTAATAAGCAGGTTCAATGCAATTCATAACTTTAAGGTGTAAATTACCAAAGCCCTTTGTTTTACAAATTTCTCCCGCCCCCAAAATGTAAAGAGCATTCATCATATATAACCCGGCAACCATTTTTGCTCTGGACACCTATAGACAGTCTCTTTTCCTCTAAAGAGAGTCTCCCCAACCCCGCAAAATCTCACATTTAAACGTTTACGTGATAGAGACAAACTCCAACTCAGTTCCACCGGGAGAAAAGTCTTTACAACTAGGCACGTCTTAATTTTTTTCCAAAATAAGTTGTCCTATTTAAAATTTTAAAAACGCAAAAGTACTTATTCTGGTCTTTTTACTATCTTCAGAACCCAGTATGCCTAAGGATAAACACGACAGAAACTCCTGTAATGCTTCAGAAATCAACATGTGTCACAGACTCCCAGTTTGTTCGCCTCTAAGACACAGTTGATTCCTTTGTTCCTTCAGACTGAAGGCAACTCTTGATTAAAATTTGGAAACTATTTTGGAGAAGATGGGAGGGTTTCCAGAGACACCCTTTATAAAACAACAATTTCCACTACGTAACAAGGAGGGCACAGATACAAGAGGAGAGAAAAGAAGCCTCCAAAACCTCCCGGGACCGCCACGGGGCTCACCTTAAAACTGTGAGCCCGGTTTCTGGCTCAGGAGTATAGTGATGGTTGAGGCCTCGGGTCCAAGGAGCCTCGCTCTCCGGGGGAAGAACAAGTACCGACGGCCCGGGCCATGGGGGCTTGTGGGGACCGGCAGCGCAGCCCTTTTCCTATTCACTTTCCCTGGCCCGGAATCCGGCGAGCAACACAGCAGGGAGGAACCCGGGCGAGAGGTGGGCAGCTGCGCCCGGCGCCGCCCAGGACGCCCCGGGCAGCAAGAGCGAGAGCAGCGCGGCGAGAAGCGCCCGGTACTCAGGGCCGAGGGGGCAGCCGAGCGGGGCGAGATGTCGGCTCGGCCACCCGGGTCTGGCCCGCCTCCGGGGATACAAGGAGGCCGCCGCTCGGCCCAGGACTGGCACGGACGGGTGGGGAACCACGGGGCCAACTCCACAACTTGCTGGCGCCGCTGCCCGGGTCCCCCGACTTCTCGGGGAGATTCGGACCCAGCAGGAGAGGCGGGCTTTCCCCGGAAACGATTCCTCTCCGCCGCCGAGCCCACACCGCCGTCTGCGTTGGCTCCCGCCGCGGGCCGCGCGTCCCCGCCGCCCCGACGCCCCCGCGGCCCTGCCGGCCAACGCCAACGCCGCCCCGGGCCGTTTCCCGAGGCGCAGGAGGCTGCTCTCCGAGCGCCCGGCCACGGCCGCCACTCACCCGAGGCCGCCGCGGCTCCGTCAGGCTCACTCCACAAGGCGCCCCTCCGCCCCGTCCTCCCTCGGCGCCCCGGCGCCTCTGCCTCTGCCCAGCAGCGCTGCCGAGCACAGCGGCGGGCGCGCGCGCGCGGGCGGGCGGGCGCGGGGCCGAGTCGTCCCTCCGCCTGGCCGCCGCCTCCTCCGCCGCCGCCGCCTCCCGAGTTCGGGGCTCTGCTGCAATGTCTGCGAGGCTGACTTGGAGCGCCTCGCTCGCCGCCCGCCCGCAGCCGCGCTCCTCCCTCCGCCGCCGAGTCCGCTGCGGCCCAGTCCCTCCCCTCGCCGCTCCACGCCATTCAGCTCTTCAGCCAAGTTTTTTAACCCTTTTTTTCCCCTCCCTCCCATTGTCACCGGGCAGGAGGAAGCCGCTCGGGTCCCGGCAGCTCTCGGGAGCTGAGGAGCCACCTCCGTTTTGTTGTTTTCCTCCTTGCACGCCCTCGCGGTGGCCGGGCGGAGGCGGCGGGAGGA
>JAVSCE010005799.1:0-68616 GCA_032199065.1 Smutsia gigantea | reverse complement strand
AGCGAACCTCAGGGCCAGGGAATAGGAGGTCAGGGGAGAGAAGGACAGGCCCTACCGAGCTTCTTTAAATGTGTACCCACACCACCATTCTGCACAGACTTTTTAACTTGTTTTCAAATGAATTTTTATTTTATGACATTTCTATATTTTCAGATTATGTAGTTGATTCTATCTAATCTCATAATTTAATCACAAATTATATCCTACTTTCCTTATATGATTTGAATTCTCTCTAATCATTTATTAAAAAACAGATGTCTCCTGTTTTTTGCTGTAACAAAATGTTGTAAAATATATGTAAGTGCTAATCATATACATTACACATGAATATTGTGAATTAAGTTTTTCTCTTGGTATGTAGTAATAATGGAATTGGTTGTAAAATACACTTCTCAGTTTTATTAGGTGCTGCTAAATTGCTTTATATTTTGAATTTCTGTTGTTCATGTATCCCAGAAATATTTATAATGAACTAGAAGTGAGATGCACCCCTCTAGATGTGAAAGCTAAACTATGAACACAACAAAGCTGCTACTTTCAAGGTTCTTAGGGTTCTATGGTGGGGATAGATGTGTGACTGCATATGTTTGTTTGTGTTTGTGTGTACGCCAGATGGTATGTCAAATTAATACAGTTAAAAGAGAAAGTGATTGATAATTGCTATATTACAGATTATATAGTCAATTAATGTATCTGTTAAAATCCGGTTGGAGAGAGATCTTAATAAAAATATCATACATGTCTACCATGTAGAGTTGTGACTGGGAAGCGGTAACCACCACACACAACCTTTGCAAATCCCCCTTGTAGAACGTGTGGGGGGCTTGTTAATCACCATCAGAGGAATATGAGGCATGTGCCATTTCTGGTTTGAAGTTGTTTTGAAGAGGTAAAAGAACGTCCACTTCTCCTCTGTCATTATGTCTCCTGTATAAATATAGAAGATCCAGTACAATATTGCCAGTAGAGAGGAAGAGCTAGGAACATGAGTCCTTCCTAAGAAGGCAGACACAAACACGAGCTAGTCATCTGGGAATGTCCACAATGGATCCAGCCTAGGGTGAAATAAACTATTTGCATAAAGCCACCAAAATTTCAGGAGGGTCAGAAGCTAAAGTAAATTATATTTTCTAATATCAGAGGTTGTAACTTGAGCAGGCGCTGGTTTTACAAATGATTAACAATTGTTCTTTGCTAGATAATAGGTAAAAGGTAAGAAGATGGGTTTCAAAGGCTGGAATGACAGCTGTCACTACTATGTAGTATCTAAACCTATTGCAAAATAGTTCCCTGTGTTGACTTGGAGAGACACCTTGTGCCTGCTGAGCTGGTGACTCTGGAGACCTGGGCAGAAAACAGCAATGAGGGTCCGGTTATTGCCGCATCTGCCTTTGGAAAGGGTTTAGAACAAACAGAAGCTTAGCGAAGAACTGACCAATGAGCAACAAAAATGAAACAGAGCAGGTAGAGCCAAAAATTAAAGTATTGTAAGGTTGTAAAATCTGATTGCTATTGTACTTTAAGCAATAGGAAAGGAGTTTTAAAAGGCTTTGATCAATCATGTTCCAGTACAAATGTCAACCAAGCCATGGTATTCCAGTATGACTCCCCAGGCAAAGCTCAGAGTGAGCGGGTGCCCCTTTGCTTGTTATTTCAGACCATTTCAAAGTAACTGTGTAGATGCAGAGAAGTACCGAGGGTGATGATTAAATAAATCAGGTTTCAGAATTTATTTTTTAGAAAATAACTCTAGTTAACACATGAAATTTACTGGAAACTGACAAGTAAGAATATACATATATTTTTTCAAAGTATCCTAAAGACTAAAAACAAACTAAAGTAATTCAGAATACACACATTAAGTCTCTGTTGCTTGCTGGGCTCCCTAAAGCCACTGAAGTACAAGTATGCTTGGAAACAGCACCGCCCTCAGAGAAGCCACATTCCTAATGTGCACTGCAAATATATTTAAGGATGGACATGCCTAAGGAAGAACCTCTGTAGGTGAGGCTACAGATACAAGCACAAGGGATATTCATACCAGAGGTCAGCAGAAGGTCCTTTTGAAGGAGCCTCACCAACCCATTCACTATGTTTGTACATCTGTGTGACTGAATTGCTATAGACCTCTCTCTCTCAGCTGGGAGACTCTATTTGCCTCCTCTCTGAATGGGAGCTTTTCTTTGAATCAGTTTGCTTCTGTTACACCCCCATGTAAGCATTTATCTTGCATGTGCTCCTGGTGGGAGGCAGGGGCAGGTTCCTGAGGGGGATGATTTACATTTGTAATTTCATAAGTGACGGGACCCAGGGACCCATATTTAGTACTGAGAGAGAGGCCTTGAGTCCCCAGGAAACCAATCTCGAGGTGGGTGCACTAACAGGACATATTCTGGGGGTCTTACATGAGGAAATTGTATTCTATCTGCAGAAATGGGGCCACACAAGAATACTTGGAGACCAGTGTGTCTATATGTGGCAGAAATGGGCAGTTTTCTGTTTGAGATGGATGCTGTCCTACCATCACGCAGCAATGTGCCTGCAGATGTTTGCCCTGTTCGGGCTACATGCCCATCTCCTTCCAGCTGGATGAGACCCTGAGGCTATGACGACGGCAGAGACATCATGGACATGCATCCTGTGTGAACAGGAGATACTGTGCAGTATGAGGAGAGGCTGGTCTAGAATAGGACACCCACGGGACATCAGGGGAAATGCACGGCATGCAGGAAGGACATCCTGTGGGACAGAAATAATGTCACTGTTGGTCACACCACCGCACGTTCTCTTTGTTTCCTTGGCTGAATCCTGGCTATAAAGAGCATTAAGCTCCAAAGAGGCATTTGATGGGAGGGCCCTGGATCGCTGGGCCACTGTTTGGAAAAGTACCACATAAACAGCTACTGATAAAAAATATGCCCTAAAACTAGTCCATTTCCTCTGCATTACCTTCTTAATCCACATCACTTCTACCCTTTAACACCATTCTACAGTCAGAAATTAAACTTCTTATAAATACGTATTTCTCCTAAAAAATATGTTTTTTAGGATGTGATATTCTGCCTGAGAGAGCAATATACTTTCATTATGTCAAACAATTAAGAATTGTTTGACATAATGGTAGCTTGGTTAAATACTCTAATTAGAAAGAGATTTCTGGGCAGAGGTTGACCATAAATATGAGAACTACAAGGCAGAGCTTGTGTTGGAAACTAGTCCAGGCTGGTTCCTGTGAAGCAGTGTGAGCGGAGGGATGTGGTGGAAGTACATCCAGAGAGGTCAGTGAGGGAGATAATGTGTGACCCTGGATGAGGAATGTGTGTGCTCAGTGACATGGAATGTAATGGGACGTTGTTAGAAATACATATTTTATTTTATTTACCTTTTGTTGAAGCATAGTTGATATTCAATACAGTATTATATCAGTTTCAAGTATACAACACAGTGATTTGAGAATGACATATATTACTAAAGGCTCACCACAGTAAGCCTGACGCTTTGTCTTACAAAGATAGTACGCTATCATTGTATAGATTCCCGATCCTGTGCTGTCGTCCTCATGACTATTTTATAATAGAAAGTTTCTGCCTCTTTACGCAGTTCACCTTTTGCCCACCCTCTGCGCCCTCCCGCACAGCAGCCCATTTCCCCCACACGGAGGGGCCTAGAGGGTGCGATGCTGAGGGAAACCAGGCAGGCAAAGAGAAGGGCCATATGATTTCACTGGGTCGTGATGAATGATCCTCTTGATGTATTTTTTAATTGGGTTTGCTAATATTTTGCTGAGGAGTTTTGCTTTTATGTTCATCAAGGATATTGGTCTATAAATTTTTTGTAGCATTTTTACCTGTTATAGTATTGGATTGAGGCTGGCCTCATAGAATGAGTTTGGAAGAACATCTTCCTCTTCAACTTTCTGTAATACTTTGAGAAGGATGGCTATTAGCTCTTTGTATGTTTGTTTTGTCCTTTCTTTTTTTCCTGATAAGTGTGGCTAGGGGTTTGTGTGTTTTGTTTGTTTTCCCAAAGAACCAGCTCTTGGTTTCATTGATTTTCTCTATTGTTTTCTTATTCCCTATTTTATTGATTTCTGCTTTGATCCTTATTATGTCCCTCTTGCTAACGACTATTGGTTTCTTTTGTTCTTTTTCTAGTTTCCTTACTTGTGAGTTTATTTATTTGGAATTCTTCTTATTTCTCGAGGTAGGCCTGTATGACTATGTGCTTCCCTCTTAGAACCATTTTTGAAGCATCCTACATATTTTGAACTGATGTGTTTCTGTTTTCATTTGTTTCCATATATTGTTTGATTTCCTCTTTGATTTGTTCATGTGTGTTTTTTGTTTCTTCATGTAATTTATTTCTAATCTCATACCATTGTGATCTAAATAGAAACCTGATAACATTTTGATCATTTTGAATCCATTGAGGAATTTTTTGTGTCCTAATATATGATCTATTCTGGAGAACATTCCATGTGCACTTGAGAATAATGTGTATCCTGTTGCTTTTGTTTAGAACATTCTCTATATATTTGTTAAGTTCATCTGGTCTAATGGCTGGTCTAATGTGCCATACAATACCTCTGTTTCCTTCTTTATTTTCTGTTCATATGATTTGTCCATTGATGTGAGTGGGTTGTTAAAATTCCCTTATATGTTTGTGTTTCCATCTATTTCCAATTTTAGGTCTGTTAGTATTTGTTTTATATATTTAGGTGCTTTTCTGTTGGGCACATAGGTACTTATGATTGTTATATTCTTTTATTGGATTTATTTATTTATTATTATGTAATATCCTTGTCAGGGAAAATGGAACTTTCTGACCACGATTCCCGTCTGGCTTTAATAGCACCCACTGTGTTTATAATAGGAGCCTGTTTGCACATTTATGGTATGTTAACCTCCATAGAGCCACTGGTCAGTCACTGGAGTACCAGCCCAAGGGACCTGTCTTCCCTTCAGTTCCTGGTATAATTGGTCAGGTGTCTGCCAGTCACCAAAGACCTGTCCACATACCTGCTGCAGGTGGTAGGGGTTGGGGAGGGAATGAATGGCTGGGGAGAGCAGGGGGCAAGGAGAGACTGAGACCTACTGTCATGAGAATAAACCCCTTTTAAGCCCCCTATTTCTTGCGTTAGCCTTTAATTGTTCCCACTGAATTCATACAGAACTTGCCCCAGCTTTGAGTCCCTTCTTCCTGGAACAAAAGTCCTACTTTTTATCTTGTTATTTTTTGCCTTGAACCCTACTTTGTCTGAGCACTGCCACTCTTACCGTAGGTGCTGCTCTCTCCTGTGCAAGACCAGGAGTTGGTGTGTGTGATGGGAGCGTCAATTCCTGGCTCCTCAGGGACAGTTCTGTATTTTGCGGATTCCAAAATGCTAATTGTGAGTTGCTGACCAAGTTTATGATTTTTTTCAAGAACATGTATGTCTCTGCCTTTACCTCTTGTCTGGATGTGACCCCATTTTCCTTTGTCATGAAGGTGTCGTTCATCTAGTTGCTGAATTTCTCAGTGCTATACCACCTGCTGCAGCAGGTTGGCACCATGGGAGCAGGCGAGTTTAGGGTATTTGTGTACTGCGTCCTGAACCATGACTCCAGTACTAGATGTGCTACAAAGCTAAAGAGAGAGATAGTTTATGCACTTTTCCTTCAGGAAGTCTCAAAGCATGGCAAAATCATAACACAGTTTTTGAAAATAAGTTCTCTATTACTCCCTCTGACATAAACAACCAGTACATGAGTTGTGGACAGACAGATTCAATTTTTGTTTCAGAGGAAAGGGAAAAAACATATTAAGTATCAGTTACATCACTGAGGTATTTTTAATGCATTAGCATTCCTCTTGCTTTGTATATTTGTGGCTCATTTCTTGTATTCCACCAAAATTGATTATTATAGGTTTTTTAAATATATTTGTTGTTTGAGGAGTTACAGAACTTCATCCCTTTAGAAAAATTCATCTTCAGGCTGGAAGGACATTTATACTGGGTATAAGTTCTAAGTTAATTTTTTAATTCAATGTTTTCAATATGTTACTGAAATAAGTCCTGTTCTGCATTTTTCCTGTGATGTGTTTTTCATCACTAGATATATCTTCTGTCTCTATGATCAATCACTTTCGTCAGTGGTTATATGTTGATTATGATGTATCCTTTAGTTTCAGAATGTTTCTTGTGCTTGAATTTTTGTTGTTTCTTACATTAGTGAATTCATCATTTTCATCAAATATGGAAATTATTTGTCCATTATTTCATCAAATAATTTTTATGTCCTCCTATCTTTTCTGCATTGGGCATAATAATTACATATATGAAATATTTAAAACATTCTCACATTGGATAGATTTTTTTTTCCCAGTATTTTTGTTCTCCATTTCATTTTGGACAGTTTCAATTATTATGCCTTAATGTTTACTATTATTTTGTTTAACAATACCTCATATATTATTTCAGTCCTATGTATTTTTCACCTCACATGTAATAATTCCCTCACTAGAAGGTTAACTTTATCTTTTTATATTTACCATGTCGCTTCTATAATCAAAAATTTCACTACTTGAATATGTGGAATCCACTTATAATACCTATATAACACAGTAATTGAGAGATAGCCATAAACACACAAATCACTCATTTAGAGTGCATAACTGTGATTTTAATATATGCATAGTTATGTGTAGTGATTTCTTGATTCAGTTTTAGAGCATTTTCATCTATTCCAGAAGAAGTCTAAAAGCTTTAACTATCAACCCCTTAGTAACTCATCCTTCCCAACCCTAAGCCACCAGTAATTTATATTCTGTCACCATGGTTTACATATCCTGTGAGTTTCACATGAATGGATATATAATGAGGGGTCTTTTGGAGCTAGCTTCTGTAACATAGCCTAATGCTTTCAGAAATCATGTTGCAACATGCATCATTGTCTCACTGCTTTACATGACCAATGATATTTCATCGTAGGTTATATGACATTTGTTTGTTCATTCATCAGGTGATAGATATTTTTTTCTTTGTACTTTTAATGGTACTGAATAATATTGCTATACCCATGCATGTATGAGTTTTGTATGGATATGTGTTTGGTCTTCCTCGCGTAATACTTAGTAATGGAGTTGCAGGGTCATATGGTACCTCTATTTTTATTGTTTGAGAAAATGCCAGACTGATGTCCAAAACAGCTGTACCACTTACATTCCCACCAGTACGGCATGATATTTTCATAATAAATGTCACTAAATACGACATTAGTACAATGTAATAGTAAAACATATTTTGAATGGAGAAAGTATATAAAATCAAATAACTGCAGTATACAAAGCCAATTCCTAAGAGAGCTGTGAAACTCAGATGGGATATCATGGTATGAATGTTTAAGGAATGATAACATTATAAGACACCAGAATTCTAATATTTAGATAAAATTAAAAATATAAAAATTTCCTACTTTATAGTTTCTTGAAAGGCAGGTCCCACATTCAACATCTTCTTCAGAGCTGCCATGACTTCCTTATTTCTGAGACTATAGATTAGTGGGTTTAGCACAGGAGTGAGTATGGTGTAAAAGACAGACACCACCATGTCCTTCTCAGGGGTGTGGTAGGAACTGGGGAGCATGTAGGTGTAGACGGCAGCCCCATAGAAGAGGGTGACCACAGTCACATGGGAGGAGCAAGTGGCAAAGGCCTTCTTCCAGCCCTCTGCTGAGTTGATCCTGTGGATGGTGAGGAGGATGAAACAATAGGAGCTTGAAATGACTATCACAGGGATGAGCAGCATAAAGACACAGCAGAAGTACATGAGTGTCTCATACACAGAAGTGTCTGAGCAGGAGAGCTTCATTACAGCAGGGACTTCACAGAAAAAATGATGAATCTCCCGAGATCTGCAGAAGGGGAACGTCATGGTGATGGGAGTGAGTATAAATCCATCTAGAGATGCCAGAAACGAACAGCACGATACAAGGAGAATGCACACCCTGTGGTTCATGAGGACAGGGTAACGAAGAGGAAGACAAATGGCTGCATAGTGGTCATAGGCCATGGAAGCTAGAATGAAAAATTCTGAGCCAGCAAGTGTAGCATAGAGGAACATCTGCATCCCACATCCAGGCGCTGAGATTGTGTTCACACCTGTGACCCAGTCCACAAGCATCTTGGGTACAGTGATGGAAATGTACGTCACGTCCATGAGAGACAACTGGCTGATAAAAAAGTACATGGGGGTGTGGAGGCGGGCCTCAGAGCATATCAGAAGGATCAGGATGGTGTTTCCAGACAAGGCCATCAGGAAAACCACAAAAATGACTACACAAAGGAGAGTTGGGTGTTTGGATTGACTGAAGATCCCCAGCAGGATGAAATCAGACTGTCCAGTGTGACTGCCACCCAGCTAATGTTTTCCATGAAGATTCACGTAGGTGCCTGAGGAGAACTTTGGGTTGAATAGTCAGTCATGGGATTCTTCCACCTGAAATGAGAGAAATGAATGTTTACTGAGTGTGTGTATATGTGACTGTGTGCGGGTGTGCACCAAGTGGATTGTGTTAAACAGAAAACTTTCCACATGCATGTAAAAATGGGACTGTTAATTATGATTTAAAATTTCCAGGAAAGTGAATAATTCACAAATATGCATAAAAATATTTGGAACTTACAGTGAATAGATAAGATCATAAGGTTTCTTAATGATACTGTCATCCATCAACATGTATTAGAAAATACAGAGATTCTGATTTAAGCAAGCACTAAAAGTAAATTATTGACCTGGGAAAAGATGCCAGGGGAGGAATTCAAAGCAGAAAGATCCTCCCTTGTACACAAAAAGGGAGCAACTACAGCAAATACGACTAACCCTGACAATATGAGGATACACCATCTGCACCTGGAGAAGAGAAGGTAAAACTGAGAAGGGTAAAGTGACAGAGCCATGACTGATTGGGACCAAACCCATTCTCTGTTCCGGCCCACAAGTGGGAGGGAGAGGAGTGGAGCAGAGGGAGGGTAAGTGCTCAGGAATGTAGCACACCTGGCCCAGATAAAGGCTCCAGGCAGAGGAGTCCACATGGCACTGGGCTTTGGTGACTGACAGGGCTGGACTCCAGGGAGATGTGCCGGATTCTGGGAGGCCATGATCCTGTAACTTGTGGAGAAAAGGACTCTCCATTGGTCCCACTGAGGTCCAAGCAGAGGCCACACACTGAATGATTAACAAGCAGTGAGCAGTGTGCCAGAGATGCATGGGCTAAGGAGCTCTTTCCCAGGATAAAGGGCAGGTGGATGATGCTTCCCCAGCCACGCCTCAGCCCAGCTGGCTGGGTGTTCACAGGAACCCGATCTGAATGCTCCACCTCCCTCCCTACAGCTCAGCCACATGGCAGCCCTTCCTTATGCCCCCACCCTGCCCAGCCCACTCAGCCAGGCAGACATCTGTGCCTGGCAGGCAGAGGGACGACACTCCCAGGTGCTCCTGGCCCTCCTCCAGTCCAAACGGTGGGGGTGCATGCATGAACCAGCTCTGTACCCTGGTTCCCTCACTGGAAGCTCAGGACCACAGCTCCTCCCTGCACTCCTGCCCTGTCCTGCCAGCTTTTCCCAGCAGGTGCTGCCTTTCCTGACAAGCAGACAGAGGACAGCTCTAATTACAACTCATCCCAGCAGAAGTTCATCAAGTAAAACAAATGGCACCAAGGCCAGCTGTCAGCCTCTGCTGACAGAGTCCAACCCTGCTGGCAGACAGGCAGAAAGGCAACCCTGCCCATTGCCCACCAACAGCAACTGGGGCTCCACCTTAAAGGAGAACCAGGCACTGAGCAGTAAAACTCTTCAGCTCTGGGCACTACAGGATGCCTTCTCCATGAAGCCATAGTTTCCATACCAGGAAGCCTAGCAGATCTATCTAATATAAATATGTAAGCACAGAAAACCTTAACAAAATGAAGAGGCAAAGGCATATGATACAAACAAAACTACAGGATAAGACACCAGAAAAGGGGATAAATGAAATGGAGAACACCAATCATACTGATACATATTTCAAAATAACAGCTATAAATATGCTCATTGATCTGTGGAAAAGTATTGAAGATCTCAGATAAAGGACTACAACAAAGAGATAGACAAGTTAAAAAAGAGCTTCTCAGTATTGAAGAGTGCAGTAACCAAAATGAAATATATAACTGAGGGAATGAATAATAGATTACTACAAGTACACAAAAAAATCAATGAGATGGAAGTTAGAGAAGAGGAAAATAATAAACCTTAGAAACACAGAGAAAAAATGTCTGGAAATGAGAGGATGCAAAGAGGGCTGTGTGACAACTCTGAATGAAACAATATTCATGTAATATGGGTACCAGAAAGAGAAGAGAGAGACAAAGGTATAGAAAGTCTCCTTGAGGAAATAATTTCTGAAAACACTCTAAATCTGGGGGTGGAAATAGACACTCAACTATGAAAAGCAGAGAGCCTCTATCAAAAAGAACCTTAGGAAAACAACACCAGGACACATAATAATTAAAATGATAAAGTTTAAGGCTAAGGAGAGAGTATTGAAAGCAGTCAGAGAGAGAAAAAACATTCCTTATAAAGCAAATCCAATCAGGCTATCAGCAGACTACTCAGAAGAAACTTGAGTGACATGAAATATTTAGTGTATTGAAATAGAAGGACCTTCAACCAAGTATCCTCTAACAGCAAGGGTATTATTCAAATCTGAAGCAGAGATTAAACAATTCCCAGATAAATGATGATTCAAGGAATTTATGACCACTCAACCAGCATAACAATATATTAAAGGGACTGCTGTAGATGGAAATGTTTCTAGCACTAAACAGTTTTTACCAAGGAAAGTAAACCCAAAGTAAATGTAGTCTACAGTGTACTTACTAAGAAAGTGTGAAATTAAAAGAAAACAAAAGTAGTAAAACCAATTATACACAAAATTAATCACTGGATACCCCAAAAGTGCAGATTATAACATCTACTACGTAAAGGTTGGAGGAGAAAGAAAAAGTATAATGATAGATTTTCAGATTAGACCAACAGCAACTTCATATCGACTGTTATATAGTCAGGAAACTATCCTTGTGCCTTATGGTAGCCATAAAGCTAAAACCTATAATAGATACATAAAAACATTTTAAAAGACAAATCTAATCACAGCACTAAATAAAACCATCAAATAACCAGAGAAGAGTATATGAGAGAAAGAAACAGGGAGGACTATTAAAACAACCAGAAAACAATTAATAAAATGGCAATAAGTACATACCTACCAATAGTTACCTTATGTAGACTGAATACATTCATGCAAAGACATAGAGTGGCAGACTGGATAAAGAACAGGACCCATCTATACGCTGCCTGCAAGAGACTCATTTCAGACCCAAAGACATATACAGACTAAAAGTTGAAGAGATGGAAAAAGATATTTCAACAAAAATAGGGAGTGAAAAGCAGGAATAGCAGTACATATTTCAGACAAAATAGATTTCAGAACAAAATAACAAGAGATAAAGAAGGATATTCCATAATGATAAAGCAGCCAGTCCAATAAGAGGATATCATGATTATAAAGATCTATTCACCCAACATACAAGCACCTAAATATGTAAAACAAATAATAACAGGATTAAAGGGAGAAATAGATTGCAACACATTCATTTTAGAGACTTTAACACACCACTCACATCAATAGACACATCAACCGGATACAAAATAAATAAAGAAACAGAGGCATTGAATAGTACAGTAGATCAGATGGAATTAACATATCTACAGAACATTCAGCAAAAGGGGGCCAGGTACACATTTTTCTTAAGTGCACATGGAATGTTCTCCAAAATAGATCACATATGAGGTAACAAAGAGAGCCTCAGTAAATTCAAAAAGATTGCAATTGTGTTAAACAACTTCTCAGACCACAATGGTATGAAACAAGAAATAAATTACACAAACAAAACAAAAAGTTGACAAACACATGGATGCTAAACACCATGCTTCTAAATAATCAACAGATCACTGAACAAATTAAAACAGAAATCAAGCAATACATGGAGACAGATGAAACAAATTCAAGTTCAAAATTTGTGAGATGCTGCAAAAACAATTATATGAGGGAAGTACATAGCAATATAGGCCTACCTTAAGAAACAAGAAACAACCCCAAATAAGTAGTGTGAACTCAACTCACAATTAAGGAAACAAGAAAAAGAACAAAGTAAAGCAAAAGGAAGTAGAAAGAGGGACATAACAAAGATCAGAGCAGAAATAAAATAAAGAATGAAACAATAGAAAAAAATCAGTGAAACCAAGAGTGGGTCCTTTGAGAAAACAAACACAATACATAAACCTTTAGTAACACTTATTAAGAAGAAAATAGAGAGCACACAAGTAAACAAAACCAGAAATCAAAAAGGAATAGTTACACCAGATAACAAAGAAATACAAAGAATTATTGGAGAATACTATGAAAAATTATACACCAATAAATTGGACAACTGGAAGAAATGGACAAATTCCTAGAAAAATTCAACATTTCAAGATTGACCTAGGAGGAAACAGATAATCTGAACAGACCAATTTACAGCAATGGAATTGAAGTGCTAATCAAAACCTCCCCAAAAACAAAACACCAGGAGCAGATAGCTTCACAGCTGAATTCTACCAAATATTGAAAGAAATGCTAATACCCATCCTTATAATATTCCAAAAAGTATACTTCCAAAATCCTTCATTAAGGCCGGCATCACTCTATTACCAAAACCATGAAAAGACACTAAAAGAAAAGGAAATTAGAGACCAATATCCCTGATGAACATAGATGAAAAATTTCTCAACAAAATATTACCAAACTGAATTCAAAAATACATCAAAAGGATCATTCATCATGACCAAGCAGAATTTATTCCATGGAAGCAAGGCTGGTATAATATTCATAAATCATTAAATGTTATAACCACATTACCAAAAAGATAAAAATCACATTATCATTTCAAAAAATGCTGAAAACACATTTGATAAAATTCAAAATCTATTCATGATAAAATTTCTCAACAAATGGGTATAGAGGGAACACACCTCATTGTAATAAAGGGCACATACAACAAACCCACAGTAAACATCATACTCAATATTAAATAGCTGAAAGCTTTTCCTCTAAGATCCAGAACAAGAAAAAGATGTCCACTTGCCACTTTCATTCAACCTAGTACTGCAAGTCCCAACCACAGCTACCAGAATATGTATAAATAAATATAATTAAGAGATATTCAAATTAATAAGGAAGAAACAACAAAACAGTCATTAATGTGGGATAACATAGTTATGTACCAAACACCTTAATGATTCCACATCAAACTATTAGAACAAACAAATGAATTAAGCAAAGTTGCAGCATGAAAATTCAATATACAAAAATCTGTTGTATTCATATATACTAACAATGAACTAGCAGAAAGAGCAATCAGGAAAACAATTCCATTCACAATTGCATCAAAAAATACAAAATACCTAGGAATAAATCTAACTATGGAGTTGAAAGACCTCTACTCTGAAAAATAAAAGACACTGATGAATAAACTGAAGAAGACATAAATAAATCTAAATCTATACCATGCTCAAGGATAGGGAGAACTAATATTGTCAAAATGGCCAACCTGTCCAAAGCAATTTATAGATTCAATGTAATCCTTAATGAAATACTAATGGCATTTTTTAATGAATGGGATCAAATAATCATAAAATTTATGTGGAACCACAAAAGCCCCTGAATAACGAAAGAAATCTTGAGAAAGAAGAACAAAGCTGAAGCATTACCCTCCCTGACTTCAATCTATACTACAAAGCTACGAGAATAGAACAGAATAGAGAGCCCAGAGATAAACCCACACGTGAAAGGAGTCATGAATATACAATGGGAAAATAGTCTCTTCAATAAATGGTGCTGGGAAACTGGACAGTAACAGGCAAGAATAAAACTGGATTATTGTCTATCTCCATACACAAGGGTAAACTTGAAATGGATTAAAGGCCTAATTATAGGACATGAAATCATAATTCTCTTAGAATAAATCATAGGCAAATACCAGTTGAACATAGGCATGAGCAATATTTTTTTTTCTGAACACATCTCCCATGGCAAGGGACACAAAAGGAAAAATGAACAAGTATGACTCTATTAAACTAAAAAACTTATGTACAGCAAAGGACACTATGAACAAAACAAAAAGGCAATGTACAATATGGCAGAATATATTCACATATGATTTATCCAATAAGGGGTTAACTTCCAAAATATAGAATGAACTCATGTAATCACATACCAAAGAAGGAAAAATAATCCACTTAAAATTTTGGCAGGGGACCTAGAAAGACCATTTTCCAAAGAAGATATACAGATGGCCAACAGGCACATGAAAAGATGCTCCATAACACTAATCATCGGGGAAATGCAAAACAAAACCACAGTGAGATACCAGCTCACACCAGTCAGAATGGCCACTATCTGAAAGATGGGAAATAACAAGCGTTGGTGAGGATGTGGAGAAATTGGAACCCTCCAATACTGTTGGTGGGAATGTAAATTGCTGCAACCATTATGGAAAGCATTATGGTGGTTTCTCAAAAAACTAAATATCGAAAGACCATGACCCCAGTAACTCCTTTTCTAGGGATTTACACAAAGAAAACAAATTCTCCAATTCAAAAAGATATATACACCAATATACTTATTGCTACATTATTTACAATAGCCGATATGGGAGCAACCAAAATGTCCATCGACAGATGAAAAGAGGAAGGAGATGGACATACACACAATGGAATATAGTTCAGCCATCAAATAGGTTGAAATCTTGCCATTTCAGACACATGGGTGGATCTAGTGGGTATTATGCTAAGTGGCACATGATAGGTGGAGAAAGACAAAAAACAAATGACTTCACTTATAAATGGAATGTGAAATCAAAACAAAATGAAAAAATAGCAGCAGACTTACAGACACTGAGATGAGTCTGGCGGTTAACACTGGAGAGGTTTGGGTTAGACAGGAGATATTCGTTGCATGGATAAAGGCACAAATACCTCAATCATAATATAAATTAGCCATGGCAATGAAAATACAGCACAGAGAATATATTCAAAGTTCTGTAATATCTTTCTGTGTTGACAGGTAGTAGCTGCACTAGTTGGGGTGAGGATTTAATAAATTTTGTAACTGTTGAATCACTGTATTGTCCAATATAATACTGCATATCGACCATACATCAATAAAAATGTAAATAAAGAAATTAGATTATTGAAAAAAGAGAAATAATATTTTTATTTCCAGAATTTTTGCTCTGCAAGTCTAAATTTAATTTATCTCTTGGCTTTGAGAACCCAGCTGGAATCTTGCAAAAATCTTCGATGAGTATTCCGTGTAAGAGAAATTTAGAAAATAACTGAAAAACAGTTTGGGGATTATCTACACCCGATATTTGAATTATTCTGCCAAAAATATAGGGCTGTTCATTTAATCTCTTTCGTGTGGAGTAAGCCACACACTCCCAGAAGTAGGTAAGAGTCATCACACATGACTGGCCTCTTTTGCACCTGAGGGCCATTGAGTCAGGAGCCCAGTATCTCAGCTGACCAGAGCTGGACACAGATTCTCCTTTACCTGCGTCTTCAGCCTGTATCTGTGTTAGGCAACGAATATGAATAAAGTAAATTAAAGCTTCATTAAACTTAAGGAGGTTATGGTCTCTACTCAGTGACAATAATTATATAAATGTTATTTAAATTAGAATTTTGAAACAAATAAAACAAAAGTGACCAATGAAACAAAAATCTGACTTTTCTGAAGACAATTGGTAATAGTTTCTTCCACATTATCTCTTCCAGAATTAAACCTTTTTACCTCTTCATTTTCTGACATGTTGAATGTAAATTTTTAAAGTCTCTTACCAACAGGAAGTAAAACAAATGATTGGCTTCTCTTTCTGTGAAGATTTTAGAAGGGCTAATAAACTGGGATATTTCAGGAAGAAATTACAATATCAAATACATTGTATATTCTATTAAGTTTCACCCTCACTGGTGGATGGTGCTGAGCTCTGTGCAATATTCAAAAGCTGTCCAATACAGTCCAAAGACCCCTGCCGACCCAGCTCCTATTTGCAGTCAAAGCGAAGCAGGACCCACACGGTGGCCAGAGCACTGAAGGCCTGGGAGCTCCTTACTGAGTGAGTGGAGGAAAGGCAGGAGGTGCCGGAGGGTCCTGGGCAAACTGCTGGTGCGCTGTGAGAAACGAGCGTGACTGTGATGGAGCCCCACTGAGCAGCCCACCACGCACTCCTGACACAAGGACCTGCTGTCTGTGCCGCGCAAGGAAACCGCCTCCCGGCTTGTCCTGACTCTTCCCTACCGGGTGCTGGAGACCGATGCAGGCAGCTCAGTGTGTGTTTAACTTGCAGAATCACTGACAGCGATGGTAGAATAATACTGAAACTTAATTTGAAGCATCCCAGCAAGTTTTCAATGCTGCACCACATTTAATATTCCTCAAGAGTCTAGGACATACATATTTTATCATTATCCAGATTTGTTTAAATGTTTTCATAATAGGTGCCTAACATCCCAAACTCCCCTGAGGACCCAGGCTCAGCAGGAGTGGGACCCACAGTCTGGAACAGCCTCATCTCTGCTGGGTGCACAGGCCTCACTCCATGGTCTATAATTTGGGTTTCAGGTCACCCATTCATTTCAATATGAAAACACAAATATAAATAAGACTTTTGTTTCGAGGCTGTAATTACCAGAAATAGTCCCCCTCAATTAAATCAAGTCACCCTTCCTCTGCAAAATTTCAGTCTCATGTAGATGAACACATTATCCAGTAATATAGAAATCATATATATTGTTTTATTCCATCAGTATTTGGAAACAGATCCATTTCCACATGTTAGAAATTATAAGATTTATATAAAGTTTCAAAACAGAATGGATATTTACTTTTCTCTATAAAACTAATGGACAAAATAACTGAGGAAATAGCAGCCAGAACTAATGGCATGGACAGAAGAATGCGTCAAGGATAATAATTACCCTTTGCTCCCCCAGGTCTGTCTGCCTGTCTGGTTGAATGCACCGTCCGATGATCTTTCAGAGGCTCATGCGCCTGGGCAAATAGAGTGTGGCCGGTTAAGTGAGTAAAGAGAAGGGGGATGGCATCACCCCTTGTTCCACGGTGCCTGTCGGAGGAGCTGATGCAGTGTGTTGACCAGTCCCCTTGGGACCTTGAAGAGGCATGCAGCTCACAGAGCTAAACAAGACAATCAATAGTTCAGTTGCAGTAATCTGGTTTTCTCCTTATGCTTTTAAAAATATCTCCTTTTTTTATTAAATGCAATGCATATGACATTTTAATCAATATTTAAATTTAAATTAATCTCAAAATCCCCAATTTTAATAAATTCTTATCTGAAGTATATGACCTAGTTTACATGTAGTCTTTTGTTCTACAAAACAAATATATATGTTTGAGATATGTGGACATAATCTCTAAAAATTGTTGAAATATTTTTGAATATTTTTTCTTATCATTCACAGCTATAGACTGAAGTTTTGAGAATAATTAGTGTATCCAAGATAGCACCAGTAATTAGTACTGTGGTGGAGATTTACACTGAGGTTGTCTGCTTCATAGCATTGTCTTTATTTCTCCTCATGACATGATTGTACTTTTCTTCAGTCATTCACTTACAATCTATGCTATAGTATGCATGCAATTTTTCCATTTTTCAATTTATCTTGTGGTAGACACACATAAAGTATATCATCTCAACCATTTTACGTGCACAGTTCAAAGGTATGAAGTGCATTCATATAAACAATTGATATTTGTATATTTATTTATTTATCATGGGTCCCATTTAGTAGGATATATTGTCCAGAAATGAGACACTGCTGATTTATCTCTAGCTCCCAGACCAGTGGGTCACAAGCAGTAGTCGAATGCATGTATAAATTAATTAGTGCAAGCTACTTTCTGGTTCTTCCTTATTTTCTCTTCTAGGTAAATGGAATTTGTTTTTATGTAGATTATTTGCATTATATTTTCAGACCTTGGCATACAACTTGAAGAATTCTTTTGAATTTCATACAATTTTGCAATCATATTTATACTCTAAATAAGTCTATTTAAACTGAGTTCAGTTCACTGTTAGTGATAATATATAGTTTCTTCTTTATTCTTATTTCTCAATTTTGTTTCATCTATACTAATAATGGGGATGGAGTTAATATTTTCCCCATAACTCAACTCAAGCATCTAACAATACTGACAATAATGTTTAGTAAACACTTAGAATATTCTAGATAATAGCTTGACGAGTTGATGTGAGCTGACACAGTCCTTGCAGCTATGTTGTTTCCCTTATTACAGAGTAAATGGGGAAACTGAGGCCAAAAAAGTTAAGTAAATAGCCTGTGGTACGCATTTGTGTAGTGAAGAAAAGATCAAAATCTTCAAGAAGACTTTTTTCCTTCTTTACTCCTTCCTTCTCACTCTCCCTCCCTTTGTTTTATGTTGTTCTTCCTTCACGTAATTTACCAGGATACATGTAAATACATGTATCATTTTATTAATGAAACATCCAAACACACAGTCTTTTTGTTCATTTCACATAATTTTATTCTCTTTGATTTGTTATTAATAATTCTCTTCTGCTGGGGAATCACTCTTTGAAAAGCCAATGACTATTTATAGTTTGCTTGCATATTGTCATTATTCCATATCGACTACTTTCTTTCTTATCATTTAACCACTGTCCTTCTGCATTCCCAGAGAGCTAATCACCTTTTATTCTCCCCACTTGTGATACAGATTCACACAGTCAGTGCACTTCATTCCTGCCTCGCCTATAACATTTCATCTTGGTACCATGCTTTGAACTGTGATGGGTAACCTTTCCATCCCTTCCAGGGAGCAGCTGTGTGCTCATCCTCTGCTGGAGAGCCGCCTAGCACTGTGGGTTTTTCTTGCTCTCCTTGGCTTCCGTGCGGGCCCCTACTGTTTCTGCAGGTCATCACTAGGAATTAATTAGACCAGTACCCTTTCCAGAGGAGCCCCACTGTGGTGAGACAGAGCCTGAGTAAGCCATCATCGTCTCCTTCCTCCTCACCACCCAATCCATTCAGCCTTTCCTAAACTGGTGGGAAAAACAGCAGTTATGTTTCAATTTTTGTTGAAAGATTAGGAAAGTTAGAAGGGAAAAGGTTAATGTTTTAGTTAGCTTCTCTTTTGCCTTGAGGCTGCCCATTTCTCACTGCCCTAAATCTGATCTCCAATTCACTGTGCTGAGACTGTGCCTCCAAACACCTCACTTGTTGGTCTTTCTGCAAAGCGGTATCCATCTTCTACACAACTGCATGAGGAAATTATTTCCAGGTGGTGGGGCTGGGAACAGTCCCCAGACCCTTCCCCTGAGTAGATGCTGACTCAGCGAGGAGCAGCCAATGCTTGTGCTGAGTGGGTCATTGCCCAAAGGCCTCTTGAAATTTGGTGGCCAAAGCTAGAGAGACCTTCCCAACCAGTCAATAACTAGTGTCTATCGTTTTCCATTTCCCAAGACTCTTAATGTTCAGCATTGTTGAGAGGTTAGAAAACTGGCTACCATTCTGATTCCATTATAACCACATAAACTGCCTCTCTCTGTGGTACAATAGCTCTGTGTGTGCAATGGTTAATATTATGTCACAATAATTCAAAGCTTATATTTGGCCATGAAGAATGATAAAACTAATGAATTTCTGTAAAGGTTTCTCTTATTTTCATAGTCTGTGCAAGATGCAAATTCTCCACCTCTGGTGTGGATGCCCCCCTTGTCCAAGGCCTTGAAGGCTCCCCTGTTGTCCTCTAAGCTCCATGGTCCTTCAGGTGCTCCACCCATGCACATCAATGCTTATGACCACAAACGTCAGGATGCTCTGGTGTGTGAAGTGAAAGGGGGCAGGACACATGCTAGGCCAGATGAGCCTCTGAACAGGAGGCACAACTTGGGCTTCCCCCAACTAATGATGACATTTCCCCTCTTGCAAAGCCTTCAAGGCCCACAAAAATGCAGAATCAATGGGGGGAAGACATTGGTTCAAACGCATAAAGGAACAACTGCAAAAATGAGGATGAACATCTGTTTAAATGTCCAACAAAATGTTACAAGTTGTCAACTGCACCTCAATTCTACTGATACTTAGAAAATAATTTTGACCTCCTTACTTGGTCCACATGCCTTAATATCTGGCTTCCAACACCTCACTTCCCCCCTCATTCACAGCGCTGTGCCTGAAGAGTCCTGAAGAGAGCAAGCTCCTTTCTGCCTTGGGGATCTTCAACTCGCAATTCATTCTTCAAGGACACCCTTCCCACAAATCTCCATGTGGCTGCTATTTTGTCATCCATCATTATGCGCATTAAGCTTTTCTTCATAGTATTTATTAGCACTATCCAGAACTACCATCATCCTTTAGTGGTTTCTTTCTCCCACAACTAGAGCCGTATGTCACAGGAGACATCTCTTTTTTTTACAACAGTATCCCGAGAGCTGAGAACACTGTACAGGTATCTGCATACAAATAAAATTTGGTGTGTGAGTTATTGAGAAATCAACATAGGAGTGAAGGAACGAATAGGGTGATCAATGATCGGATGCACAATGCAATGGTGCAATTCATTATAGTTTATTATTGTTTTAAGCTGTATCTACAACTTGATGGTTATATCTAAATAAGACTGATCAATTTTAAGATTCTAACAAAAATCCCATATTCAATAAATCATCTTACTGAATTGTTCGGATTTTCATTAGTTGTTGTGCAGTTGTATCCATGTTTCAAATAAAGAGAGCCAGCTCCGGGTGAGAAACCCTCTCTGGGGCGCAGATGATCTGCCGTAATCAGTGAGCTCCCTTAAACTAATCATCAGTTGCCAAACCTCCATTCCTCTTCATGACATGGAGACTTACCTTTGGAATTGCTCTTCAACAAGAAGAAATAGACAAGAAAGAAGTGGCTGCAAAATCCATCCCACAACACAACATGCCCCAAAATGCTTGCCATTAGTTTTCTAAATAATTTTAATTTAATAACGCTGAAACAGGAGTTCTTAAATGACTTATTGTAATGTACTGAAGCCTCATTAACCCCACATTTCTCCCCATAGGCCTCCAGGTCCAGCTGGACACCATGGATGGAGACTCTGAGACCTTTGCCAGTGGCCTCACCCTCACAGCGCTCTCCGCGCCATCTTCCTCACGGCCCTGAGAGCTAACGGGGTCACAGTCTTCCCGACCCACACAGACCCTCTCCTGCACGCCCCCATGCACTTCCTGCTCAGACACCTGTCCATCGGCACACTGCACATCATTATCCATCGGTGCGCAGGACTCTGGCGGACTGCCTGGCAGGCAGGGACCCCCTCTTCATGGCCCGTGCAGCTCTCACTCCCTCTGCCACCCGCTGGGGGGCGCCAATCTCTTCCTGCGGGGCTCCTGGACCAGGAGCGCCCTGAGGCCATAGGCCTGCCGTGCTGTGCGGTCCTCTGGAGCCCCAGCCATGACGTCTGGCCAGCCTCTGGCTGGACGCTGCGCTGCGCAGGTCCTTCTCGCCCCATTGCCACGGGCCTCCCATTCTGCCTCCCGCACAGTCAACCGCTTCTTCTGCAAGGTGCCTGCCTGTCCGATGCCCCCTTGCGGGACCGCTTCCTGCGCCCCTGCAGTGCTGAGGCCGCCGTGGGCGGGAGGGGTCCGCCTCCTCCTCAGGCCTGGTGGCGGATGCTGTTCCGGGGCTGTAGGGAAGACACCCCACCCACACTGTCCCTACTGTTCTATGAGGACAGCTGCCCGCTGCGTCACCCTGGTACATGTGGCCTGAGACACCTTGAACACACAGCATGCTGTACCCATGAGTAAGGAGCTAGACAAGGGCCTTGACGGCCGGACACCTGGCCCTGGAGGCCGCTCGCATGCACGTCTTCAATACGCCTGTACCTGTGCGTCAGCACCGTAGCGGTATAGAAAGTACAGGTTTATGCAGAATAAAGAGGCCTCTTTGAGCACCATCCATGATCACTCCCGCCTCCTTCTTTGCCCTTCAAGTAGCCCCAAGACCTCAACGGCAGCCCCCAGACCCCGACCACCGGGCGCCCTCCACACCCAAGAGCTTCTCCAGGCCTACCAACCCCCAGGGACCAGGTCCTCTCTGCCTCTGCGCCATCCCCACGGCTGCTGAACCCGTCATCTGCTGCCTGCGGGACACGGGCGTGGCCCGGCCTGGAGGACGGTTTGGGTGAGAGGCCAGGCCACAGCCACCTGGAAAGGGCTCAGGGCACAACCCTCCAGGTCAGCTCAGGGCGTGGGTTCCCCCGGGTCATCACAGGGGTAGCTTAGGTGAGGTCTGCAGAGGCCCACGCCAGCTCTGGGTGCACCAGCAGTACTTTGGCAAGAATGTGGAGCCATTGTAGCACAAACACGAAAATGCCGCAGTGCCATACACAGCACAGCTGGTCAGTCTGTGCTCCAGTCCAAACTTTTCGGCTGTTTTCCCATTCAGTTTCTTTCATTGTAATTGTCTAAAAGTGCCCCAAATGTCTGGTTAATAGTACACATGTACTCTATCAGTCTTCAGTGGCCTCATAAAAATGGATGACTTTTTTGTTATATTACTCAAATGATCTTTGGTGGAGCTTGTGGAAGGGTTAGGTGTATGGACATTTGAAAGAGCCTAAAATGCCATAAAACTTCAAAGGGCGTGCTCAGCATAGAGTCCCATAAGGATCTAGAACATCCGGATATCTTTGGGCAGCGATCAAAAGCCTTCTTCCGTTATCTAAATTTGGAGCTGTAAAGAAAAAGAATTATGTGTTTCTGCAGAACAGCAGACTAATCTACAAGGCAAGGATTCTATGATGCTCTATTTGTTCTGTAGAAAATAATCATTATATCAGAAGACACAGAGGTAAGTGAGAAAGGAGTTCTCCATTAACGCATAAATTCACTTATACCTTTTCAGTTTCCTTTCCAATTTATTAGCATTTTTAGACCCTGCAATCCCTCACTAACTATTGGTGGTGTGGATATTTCTATCAACCTTCTTCTTTCAGTGAAACAGTGGACATCACATTTTCCCTTCTCTGCAGCTATGCCAAGCTTTGAGCTCTCACCAGTGTGTCGGACCCTAGCTGAGTTCAGTGATGTTTCGCCACTGACAGACATTGGTGATGGTGGGTGAGGTGACCATCACCATGCCATCTACTGTCCTCAAAGGGCTGCTGGCTGGTTCCCAAAATCTTTCACCAAAGAGAATCATCAGCACAGGAAAACTGGGGTTGGGCTGACTGGTTAATTGGAAAGTGGACCTGCTCCTGTCTAATTCAGCAGGGTTATCAGTTGCAAAGCAGACTGGCTATTTTTACAGCTTTTTATCTCAAAATATGTTCAGTCTTGTCAGACTGACATAGACAGCAGCAAGTGCCAAGTGATAGAAAGGAGCTTTCCAACCGGAAGGTGATGTCTAAGAAACACAATAAAACAGAGAAGAAGGAGGGGCCGACCGTGTAACTTTGCATCCATTTCAACTACACTTTTCAAGAACTTCTTTCCATCATGTAATGTGACTGAGGCTCATTTCCTCTTCTGTGAAATTTGAATTAACATATTTTTCCTTATAAGATTTTAAAGATCAGTAAGATGTTTAAATATGATAAATACAATAAGTACTGACATTATTTTAACTATTCTTAGCAAATGTAATTGCCTTTCATCCGCACAGTATTCATGCTATCCCTTTAATTTCCTTTATTTCCCTTTATCTCTCTATCTCTCATACACACAGGCATGTTAATTATACTGGGAGTGAAGGTTTGATAATACATAAAATTAGTATTCCAAATGCAGTCATTAAAACAGCAAGATAGCACTATACACCTATTAGAAGGGATACAATTCAAATACTTACAATACCAAATACTCGTGAAATACAGGAACACTCAGTCATTGCTGGTAAGAATGCAAAATGGTGTAACCACTTGGGAAGTTAGTGTGGTAGTTTCTTACCCAAGTAACTAAACAAAGTATCTAGCATTTGTGATTCTTGGGATTTACTCTACTAATTTGGAAATTTATGTTCACACAAAAACTTGCATATAAGTAATGGTAGCTTTCAAAGAAGTCTGCTATTATCCTCAATAGAGCAAGTGGAATGGTTTTCTTCTCAGAGGATATTTTATCATTAATTACAAGTCTCATACACTAAAAGGGTTATGTGTTTCAGACAATCACAGCAGTGCAGAGATAGTAGAGAATTTTGAGGTCCTTTGGGGAATGTGAAGTCAATGCCTCAACTTGTGATCCATTTAGCCAGGCATGCAGACAACTCAGATTGAATATCAGTCTTGGAGCCCATGGAAAATGTTTTAGGATCTTATGATTTCTCTGGTGGAAACCAGCAAGCAAAAAGTGTAACTTGTGTCTATAGAAAAGTGAGTAACGATTGGAAGAGTGATCGATTCAGCTCAGGCCTGCCACTCACTCTATCATTTAGGTGTCTCTGCTGCCTTGGCCCAAATCTCTCTGTAAATTAAGTAGAGAATATTCCTGAAGAGAAGACTGCTGATCCCCTCAGAAAAAAAAAAAAAGAACCTCACCAACAATCTCAGGGGTGTATGGGCCCTTCCAGGAACTTGGGAAAGAACGTACCAAGCTCCTTGCCTCTAGTTCTATTCTGTTACTTAGAATGCCATGACTACACCCCATGCTTAACAAATGCAGTCATATGTGGCACACAGAGTGACGTTGGGCCTGAGAAGGCAGGGGCTCCACCTGAGAAGGACCATCACAGGACGGGGAGCCTGGGCTGCGGTCAAGAAACGAGTAGTCCTCCAGGACCTTCTAGGAGTCTGGCAAGCAGCAGGCACTCTCTACGGAGCTGTGGAAATCCTTCATGCAGGAAGAGCATTCTAGGGAGCGAGTGAGCCTAGAGGACAGCTTGTCAGTGGGTGAGTGATGGGTCTACAGCTTAGGCCAATTTCAGTGACTGCTAGAGAAGTACCATGGTGAGAATTTCCAAAAGAACAAGGACCATGTTTAGGATTTGTGAGAGGAGTGCTGCAATCCCATTAGCCGGTATGGACGCGTGTGGATTCCTGGGGATGAGTCCCAGGGCCTGAAGCACCAAGCCTTGTATTCGTGATTCCTGATCTCGTTCAAGGTGATCACTGCAGAGGTGAGGAAACGAGTCCCAGATGGAGTTTCGGCTGATACAACCTGCTGCTAATGCAACGTTGGCACAAAATTAAGGTCTCCTGCTTCACATGTTGTCCAGCTGCAGGCCCACCACTTTCTGAGTAACCTTCACAACTATTGGGGAAAATGATATAGTAATGAGGTATGCACACACACACACACAGTTTGTAAAGAATGGTCACCAAGATATGAAATCCAGCAATTATTGCTGACAAAAAAATCTAGATGAGAAGCAACTGTAGAAGAATAATTCCTTACCATGATGAACTGCGTCTGTCTCAAACTAAGGGAAGATCCAGGCATAATGAAAAGGTAATAGATGCATTATTACTAAAGTAAAAACAAATTCAAGAAGGCCCATTCCCACCATGTTGGTTGATAGAGTTTTGGAAATTCTAAACAACAAAATGCAAATAAAAAATAAATCTCTATGTTTTAACATAAAGGAGATTAAATTTTATGCTCTACATTTGACTATGAAAAGTAAACACAGTGTGATCCTCTGCAAAATATTTTCAAATTAAAGATTGTAAATTAGCAAGATTAAAATATAAATTAATACTTAAAACCAGCCCTCCAGTTGGCCAGAGGTAAACATTGACAAATAGCAAAATATGGCAGAAAAAATAGATAAAATCATTAAGGCAGCATTTAATTAGAAATATGTGGAAGTAAATATAATGTGAAATATGCAATAATATACAGAACACACATAAATATACACATAAAACATACAAATCATAATTCTCAACAAAGGAAGCTAACTGAACACCTAAGTAAATAAAAGGGTCTTGAGGAAGGTAATTTTGTAAAGATGTCAATACTGGTCAAATAAATGATTTGGCTAATGCTATTATTGTTTTCAAAACATAACAATGCAGTTCTAGACTTGTTTTCTGTAGTAAACAAATGGGCAGTTACTTATAAAATTGTTTAAAAAAAGAAAGATAAAAAACCATTTTATTTAACACCCATAATTCACTGAACAAGTAACATCTTAAAATAATCCAAACACTAAGGCAGAGTTTTAAGAACGTGAAGGATCAGTAGATAACATTAGCGTCCTCAGTAAATATAAAAAAAGTCTTTGAAAGAAATGATATTGAAACTCATTAGGTAAAGGAATAAATTGTCAGTAATTGGCTTTACAATGATTGTATAATTATTTATAGACAATTCAGTAAATTGCCACTTCATAATTATACCCCTAAATTCCAGACTTTCAAGAGTTAAATTAAAAACATACACATACAAATGGGAACTAATAAAAGTACAAATATTTTTCATGTTTGAAGCTATTAGAGAATTTCTAAATATTTATGGAAGAAACTACACGTGTTGATTATTTTACTCCATAACTTTAAAAACTCCTGTATAACAAAAAAGCCATGAACAAAATAAAATAGAAAAAAAAAGAAAATGGAAACAACAGTTGAGACATACATGATGGGCACATTCACACTTTCCTATGCAAAGAAAAGGTTGAATAAGTCTAAAAGAATAACATTTCTAATAAAGAAGGACACATGAAATGGGCGATTTAGAAAGTGACAAATTCCAACATATTCTAGAAGTTTCAACCTCACTAGACAAAGTATCAGTTAAATTCAGTGTTCTATGCCAGAATTACCAGAGATGTGAATGTGTGTGCTTATTTATTTTTAGAGAGAGTTGTGTCTATCAGTGACGTGGAAATTATAGGGCAGTTGTAAAGTGAACTGACAGTATTTCAGAAATACAACTTAAAAATGAAATTAAAACTTCAAAAATATTATACAACTTGCCTAAATAATCCTGTTGGAAGAAAATTTGGTGGAAGAAACACTCAAAGACACACACTCAAAATTGTAAGGGTGCTCACCAGTGCAGGACTTCTTAGTGCCACGATTTAAAAAATGTGTGCATTGAAAATGAGTACACGTTAAGTGAAATCAAACATATCTTGGGGGAAGAGTACCCTGTGGATATTGAATGTTACATCTGAAAAAATATACCCTATCTGGAACACTTCCTATGAAGTAGTTTATGAACAATGGAAATATTCAAATTATATGTAAATTCATGCATATACATACATACAAATATATATGTGTTGGTATATAAATGCTGTGTGTATATAGATATAGATGATATAGATAATATAGATATGGACATCTGCAGGGGAAGTGCAATTTTCTACATTTTGTATATTTTTGTGATGATATGCAATATTGTATGGAAATGCAGTTTTCTAAGGATAACCATATGTATGATATGCTTTCAGTGGCTATCTCTGTGTATTATACATTTTAAATGTTTTCTGTTTTCCTCAGTGTATATATTGCCTTATTATTCAAATAAGGTAATGATTATTAGAGTACAAATAAAGTGCTAAAATAACTGAAATTTGGATAGTTTTCAGCTTTTTTATGGCTTTTCACATTAGTTCCCACATTTCTCTGGAAGGAGTAATTTCAGATGAAATGCTCAGAAAGTCAGGGATGTGCACTTTGGAGCCAGCACTGGAAACCCTTTTCTCTAGGCACAGATGACTTTAGGGCTCCCACCCTGCCAAACCATAAATACCCTTCTAATTAGCTGCAGCAATTCTGTTTCACTGACATCTACTGAGATCCACAGGGAGGAGACCTGCTCTTTCCAAGAGCACTTTACTGTGGCCTTCTCAGAAAACTATTCAAATTACAGCCCCTTCTCACTCCCGGCACTCCCCTTCGTGCCAGGGATCCCAGATGCAGAACATCCAGAGACAATTCCATGCTATTTAGTAGTCGGCTTCTTTGTTCATGCCTATTCATTTCTCACAATTCTCTCTCTTTGGTTTCTAAGTATTTCCTTGTAAAGATAGGGAGCAGTGTTAACACACTTTTTTAGAAAGCTAAAAACTTGTATGATTTGTCCTGTCAATGCAAAATGTTTCAGGGATTTTGGGGGCATTTTTTAACTATTCTTCCTTCTACAGAGTTTATTACAAAATAACTCTTCATGACTTACTGTGTGTCTGTATGCTAACTGCATCATCTGTTGCTAAGGATACCCCTCCACTACAATTCAGTAAATCCAAACTCATAAATCCAAATTTAAAACCTCCATGTGCTGATCTTCAGGAGGAAGATGCAGAATTCAGCTGTGCACACAGGCCAGATCTTCAAGGTCTTCCCTTTGTAAACATTCATTTTGTTTTACTAAGCTTGGGTGATCATCTGCGCCATCGAATATCACGTTCTTCTTGGAATATCTGTCTGGAGGGGACTCAGCTCCAAGTAAGTGACAGACATGACCTTCTTTAGTTGGGCCAAACTTTAGGATAAAATTAGGCATTTGGGCAATTTTTGATATCACTGAAGCTAGTTCCATTTCCTTATGCATACCAAGAGGGGAGTGTAACATAACTGCTTTTAATGCATAGACTTCAGGTTGCATAGATGAGAAAAAACTTGAAGATTTGGAGATCATGAGGTTAAACAAGTGACAATATGGGAAAAAATGAATAAATTACCAAGGCTTTTGAAAAATTAAATTATTGGATTCAGTAGTTTGAGGGTTTGTCTAAACAATGAAAAATGCTTGATTAAATGTAAGCAATTCAGTGAATCATCTAGCTGCTTCTGCAATACTTAGACCAAGTCTGTTTATCCCTCTCTTCCAGTGATCTTAATGAAAATTCAGGTCTTTTGGAATCATGCAGGAAGATCCCAGGGATCAAATGCTGAGTCGCTTCCTAGTTCTTCCAATGATACTGAATATTTGCTGAATTAGGAAAAGACTGAATTTCCGCAGCATTTCCGAGGGTCTGAATGAACTGACTCTCTTTACAGACATAACAGAGACTTACATAAGTTACATGTAAGGAAATGGAAGCAGGTTTTCCTACAGCTGGAGGGCTGCTAACCTCTGGTACCTGTTCAGTGGGAGAATGGCTGCCCCACGTCTCCCACTGAAGATGCAAGTGCGTTAGGAAGCAGAGTGATTATTTCTGGAGTAGGCATTGCAAATCTCCGGCTGTAAGGGTTTTAATGAGTGAAAGAGTGCAAAGAATCTTCTTTTCTATTAAATGCCTTTTTATTTCTGTGGGGACGTAATTTTAGTGAACATTTCCCCCTTTTTACTTTTTAACAATTAGAACATGTATTTAGCCGTAATATGTGTTTCTATTAAAATGGTGGCTTACAGTTTATTTTACATTAGACATTCAGACTTTGAAATCTTAATGTCAAAGGTTAACTAAAAATGCAATAATCAATTGCCTTGTCTGTCTCCCCAGTTAGGGACCAATAT
Source organism: Smutsia gigantea (assembly GCA_032199065.1). Taxonomy (NCBI): domain Eukaryota; kingdom Metazoa; phylum Chordata; class Mammalia; order Pholidota; family Manidae; genus Smutsia; species Smutsia gigantea. The sequence goes on along the minus strand of JAVSCE010005799.1, from coordinate 39,055 downwards.
TATTCAACCTTATAGACCTAACATTTGCATAAACTCTTTTTTTTTTCTGTTCAAGATTCCTGTACTGGACATTATATTAGATTTCTTTTTTTACAAGTAATAATGTATTTGTTACAGAATCCTTTGGTCTAATAATTTAAGCAAATCTTGACATTGTGAATTAAATGGTATAGGAACAATACTATTTGAAAGACCTAGAGGGGTAAGTGAAAAACATGCATTTAGTCTTAGTTCATAGGGCACAGTCTACAGGAGCCTTGCTAAGTCCCTGCCAATGCGGACTCCCTTCCCCAGCACTGACATGATTACCTTTGTGTCCTTGCCCTATTTTTACAGATAAAGACACAGGGGCTGGAGAATTGGAGTTGCATGTCCTAGGACACACAGGCAGGCTCCTGAGAGCCCTCTGATGGCAAGCTCAGGGCTCTTGCCTGGCTGTCACGGTGGTGCACAAATCACTTTTCCACCATGACTTTAAAGGTTGTAGACACCTGCCTTCTTCAGTTGCGCTCTGTCAGTGGTTCACAAGCATGGTTTTAGTGCCCTCTATGCCACAGAATGACCACCCATCAGAAACAGCAGGTGTTTTTAGTTGTGGGTTTTCTGAGTATGTGATCGCTTTAGGGGTCCTGGCAGGAGGGCTATTTGGTTGACAAAGAACATGGTTCTGGGTCACTCCCTGGAGTGATGTCCCAAACAGTACTGAAAATTTGGTGAAATTGTCATTTTATTATCTTTAACTTTATGATTCTTATTTCAATTTGATTTTATTCTTAATGATTACAACTTTTTGAAATACTGTGCAGAATTTTAAGAATACATAGAAGATTTAGGGATATGCATAAGGTTTTGTGTTTAGTTTCAAACCTGCACAAGTATGCATTTACATAGCTTGCAAAATTCTCATGTGGAATGAAATTCAGCTGGAAGAGTTTAATGTGCACATCATGTACCAACAGTGTGAGATTTCTGATGTGAAAAGGGAAAAGTAATATTCTACCATGTATTTTGCACTGGAACAGCTCCACCTAAAGTAATTTTGAAATTGAGATAATGCATTTTAAATAGATATTATGAAAGATCATCTCAAGTTAATACCAGGAATTTGAGCATTTGGGGCATGGAATTCATAGATGAATGAACACAAGAATCAGGAAGCATAACCTGGCACAGAGACAGGTGAACAAGGACTTTTTATTCATATTCACATTTTGAAAGGCTAAATGTTGACAAGGGAAGAAATTGCCTCTGAGCAGATCTGGAGGGCAAGAAGGAGGCTTCTTGAGGCATTTTTTAAAGCCAAGTGAGTACTATCAGTGGGGCTGCTGCACCAAGAGAGGATGCAGTGTGCTCTTCCATTTGGCAGAAAGTTCACCAGCGGCCATCCAGATAAAGACAGCAAGTTATGCCTTAGAGATTCCATTCCCATTTGATTTAAAGGATGGCCTCAGTGATCTTCCAGTCCCGAGGGGAATCACATCCTAACTTCAGGTTAGCTGGGAATAAGTAATTCCAAACATCTCCACTCAATCAAGTGCGTAACTTTTATGAAATAAGAGAGAATATTTGCAAATGTCAGGGTGGAATAAATATATTGCTTTCTCTTCACCAGTGGTGTGTATATTAAAAAAAGTAATTTAAGACTTAAAGACAATTTCAACCAAAAAGTCATACCAATAGAATACAATGATTTTTTTTATGTTCTCATATGTCGCAGGCCAAACATATCTATGCTTCTCAAAGACATTTAAAGACTCTTCAGGCTTAAATATGCATATTTCTTAGAAAATACACTAATGGCCATTTCTTTCAAGCCATGAGATATTTAGAAAAAATATAAGGAATTTAAGACCTGAAATAATTCCACCAGAGTATTCACATTTATAGCCCTGAGGTTCAAGAGGTCTACAATTTAAATTCATAGATTTTAGTTGAATATGTAGATTGCTTAAAGGAGACATTGGGAATTCTCACACTCTTATCAATAGTTTTGAAATAACTAACATATATGGATATAAAATTGACATTTGCGTTGGATAAAGTATTTTCACCTAAGAATTTCTTACTTGCTCTACAGAGGAGCCTGCCCTGAGTATTATATTATCTAAATTTATTGTAAACAGAAACTGAGACCCAGAAAGTTTGGGGAGAGAATCCAAGGTAACAAGTAATTAATGTCATGGACTGTAGAAGAACTCGTCTAAATTTTGTTTTACTCTATTTCTACTGCATCGCTTCAGAAGAAAATTTCAGTGTAAAGCCACAGAATTATTCCAGACATTTTCTATTTTCATTTGGATAAAACCTTAGCAATCTATGCCCAACAGCAATTCAACAAGTATAGGTCTTTCTCACTATGCTTCCTCACAGTGAGATAACAGATAAGTCAACCAAACGGGGCTGCTTTCTGACAAACGAGACATTTTATATGCACATAGGAGAGTAAGGCCAACCAGCTGCAATATGGAGAAGCCTTTAGACACTGCCTTTATTATTGTCAGGACTGTAAGTGGGAGGAAAGACAACAACGATGATAGTAGATTTTTTTAAGATTTTGGAATGAGTGTGAATAGAGAGCAAAGAAAACTTTGAGTTTGTAAAATAAAAACTTAGTGGGAATTTAGGGAATGATAAAAGTTACACCCCCAATGTGGGAGGTGTGGAAGTAGCTGAATTTACTACTAATACTTAGGCTGCCATAAACTGGACGGTGTTTTCCTCTCATATACACATTTTCATGGGCTCCATTAGTGGAGCTAGAAAAGGAAATAAAAATGACACAAATTGATCTTACTACGCTGACAGATGGTAACTTCAGGGGGGTGTGGGGGGGACTTGATAATATAGGTGACTGTAGTAACCACAATATTTTTTATGTGATACCTTCATAAGACTGTATATCAGTGACATCTTAGTAAACAAAATTAAAAAACAAAATATACATACACAAAAAAAATGAAACAGATTGAAATCGTGCATGGTGTCAGGAAAATTTATGAAGCCTGGCATCGAAGATTGTGGACTTGACAGAAAACAAAAGATACACATGAAAAAGTTTTCTCTTAAAAATCAGCTGTCTTCATCATAATGATTTATGTGATTCACTCATTTATGATTGAATTCTACTAGTCATATTAATGATCACATGTAGTTAAAAATTAAACAGACTCATTGTTGACACATTTTATTTGACAACTACTAGAAGTGGCTAGTTGTTTTTCTGGGTGTAGGTAAGAGCACAAAATGAGCTGAGACTGCCTGGTCAACATACTGCCACTGACAGCCTGTGGGGCCCTGGGAACATTGCTCACAATCCTGCTGTCAGTGAAAAGGGGTTTTATAGCTCCTCACTTCTTAGGATTGCCGTGAGACTCATTGATTTTAATAGATAAGAAGCATTTGGCACAAAGGAAACTCTTCACATCATTGTTGTAACTATTCTTAAAAACATTTTTTTCTGTGCAATGGACCCAGATTCTCATATTTTTAGGATATTTAGTGGAAAACACACCAGTTTGATCAATTTACCTCACAAATATATTGGTTAAACATATCTTACTTTAACATATTTAACTTTAAAACACATGAAAAATCATCATTAACTTCAAAGAGTTTATCGTGGATTTTTTTCCTTAGTCATCACCTGAAATTATATAAACCTCATCAATCAGTTTTTCTTAATTATGAATGACTGAAAAGTTTTCAAATTCCAAAAATTACAGGTGATTTATATCTCAGTGTGTATGTCTCTGTGCTACTTCCTCGGAATCATAGTTGTTAATGTCAAGTCGTAATAGCTGATGGTCATGCTGACTATAATCTTAATGATGGGCTCTAACTCTTCTCCATCCTAAATCTGAAATTTCTTTCTTAAAAAACAAACAAAAATAATTCTAGAATGGTGAATGCCTCTTGTATTGGATTACCCTTCCATTGCTGAGTTTGTGGGAATAATTCAATTTCTAACTTTACTTCCTTCCATAAATTTTGTCTGCAATGTGAATAAAATGACACCAAAAAAAAAAAATTTGTAATGTAGGCAGAAACTCTAGCTAAAATTATAGACCATCCATACTTGTGACTAAATGGAGAACAGAAGTTATCCAGACCCAGTACTAAGATGTTTTGAACATGGTGGTGATGCTGATTATTCATTTAATATAGTTATATATTGTTATATATTCATTTAAAATATTCATATAATATGCACATATAATATATTCATTTAATAAAGTTATAGATTTAAACCCTTGTAAGGTAGTATGTTCACACACACATGCACACATGCATGCAGAAACACATGTGTACACACACACACACACATACACACACACATGCACACACGCACCAGACCAGGTATAACTTACATACTGCAGTATGCATCCTTAGGTATTGTTTATATGCATCCCTGTCAGCATCTGTTGGCAACATCCTGCACATTTAAAGAATTATTGATTTAAAATAATCAATTTTACTTAAAAACATTTTAGAATAGATTTTTAGTTGTGGGATATTGGAGCCTAAGTCATGAGAAAAATTTTTTAAAATATTTTCTTTCACCTTGTGGAAGCTTACTGCCTCCAAATCAACCTGTATGTTGTTGTAGTAAGTCCCTGCAGAAATCATCATTTTACTTGGAAGATTCCAGATCACAGCAGCGCCACCGTGGGGTCAATGGATAGGTACAACACATCCTCCTTGGGCTTCACCTTCATGGGGCTGTTTGACAGGAAGGACGTTGCAGGCTTTCTTGTTGTCATCATCTCCCTCATCTTCTTCATTGCTCTGGTGGCCAACGGGGTCATGATCTTCCTGATCCGCACAGACTCCCGGCTCCACAGCCCCATGTACTTCCTGCTCAGCCACCTGTCCTTCATCGACATGATGTACATCTCCACCATCGTGCCCAAGATGCTGGTCGATTACCTGCTGGGTCAAAGAACCATCTCCTTTGTGGGGTGCACAGCTCAGCACTTCCTCTACCTCACGCTGGTGGGGGCTGAGTTCTTCCTGCTGGGCCTCATGGCCTACGACCGCTATGTGGCCATCTGCCACCCGCTGCGCTATCCTGTCCTCATGAGCCGGAGGGTCTGTTGGATGATTATAGCGGGGTCCTGGTTTGGGGGCTCCTTGGATGGCTTTCTGCTAACCCCCATCACCATGAGCTTCCCCTTCTGTGCTTCCCGGGAGATTAACCATTTCTTCTGCGAGGCCCCCGCGGTCCTGAGGCTGGCGTGCGCTGACACAGCTCTCTACGAGACGGTGATGTACGTGTGCTGTGTTGTGATGCTGCTCATCCCTTTCTCTGTGGTGATCGCCTCCTATGCCCAAATCCTGACCACCGTCCACCGCATGAGCTCAGCGGAGGGCAGGAAGAAAGCGTTTGCCACCTGCTCATCTCACATGATTGTGGTGACACTGTTCTATGGAGCTGCCATGTACACCTACATGCTGCCTCACTCGTACCACAAGCCAAACCAGGACAAAGTCTTCTCCGTGTTCTACACCATCCTCACACCGATGCTGAACCCGCTCATCTACAGCCTGCGAAACAAGGATGTGACTGGCGCTCTGAAGAGGACACTGGGCCGGCTCAAGACATGAAGAGTGATGGGGAAGCCTCTTTAACAGCTGTCTCCCTCTCATGCGGACTGTGACTGGGAGCCTGTGTGAGGATTAAACTGGAGAGGGCTCCATGGTGCAGAAAAAAGAAAAAGGATCAATATAAAGCGTGTGGCCTCTTGGTCTCCTTTCCTTCATCTCTTCTTTCCTTTATCTTTCCTTTCTCCTGCCCTGTATTAAAAAAAAATCCCCCATGGTTTTCAGAAATATGAATTAAAATTACTTGCTCTACAGTTTACCTTTTGGAGGTATAACTTTGGGGATAAAACATGTTCCCAGCCTTGGGCAAGTAAACCTTTGAAAACTAAATCAGTCAAAGGCAGGAACAAAGAGGGAGACCTGTCCATTGCTCACAAGTAGCTGTCTCCTCCTGCTCACCTGTGTCTCTCACTAGCCGGCTGCAAAAGACCCCACCCAACCTCTCCGGTCCATATATTCCCTTGTGCCCCCTCATAATCACCTATTGATATGGAGATGCACTAAAGCCAGGCCAGAGATTCTGGAAATACTGCAATTTTACCCACAGGAAGTAAATTGCATGTGATTTTAAATGGCATGAACTGTGTTTAGGATAGCAGGGGTAAGGATGGTACTTTGGGGATGTATGGTACTGCCGTATAACCTAGGAAACCGTCTAAAAATAAGAGAATTACCACCTTTTCTATTCTGAAGTGTAATACACTGACCCAGACTTTTAGGAAGACAGTTGTGTATGTGTTTCAATTTGTCAGGTGGAAGGAAAAGTTACTGAATACAATTTTCTAAAATAGCCCTGTACTCAGTGCAGTCATCATGTGTTTGATACTCTAAGAAGGAATACAGCATTTAACTTTTGCTCATTTGCAACACATTAGTGAAAACTATTTTCCAGATAGGCTAATAATGATGGCTAAGAGCACAGGATTTGTACAAAGAACACAGCATGAAAGTACTGAATGCCTGGGTGTTTTCCAAATGTTGGAGAAACATACAGAAATATGGGTTGGGAGGATACTAAAATCATTTTTCAAATATGTAACAGGATCATTAAGGTTAAGTGTATACCAGCCAGGGAAGAGGAGTCAGCTCTGAGTTCATCCCATGCCCCCACTTCTCCAGGAATTGAGGACAGTAAGCATGGTCAATGTGCTGTTTGATTTTATAAGGCATTGACTGAAGGATCAAAAATGAAATGTTATCATCATATTGGTCGATCTGCATAAAATTTAATGATTTACTTGCCATCTTCATCTTCCTCAAAGAGCCTAGTAAGGAATGAAGCACCTTTTATTTGTTCTAAATTATACATGAGAATAGTCGGGTTCACAGATGTAAGCAGATTCTACAGGGGAATATGTTTGATTAGTACACCAGATCACAGGGTTTCAAGAAATACGATGATTGAACACTACAACTTTCAGGTACAGCTTCCTCCTCCATTCATCAATTCATTCACTCGTGTATCATAGCTGTGAGCAAGACAGATAAAACACCTGCACGCAAAATGTTTACATCCCAATGGGGGAAAGACAATGAAAAGGAAAAAAAGCAAGCAAGGAAACAAACCAATTACATCTCCACATTACACTGTATGTAGCAGCAGAGACTTAAGCTGAACATGTCTGTGCTTGGTGCCCTACCATGCATACAGTTGGGTGAATTTCTGACAGAGGCGTTTGTGTAGTCTTTGCCAACAGGTATGTGGTAATAGACAAAAAAAAAATAGCTCACTGATGATGAAATGGATGAATGAATTGTGACATATTCATACAACAGCAGTACACGTTCTCATACTGCTTGCAACAATGTGGATTAATCTCAGAAACATGAAGAGGTAAGGAAGCAAGTCACCAAAGATACACTGAGCTGAAGAACAGATGCAGCAAAACATGCCTTTGAAAGGTTAGTGGCTGGCAGGCTGCACAGGTAGTTTTCTGTTTCCTCCTGTGGATGCAGATTATATACCCAGTGTTCAGCTTGAGAAAACTGATCAAGTTCAACCTCTCTGTATATTGAATATTTTTTATGCTTATTATGCTTCAATAGGAAGTTAAATATAACTCATAGTAGATACATATCTCATTTTCTTTATCCACTCATCCATCAGTAGATGTTCAAGTTCTTTCAGTGTTTTAGTTAATGTGATGTTTGCTGCAATAAATATTATGGTGCACATGTCTCTTTAAGACAGTGATTTATTTCCCTCAGATATGCTACCACCCTGGAAGTATCATTGCTGGATTAGGGGGTAGTTGTGCTTTAATTTTTAAGGTGCTTCTACACCGTTTCCCACAGTGGCTGCACTGACCTGCCATCCCATAAGGGTGTGAAAGGATCCCCTCACCCACACTTGTCTTCTGCTGTCTTATTGATGACAGCCATTCTCATATGAGGGTTTAACTCATCGTGTTGTACACCTTGAACTAATATAATGTTATATGTCAATTTATCAATAAAATTGGGAACTAGGACCCCCGATACCATGTGCTCTGTGTGAGGAATGCGTGGCCGAGGGGGCTGATGGGGGACAGCGGAGTGCTGCTCAGGCTGTGGTGCTCAGGGGGACCCCGGCGAGGCTCGCATTTGAGCAGGAGAGAAGACGGGCATAGCATGTCCAGGAGGAGAGCCTTCCAGTCAGCAAGGGCAGCAGGTGCCAGTGCACTGAACCTGGGAAGGTGTGTTCCGAAAGCTGCAGTGAGGCTGGTCCAAAGGGCAGAGAAGACAAGTTTGAAACCGGGGACAAGGGCTGGAGCAGGAGATCCCCATATACCCTGTACACACACTGGAGCCTTACTTACATTTTAATGAAAAGTCATTGATGGATTTCACGTAAAGGGAAGCCAAATAATATGACTGACTGAGATATTATCCTGGATGCTTTATAGAGAAGGGACTATAGGGAAAAACATAAAAGCAGAAGACCTGTTTGGAGGCTTTAATTGTGTTCTGAGGAGAGACATTCTAGTTTGAGTTTCAGAAGTGGAGGTGATAAAAAAATACTATGACTGGGACTATGTTTCGAAGGCATAACAGAAGGCTAGAAGTAGCGTGTAGAGGAAGAAGATCAAGAAGAACCCTATGAGTTGGGCCTGAGCAGTTAAGCATATGGCTGGTCTGTTTTCTGGAAAAGACTAAAGCAGGGGTTGAATTTTGGGTATTTAATTAAGAGCTCTCTTTTGAGCATAAAAAGTTTGAAATGTCTATTGAAGATCTGAATAGCAATGTCAGATAACAAGCTGGATATTTTAGTCTGGATATTATCTGAGTTGCTAGGTGGGAAGACAGGCTTAAGGAGTCCCTGGTATTCCCATGGCCTGCAAGGACAGGACAGTATAGTAAAAGAAAACAACTAGGAAGGGACTGTGTAGAGAGCTGAAGAATGGGTCTAGGAAATTGCAGCTTAAAAACATCAAGCCTTGGAAGAGTAAGCGGCAATAAAGGGTGTGGCTAAAATGAGAGTTCCGGTGGCCAGGATTCTCACCTGGCCCTGGTTGATTAGCTCACTGCACCCTTGTGGGCAATACATGGCTGTTGATTCTATATAAAAGTCTCCGCCCAGTGCTCTGTGAGTGACACGGTGGCAGGGCTGCAAGGCTGCAGGAGAGCAGAGCAGAGGCTGGAGTGTTGGCAGAGCCAAGGACAGAGGCCCAGAGGATGGCTGTGTGGGACAACTGTGCAGAGAGGCCCAGAGGACGGCTGTGTGGGATGGCTGTGCAGGCAGAGAGGCCCAGAGGACGGCTGTGTGGGATGGCTGTGCAGGCAGAGAGGCCCAGAGGACGGCTGTGTGGGGTGGCTGTGCAGGCAGAGAGGCCCAGAGGACGGCTGTGTGGGATGGCTGTGCAGGCAGAGAGGCCCAGAGGACGGCTGTGTGGGATGGCTGTGCAGGCAGAGAGGCCCAGAGGACGGCTGTGTGGGATGGCTGTGCAGGCAGAGAGGCCCAGAGGACGGCTGTGTGGGATGGCTGTGCAGGCAGAGAGGCCCAGAGGACGGCTGTGTGGGATGGCTGTGCAGGCAGAGAGGCCCAGAGGACGGCTGTGTGGGATGGCTGTGCAGGCAGAGAGGCCCAGAGGACGGCTGTGTGGGGTGGCTGTGCAGGCAGAGAGGCCCAGAGGACGGCTGTGTGGGATGGCTGTGCAGGCAGAGAGGCCCAGAGGACGGCTGTGTGGGATGGCTGTGCAGGCAGAGAGGCCCAGAGGACGGCTGTGTGGACAGAGGGGCCCAGGGGCAGAGACCGGCTTGCTGCATGCAAACTTGCTCTGAGTGAACAGGATTTTAGTGACTGACCTGCCACTATGGAAATAAAGTTGGGTATAACTGTTTTACCCCAAGAACGTTTTGCTGTCAATTTCTTTGGTCACATTGAATCCATAGCGAACTTGTCCGGGGTTGAAACCCATTGGCAAGACAAGGGGTAGAAAAGATATACAAACCCAGAGAGTGGAATCCTGGAAAAGACAATCTTTCCAATAGAAGGGATGAGTCCACCATGTGAATATTGAGTATAATTTAAGTAACATGAAAGAGAAAGTGCATCACCTGAGTAGGGAAAAGTGACTGTGTTATTGGCAAGGGGTTTCAATGGGCTAATGGAGAACACCCTCTGATGCAGATGAAGGACAGAAAGAGGTTCAGAAATGGGAGACAGCTTCCAGAATTTGCCTTGAATAGCAGAAGAAAGATGAAATTTTATCTGGAGAGTTATGTGGGGTTAAGGAGAATTAATTATCTTTTCAATACAAATAAAAATCAATGCTTATTTCGATTTCTTAGCAGAAATACTTCCTTGCTAAAAGCGAGCAGACTCACACACATCACGGCTGTCTGGTTCCTTCACACACACATGTCCCCCTGGCCACTCGGTACGTGTTTTGTTTCCAGTTTTTGGCTAGTCTGCAGTCTTTTTTAAATTGAAGCCTCTGCATCTGTGTCCCCAAACATACATGTAAAAAAATAGGTTGTCTACCTGAGTGAAATTGATGGGATATAGTGTGCTCACATTAAAATCTACTAGGTGTTGGAAAAAAGATGGTGGAGTAGGAAGGCAAGGCAAAACCCTCCTCCCACACACACACCAAGGAAGCAACTACAGCAAATACAGCTGACCCTGAGGGCGACCTGAAGCCTGCAGGACAGACCACCTGCACCTGGGGAAGGAGAGGAGACCACAAAGAGAAGGGGAAAGGGGCAGAGCCCTGACTGAGACACAAGACCGTCCCCCATCACAGCCCAAAAACAGGTGGGAGAGGAGTGGAGTGGGGAGGAGGTACCGAGGAATCTGGCACACCTGGTGTGGAGATCTACTCTGGGAACACACGTCCACTTTGTGTTGGGCTTGGCGATGAATGAGGCTGGACTCCAGGGAGAGTTGGATTGCTCTTGGAGGCCGAGATGCCTATCAGTTGTGGAAGGCAGGCATACTTTGTTGGTCCTGCTGAGACCCAGCACAGAAGCAGCTGTTTGAAAGGTTTACCAGCAGTTGGAAGTGTGCCAGAGGAGTGGGGGTCAGAGGGGGCTCTTTTTGGAGGAGAAAGAGCAGTCAGATGACATTTTCCCAGCCCACCCTAAGGCCAGCTGGGGAGATTTGCAGCCAGCTCCAAAATGCTCCATCTTTTGCCTGTGGCTCAAACCCATGGAGTCATTTCCCTGCATACCAGCACACCTGACCTGCTCAGCCCAGCACTGTTCTGATTTTGCTGACAGGCCAGCGGTGGGCAGACACTTTCTGGGTTTTGCTAGCCCTCCCTCAGCCTAACTGGTCGGGATCCTCCATCTCCCATGCTGGCCGCCCAGCCACATGGTGGCCCTCACCAGAAGCTGTAAGGCCTCCAACACTCCACCCACCCACGCATTGCCTCTTGTTTTCCTCTCCCCCAGCTACCCTCATTGCTAAATTCTTTATCTTTTTAAGACTTTGCTCAGATGCTATCCTCCCCAAATTTCCCGTCCTGTCAATGATATTTTGAAAAACAACAGTCACCTCACTCTGAGCAATTCTTTTTCCTCTAAAATTCGACTATGTTTATCAAAGTTTGTAGTTAATTTACTTATTCTATTTAATTTTAATGTTTGTCTTCTTGCTAAAACGGAAGCCCCAAGAGGACAGGGGCTTCTGCCTCTTGCACGCTGACACAGCCCATGGTCTCAAGAAACAGCTGCATGGAGTAGGAGCTTACTACATATTCATCAAATGAATTAATGCCTCACAAAATACCCACATAACCATGGGTCTGTTTATAAGCTCTCTGTTCTATTTACTTCGTTTATTTGTATCACAATGTCAATTTCATATTGTTTTAACTATTATAGCTTTAAAATAAAAATTGGGTTCTGGAATGACAATTTTATCTGCACTGTTTTTATTTAACATTGTCTTGGCTACTATTGTTCCTCTGATCTTTAAAAGAAGCAAGTTTTCAAATAAAAATATATATTATTTTTATTGAGATTGCATTGAATCTATATTTTTAGCTATATCTCTACCTATTTATGTATCTAGCTCTATCAATCTCTATATCTGTATAGTTCTTTCTAATCTCCCAGTCAACTAATTTCATTTTAACTCAGTTTATTAAAATGTTGAAGCATCTTAAGATAAAGTACCAATTTCTTGAGATTCTACCCTAAATATGTATATATATATATATATTTATGATATTTTTATGTTGATAAATTCACAAATCTTAGTGTAAAGCCTGATGAAATTTGATAGGTGTATACATTCATGTAACCATCCCCCAGAACAAGATAGGAAACTTGCTCACTAATTTTTCCCTCTCACACATCCCTTCAATCCCTCATCATGGCAGCCACCACTCCCTTATCAGTGTGTATGAGACCACATATAAGTAAAACAATGTGGTATTTATCTTTCTCTGACTGACTTATTTCACTTAATATAATAAATTCTAGGCCCATCCATGCTGTTGCAAATGGCAAGGTTTCTTTTTTATGACTGAGTAATATTCCATTGTATGCATGTACCATTTATTTATCCATTCTTCTATTTTATACACTCACACATATACACACATGTATATGTATATATCCCTTTATCTATTGATGGCTGTTTTGCTTCCATATCTTAGCTATTGTAAATAATGTTGCAATAAATAAAGGGATTTTTTTTCAAATTAATTATTTCATTTTTGGGGGGTAGATTCCCAGAAGTGGAATTGCTGTTTAGAATGGCATTTATGTTTTTAGTATTTTTGATAAACCTCCATATTGCTTTCCATAGTGGCTGCACCATTTTGCAATCCCACCAGCAGTGTAGGAAGATGCCCTTTTCTCCACATCCTTGCCAACCCTGATTATTTCTTGTCTGTTGATAATAGCCATTCTGACAGGTGTAAGATGATGTTTTATTGTGTTTTTGATTTGCATTTCCCTGATGACTAATACTGTTGAGGATCTTTTCATGTGAATGTCGGCCAATCTGTATATCTTCTATATGTCATTCTCTTCAGGTTTTCAGATTATTGTTTTGTTTTTGCTTTGTTGTGTTTTGTTATATTTTATTTTGTTAGTGTTAAGCTGTATAAATTCTTTATATATGTTGGACACTAGCCACTTACCAGATGTATCCTTTGTAAATACACTTACATACAGTCGGTTGCCTTCTTGTTTTGTTGCTTCCTTTGCCACGAGGAATCTTTTTCATCAGGTATTGCTTCATTCTCTTTCATTTAGTTCTTCTTAAGTTTTGTTACATTCTTCTGTTTCAAGTATATTCTTGCATCTCCTCTTTTTGTTTGACTTTCTGTGTTTGTTTCTATAGGTTAGGCAAAAGGGCTGCCTTTCCCATTCTTGAAAGCAAGGCCTTGTGTAGGAACGTCCCTGGATAGACTGTGTGCTGGTGCCACTGGCTGGGGGCCAGGTGGGCAGGGCCCAGGTGTCTCCGGCCAGGGCTCCCAGGCTGCGGGCTGGGGATCTCCCGGGTGGTTGCCGACCACGGCTCTGATGGTGGGGGGGCCGTTGTCATGGAGGGGAGTCCCAGGGCTGCAGTTCAGAGGTATCAGGTGAATCCACCATGCTGCGCCATCATCAAGACAACCCATACTCCAGGAAAGACGGAACTCCAATGGAGCACATTTCATTTCTGTAAGGTATGCCACGCACAGCCAGTTAGGGAGCGCTCTACATCCTGGCCAAAGGTGATTAAAGGGAAAAGCCTACGTTCTTGCTTATCTTTTAGCCGGAACATGGATGCCAATTGTTCAGCTTTTAACTTAATTAACCAGGAGCATTATAAAATTAGAAGGTTAAAATTACCACAGGTGGCCATTTCAGACTCCTGGAGTTAATGAAACCTTTGATACTTAGGGATTAGAAATTGTTTGGTGGTCCCTAGTATGTGGCCAGCTTCTCGTGGGTTCAGTTATCCATCAATGAATACTTTAGTTACAGGGTGGGCCTAAAATCCAGTACCTTTAGCAAAACAATACTTTCTCAGGAGGGCTAGATTTTTCTTTAACCCTTGAAGAGAGGAAATCATAAGGCTTGGAAATGTAAACAGGGAAACTTCCAAACCAATGTGTGATTTATTTGGGGGCAGTTTATTGTAACTCTTTGTAATTGAGAAGTTACATTTTTATGAAAAAAAGAGGGAAATGAAAGAGCTTATCACACATATATAAACTGTATAATTGTAGGCTAGGGACACAGTGCCCTAAGGACTGATATTCTGATGTCAATTATTTTTCCAAATAGGAGTACTGGTGTACACTGATGGCTCAAACTCTATTTTGGCGGCCTATATAATACAGCCAGTGCCTACTTTCCTTGCACCATCTTTATGGGGCATTTAAGGACTCAGGCTGATCCATCTCTATATCCTCAACTTATTTGCCTATCCCTGACTATTTCTAATATTTCGTGCTGCTTAGGGACTGACCTTATCCTGCCAACAAGTTATAATCCCATAGTCAAGCCACTGCACAATTCATTCTTTCAGTACTCACATATTCCAATCTCCTTTCTCTTCTTTGATTTGCTTACCTTCAGAATCAAGCTCTCAGTTTGAAAGGCCTGATTCATGCTTATCACTTACCCACACTTGGTAGAAACAAAGAAATGCTGAGTAATTCCATTACCTACGTTAGTTCTGTATGATTTTTCTTTGGACAGTAGCTATTTAAACTTCACTTCAGACCGTCATATCTAGAGAAGGCTACTGTGGGAGGTAAGTAATGTGTGAGGATGTGAGGACTTTTTGTCAATCAGTCATGGGATGGTTGAAGTATCAGATTCTGGATTTATTTATTGGGAAGCTATTTCAAACCAGGGACCTATTAGTGGATATTGAAGTTCAAATGCCTCAGTATTCTAATTATAGATATCATGAATCTGTGTTACTCATGCAAATTTTATATCCTTTGGTCTTATTCTCTCAGCTGATATGATAGACTCAATTCTCTATTGGGAACATCAGAATGTAGGTGATTCCTCAGGAAACTACTATACAGATTTATTTCAAAGCAAGGCTTCAACAAAATTTACATTGTTGAAAAAATATATTCACTTACATAATTTTGAAGTGTTTATAGGGACAGGAGTTTATCTAATTTGTTTACAGTATTCCATATTCTCAGGAAATTCATGAAGTTGTTTGAAGATGATTAAGTTAGGAAAACCCAACATATCCTGCTTTATAAGAAACTGCTCCACTTCAGTTTCTTATTTTATACTTAAAAGTTCTTAGAAGCATATAGGACAGAAAATATGAGTGGCTTGCTAGACCTCCAGCTCGTACGGGATAAAGACAGGATGTGAAAGCAGGTTTCTGATCCCAAATATTGTTTGGTATTCACACTACTATATACTAAACGCTGATGAAAATAGGTTTCAAGGGCAGAAACAGTGGAAGACCTCGGCTCGCCTTCTCTTTAGACCTAGCTGTGAGGGGCACCCTGCCATTGCCGCGCTTTCAGAGTGAAGGGGGGTCCTTTGCTTTTGTCAAAATGCCTCCACCCTTTAAAGTGTTTTATTTCTTTACTAACATGGAATTAAATGGCTCCCAGTGAGGGTTACCCTGCCTCCTGAGTGCCCATGTCTTTCCCCATCAATGCCAGTTATTCTCATATCCTGTCTGGCTGGCAAACACCTGAGGTTGGTGATCGCTAAGTCTTTGATACAGAGCAGCATTTGATAGAAGAGTAACTACAAAAAAAGGGAAAAGAAACTAGCTAGATGCTTTGGGATCTGTTACTTTTGTATAGAATAGACATGGAAAGCACAGGGGGAGATTCCAGAATGCAGCAGTCACTGCATTAGCATTACTATTTCTTGTATGACTAACCTAAGACCCGCTTTTTATGCCAGCATTTACGCACGTAATGCAGGTGAAAACTGAACTTGCCTATTATGATGTGTTCTCCATTTCACCAGAAAGAAGTGAGGCTATTCCTTATACCTATTCCTCATTCACATTTCAGCTCTTTCCCTGATTTGGATGAGCCAAAACTAGGGCTCACTGGTATGGTGTGAGGGAAAAAATTTATTCTACTTGTGACCTTGTAAAGAAACCCATAGTCTTAAAATTTCCAACAAAGAGCAACATAGATTCTATATTTATTGTTTATTATGATACTACACATTTAAAAATATATTATAACTGGATTAAAATAGAATTACATCTTAATCACAGACATCTACAAGGAATAACTGTCCAAACAAAACTCAGAGTTCAAGGGACAAAATAAATGTCTTAACTACATAACAGTGCAAACATTTTTGGCCTAAAAATCAGAAGTTACAGTTTCAAGTAATAGTTTGGGTGAAATAGTCGCCATACATATCATAAGCATAAGAATGTCCTTATTCTATAAAAAGAAATGCTAATTTTTTAGAAATCCCCCATACAGAAAAAGGCAAAGGTTATGAACAATGAAATCCCAAAATAAATAGTGGAAAGACTACTATCTATGTGGAATAAAGATATATAAATACAAATAGAAAGACTGTGCTATGCACACCATCAGCACCATGCCACAAGTTGGCCTTTCAGTGTCACGGGCCGTCAGCTGTGTAATTTGGTGACAGAATTCATATTTTGGTATTATGAATATAAAATTACATGAGCAACATTATGGTTACTAGACTCCTACTATTATCAAGCCCCATCACATACTCCATTACAGTCACTGTCCATCAGCATAGAAAGATGCTATAGAGTCACTACTTATTTTCTCTGTGTTATAAAGCCTTCCCCATATGCCCCTCCCACTATATTATGTGTGTTAATAGTAATGCCCATTTTTCCCCCTTGTCCCTCCCTTCCCACCCATCCTCCCCAGTCCCTTTCCCTTTGGTAAATATTACTCCATTCTTGGGTTCTGTGAGTCTGCTGCTGTTTTGTTCCTTCAGTTTTTTCTTTGTTCTTTCATTTTTTTTTAACCCTGAGGTTTAATTTGTATATATTTACACAGTTAAATTTTTTTTAATCAAAAGACAATTTTTTTATTTTTTTATTGTTAATCTACAATCACTTGAACACTATGGTTACTACACCTCCTATTATCAAGTCCCCCCCACATACCGCATTACAGTCACTGTACATCAGTGTAGTAAGATGCTATACAATCATTACTTCTCTTCTCCATAAATACTGCCTTCCCCATGTCTCCCCCAATGCTATATTATGTGTGCTAATCATAATGCCCCTTTTCCCCCTTTATCCCTCCCTTCCCACACATTGTTCCCAGTCCCTTTCCCTTTGGTAACTGTTAGTCCATTCTTGGGTTCTGTGAGTCTGCTGTTTTTTGTTCCTTCAGTTTTTTCTTTATTCTTATACTCCACAGATGAGTGAAATCATTTGATACTTGTCTTTCTCTGCATGGCTTATTTCATTGAGCATAATACCCTCTAGCTCCATCCATGTTGTTGCAAATGGTAGGATTTGTTTTCTTCTTATGGCTGAATAATATTCCATTGTGTATATGTACCACATCTTCTTTATCCATTCATCTACTGATGGACACTTAGGTTGCTTCCATTTCTTGGCTATTGTAAATAGTGCTGCGATAAAAATAGGGGTGCATCTATCTTTCAAATTGGGCTCCTGCATTCTTAGGGTAAATTCCTAGGAGTGGAATTCCTGGGTCAAATGGTATTTCTATTTTGAGTTTTTTGAGGAACCTCCATACTGCTTTTCACAATGGTTGAACTAATTTACATCCTCACCAGCAGTGTAGGAGGGTTCCCCTTCTCCACATCGCGCCAACATTTGTTGTTGTTTGTCTTTTGAATGGTGGCCATCCTAACTGGTGTGAGGTGGTATCACATTGTGGTTTTAATTTGCATTTCTCTGATGATTAGCAGTGTGGAGCATCTTTTCATTTGCCTGTTGGCCATCTGAAATTCTTCTTTGGAGAAGTTTCTGTTCAGCTCCTCTGCCCATTTATTATTATTTTTTGGCTTATTGCTTTTTGTTTATTGAGGTGCTTGATCACTTTAACTTGGATGTCAATCCCTTATTGGATATGTCATTTATGAATATATTCACCTATACTTTAAGATGCCTTTTTGTGCTGTTGATGGTGTTCTTTGCTGTACAGAAGCTTTTTAGTTTTATATACTCCCATTTGTTCATTTTTGCTTTTGTTTCCCTTGCCCTGGGAGATATGTTCATGCAGAAGTAGCTCATATTTATGTCCAGGAGATATTTGCCTATGTTTTTTTCTAAGAGTTTTATGGTTTCATGACTTACATTCAGGTCTTTGATCCATTTTGAGATTACTTTTTGCATGGGGTTAGTCAATAATCCAGTTTCATTCTCTTACATGTAGCTGTCCAGTTTTGCCAACAGCAGCTGTTGAAGAGGCTGTCATTTCTCCATTGTATATCCATGTCTCTTTTATCGTATATTAATTGACCATATATGCTTGGGTTTATAAACTCTCTAGACTTATCCATTGGTCTATGGGTCTGCTTTTGTGCCACTACCAAATTGTCTTGATTACTGGGTCTTTGTAGTAGAGTTTAAAGTCAGGGAGCATAATTCCCCCTGCTTTATTCTTCCTTCTCAGGATTGCTTTGGCTATTCGGTCTTTTGTGGTTCCATATGAATTTTTGAACAATATTCTCTAGTTCATTGAAGAATGCTGTTGGTATTTTGATAGGGATTGCATTGAATCTGTAGATTGCTTTAGGCAGGATGGCCATTTTGACAATATTCATTTTTCCTATCAAAGAGCATGGGATGTATTTCCATTTATTGGTATCGTCTATAATTTGTCTCATGAGTGTCTTGTAGTTTTCAAAGTATAACTCTTTTACTTCCTTGGTTAGGTTTATTCCCAGGTATTTTATTCTTTAGATGCAATTGTCAATTGAATTCTTTTCCTGATTTCTTTTTCTGCTATTTTACCATTACTGTATAGAAATACAACATATTTCTGTGTATTAATTTTGTATCCTGCAACTTTATTGAATTCAGATATTAGATCTAGTAGTTTGGGAGTGGATTCTTTAGGGTTTTTTATGCACAATATCATATCATCTGCAAACAGGGACAGTTTAACTTCTTCCTTACCACTCTGGATGCCTTTCATTTCCTTGTGTTGACTGATTGCCATGGCTAGGACCTACAGTAGTATGTTGAATAGAAGTCAGGAGAGTGGGCTTCCTTGTCTTGTTGCCAATCTTAAAGGAAAAGCTTTCAGCTTCTCGCTGCTAAGTATAATGTTGGCTATGGGTTTGTCATATATGGCCTTTATTATGTTGAGGTACTTGCCCTCTATACCCATTTTGTTGAGAGTTTTTATCATGAATGGATGTTGAATTTTGTCAAATGCTTTTTCAGCATCTATGGAGATGATCATGTGGTTTTTATCCTTCTTTTTGTTGATGTGGTGGATGATGTTGATGGATTTTCAAATGTTGTACCATCCTTGCATCCCCAGGATAATCCCACTTGATCATGATGGATGAATTTTTTTATGTATTTTTGAATTCGGTTTGCTAATATTTTGTTGAGTATTTTTGCATATATATTCATCAGAGATATTCATCTGTAGTTTCCTTTCTTTGTGGTATCATTGCCTGGTTTTGGTATTAGAATGATGTTGGCCTCATAGAATGAGTTCATGAGTATTCCCTCCTCTTATACTTTTTGGAAAATTTTAAGGAGGATGGATATTAGGTCTTCACTAAATATTTGATACAATTCAGCAGTGAAACCATCTGGTCCAGGAGTTTTGTTCTTAGGTAGTTTTTTTATTACCAATTCAATTTCTTTGCTGGTAATTGGTCTATTCAGATTTTCTGTTGATTCCTGGTCAGCCTTGGAATGTTGTATTTTTCTAGGAAGTTGTCCATTTCTTCTAGGTTATCCAGTTTGTTACCACTTAATTTTTCATAGTATTCTCTCATAATTCTTTGTATTTCTGTGATATCCGTAGTGATTTTTCCTTTCTCATTTCTGATTCTGTTAATGTGTGTAGAATCTCTTTTTTTCTTGATCTATTTTGTTTATTTTCTTGAAAAAGCAGCTCCTGCTTTCTTTGATTCTTTCTATTATTTTATTCTTCTCATTTTTATTTATTTCTGCTTTAATCTTTAGTAATGTCCCTCCTTCTACTGACTTTGGGCCTCATTTGTTCTTCCTTTTCTAGTTTCATATTAATTGTGAAGTTAGACTGTTCATCTGGGATTGTTCTTCTTTCCTAAGGTAGGCCTGTATTGCTATAAACTTCCCTTTTGGCACGGCCTTCGCTGCATCCCACAGCCTTGTGGTGTTGAATTATTGTTGTCATTTTTCTTCATATTCTGCTTGATCTCTGTTTTTATTTGGTCATTGATCCATTGATTATTTAGGAGTATGTTATTAAGCCTCCATGTGTTTGTCGGCTTTTTCATTTTCTTTCTGTAATTTATTTGTGTTTTCACACCTTTGTAATCTGCCAGGCTGTTTGGTACAATTTCAATCTTTTTGAATTTACTGAGGTTCTTTTTGTGGACTAGTATATGATCTATTCTTGAAAATGTTCCATATGCACTTGAGAAGGATGTGTATCCTGCTGCTTTTAGATGGAGTGTTCTGTAGATTTCCATTAGGTCCATCTGTTCTAATACATTGTACAGTGCCTCTGTCTACTTATTTTCTGTCTGGTTGATCTGTCCTTTGGAGTGAGAGGAGTGTTGAAGTCTCCTAGAATGAATGCATTGCATTCTATTTTCCCTTTTAATTCTGTTAGTATTTGTTTCATATATGTCAGTGCTCCTGTGTTGGGTGCATAGATATTTATAATGATTATATCTTCTTGTTGGATTGACTCTTTTATCATTATGTAATGCCATTCTTTGTCTCTTGTGACTTTGTTTTGAGGTCTATTTGGTCTGATACAAGTACTGCAACTCCTGCTTTTTTCTCACTATTAGGTGCATGAAATATCTTTTTCCATCCCTTTACTTTCAGTCTGTGTATGTCTTTGGGTTTGAAGTGAGTCTCTTGTAGGCAACATATAGATGGGTCTTGTGTTTTTATCCATTCAGTGACACTACGCCTTTTGATTGGTGCATTCAGACCATTTACATTTAGAGTGATTATCAATAGGTATGTACTTATTGCCATTGCAGGCTTTAGATTTGTGGTTACCAAAGGTTCAAGGGTAATTCCCTTACTATCTAACAGTCTAATTTAATTCACTTTGTATGCTATTACAAACACAACCTAAAGATTCTTTTTTTCTCCTCCTTTTTCTACTCCTCCATTCTTTGTATGTTATGAATCACATTCTGTGCTCTTTCTCTATCCCTTAGGTGACTTCTATTTAGCTTTAGGAATACTTCCATCTATTGGTGTCTCTCCAAAATGCACTGTAGAGGTTGTTTGTGGGAGGTAAATTCTCTTAGCTTTTCCTTATCTGAAAATTGTTTAATCCCTCCTTCAAATTTAAATGATAACCTTGCCAAGTAGAGTATTCTTGGTCTGAGGCCCTTCTACTTCATTGCATTAAATATATCATGCCACTCTCTTCTGCCTGTAAGGTTTCTGCTGAGAAATATGATGATAGCCTGAAAGGTTTTCCTTTGTATGTGATCTTTTTTCTCTCTCTAGCTGCTTTTAAAAGTCTGTCTTTATCCTTGATCTTTGCCATTTTAATTATTGTATGTCTTGATATTGTCTTCGTGGGTCCCTTGTGTTGGGAGATCTGTGCATCGCCATGGCTTGAGGGACTATCTCCTTCCCCAGATTAGGGAAATTTTCAGCTATTACCTCCTCAATGACACTTCCTATCCATTTTTCTCTCTCTTATTCTTCTCGTACCCCTACTATGGGAATATTGTTCTGTTTGGATTGATCACACATTTCTATCCATAATCTTTCATTTTTCGAGATTCTTTTTTCTCTATGTGCCTCAGTTTCTTTGTATTCCTCTTCTCTAATCTCTCTTCCATTTACCATCTCTTCTTCTACATCTAATCTGCTTTTAAATCCCTCAATTGTATGTTTCATTTTAGGTGTGGAATTTCTTAATGATTGAATCTCCATCTTAATTTCATTCCTGAGTTCTTGAATATTTTTCTGTACCTCAATAAGCATGTTTATGATTTTTATTTTGAACTCTCTTTCAGGAAGATTGGTGAGTTCAGTTTCATTTGCCCTTTTTCTGGGGTTTGTGAGATTTTGGTCTGTTCCATGTTCTTTTGACGTTTCATATTTCTGTGTGGTGCCCTCTATTGCCCAGAAACTCCAGTCTCTGGAGCTTCTCAGCCCCTAGAGTAAGGTTGAGGGTCGTAGGGGAGTGGAGCTGGTGCCTGGGGGAGGAAAGATCTGTTTCCTGACTCCTGTCTGCCATGCCTGTGTCCAGTGTCACAGCCAGTGGGCTTAGCACACATGTGTAAAGCCTCTGTGCTTGGCTTCTCTAGCTGTTGTAGGCGGGGCTTCCCTGTGGCTATCCTGATGTCAGAGCAGTGACTGCCAGTTTGTGAGCCTGTGCCAGCAGGCCAGGAGAAAGGCTCATCAGGCTGCAGATCACAGTGGGGTACCTTGGAGCTGAGTAGCCAGCCAGGGGGATGGAGTGCCTGAAGCTCCCCAAAATTCCCAATCTTCTGGGCAGAGTGCACCCAGACAACCTTGTTCCCCTATACCTTCTCCCACGCAGCAAGCTCTGTGCAAACCCCATGCCTTCAGCAGCCCTCTCACTGCTAGGAAGCCTCTCAGAACCCCTGCCTTTCCCTTGTTTCAGAGAGGCCAGGTGTGGATCCCGTCCTCCACAGACGGCTGGAATCTGTCTCTCAAGCACTCTGCCTGTCCCAGCTCCCCATCCACCAGAGCACCACACAATGTATGCTTCCGCTCACAAAGCAGATCTCCAGGGCTAGGTGTTCAGCAGTCCCAGGCTTCCACCCCTCCCCTGCTCCATTTCTCTTCCTCCTCCTGGTGAGTTGGGGTGAGGGTAGGGCTTGGGTCCTGCTGGATCAAGGCTTTTGTGCATTACCCTGTTTTGTGAGGTCTTCTTTGTTCCTGAGGTCTTTATGCAGTCTGGTGCAGCCTTCTTTCCTGTTGCTGTTTTATAGTTAGTTGTATTCACTATATTTTCACATTACCTGTGGTTTTGGGAGGAATTCTCTGTCTCACCTCTCATGGGTGTTGTGTTTTTAATTGAGGTGGTTGGTTGTGGAGAAGCATTGATAGTAAAACATGGACCAGCCGGGCTGGATGGTCCCGTGTTTATTGCGTCTGTCAGGCTCCTGTGTCTCTTGCACTGGCATCTGAAGGGTGCCTGCTCCCAGCTGAAGGCAGTCTGGCTGCTGGTCCGAGGGAGAGCGGGTCCACTGGTTCTGGAGTTGGCAGGGCCGCTGACAGCAGCAGGCTGTCTGGGACTGGGGCACTGGGTGCTGATGGCCTTGGGGGCACATAAGGTGGGGACAATATTAGCTTGTCCTCTGGATTGCCAGCAAGAATTTGTGGTGGCTCAGGCTTCTGTTGATTCTTTGTGGCTGCTTTGTTGAGGTTCCTAAGACCCTATCCTGTTCCTGCCTGTTGCAAGCGAATCCAACCCAAGGGGGAGGGGTCTGGACAACTCCTAACTGGGAGTTAAAGTATGGGAACTGATTAGGATGACCTGGATCTCTAGTCATGACCTGCCAAACTCAGCGGATTGTTGGGATATGTAGGGTTCCTTCTGGAGGTCACCCTGCACTAAAGGTGGGCTATACAGCCTCATACCCTGCATTAAAAAGGTGGGCTATACAGATTCACACAGGGTTTTCAACCTGCCAGGAGTTAATTTTACTCTGTAGTTTTCTGAAAATTCATTCCTTAAATTTTTGATCATGGTGTCGAGAATTGTCGGTTTGCTGTGCCCTGACCCCATGTCCTGTCCGGGTAACGGTGCTGCGACAACAGACAAGGGAGGGGGTGCCTCCCCTAGAGAGGAGACCAGTCAGATGCCCGTCCGCTCCCTCTCCTCGAGGAGACTTTCGTCAGCCTTGACTAAGGTGCACCCTTATAAGTCCTGGGCCAGGTCAGCCGAAGCTGAGGCACCGTTATGTCATGACGGCTGACTGTGAATGTGGATGAGGGCCCACTCAGATTCTGTAGCACAGGCCATAGAATCACAGATTCAGTGCAGACTGAATGGCTTCAGCCTCCCTGCACTCTCACTCACACACTCAGACCAGAGTTTAAACATTCCCCCCCGAGAATGTCTACCTAGGAGACTTCTAGGAAGTCTCCAGGAGGTGATCAGGCTCCCCTTCCACCCCAATGGGTGGGACTGGCTGTGTCAGGGGCCCCGGCGCCTTACTGGATTTGGCGTCGGAACCATGTCCTCACCTGCCAAGCCTCCTTGAGTGCGGTGGGAACAGCGGAGCGGGGCCAGCCCAGGGCGACCGGGAGGGAGACTGCTGAAAGATCAGGCAGGGCGTGCCTCCTCCATTGCCATCTCTTGTTCCATCACTGCCCCACTGTTGCCCCAGTCCGGTGGCAACAGTGGGCCAGCACTCTTGGGTTTCCTGGTCAGAGAATCAAATGTTACAGAAAATATTGGAAAACCTGGATGGGATCACTGATGGAAGAACCAAGTGGCACTCAGAGGTCTTGGAGTGTTGAGGTTTTATTTTACACCAGCAGGCTCAGAGGGGAGTAATCTCCCAAGGTCTGAGCCCCGAACAAAGGCAAGGGGAGCAGTTTATATTATTTTTATATGTGGCATTTCGGCATGCACAGGGCAAAAGAGGAGCCTGGAGGAGGGGAGGAGGGAGCTGGGAGTGCTTTGCCAACTGGAGGAAAAAGCAGTTTGCTGACCTTGACAGCTTTGTTGAATATTTTCCTTATCAAATTTACTTTTCATAGTTATGGGTCTATATGTCACAATAGATCTGGGTTGTTTTGGTGAAATGTACAGAAAACCTTGGTATGAATTTCTTATGAACCAACCACTGGACTTTAGCTTATATCACTCCCATTGTCCTCACAAAATTATTACCTTTTCACATTCTCCAGGGAAATTATAAAACCCAACGTGCCGAAATAAAAAATATTCTTAAACTAGACCTGCAGCTATACAAGGGACCTAAATTTTCCGTAATTCTAAGCTCCCTGAAGGCAGGGGTCCTTTGTGTATTCTTTGGGTTCCTTTCAGAATTTAAAAGTTTGACCAGGATTGGATTAAAGATGGTGGCGTGAGAGGTGAGACAGAGGCTTCCTCCTAAAACCTCATATAATATGAAAATAAAGCTACTACAACTACTCTTGAAAGAGCAATGGGAAAGAGGACGGCAACAAACTGCGTACAACTGGAGACAAGAGCAGCCCTCACAGAAAAGGGTAACATGCTAAAGCTGTGGTCCTGCAGGATCCAAGCCCTTCCCCCACCCCAGCTCACCAGCAGGAGGAACAGGAACAGAGCAGGGAGGGAGTGGAGATGTGGGACTGCTGAATACCTAACTCTGGAGATCTGCTCTGGGAGCACAAAACTACATTTCATGGTTCTTGCATGACCCTCTTGTAATTAGGCGGTTGGAAAGCTAAGACAGGCAGAATTCCTGGAGACACTAAGATTCAAGCTGCTTGTGAATGCAGGGATCCATACCCAGCTGCTTGGGGTCAAAAGAAAGTCGGGCAGTCTGAGAGACTTCCTAACAAAGAAGCCCTTAGCAAGAGGGCTGCTAAAGGGGCAAGGATTGCACAGAGCTTACAACGCAGGAGAAAGGACAGGCAGACAAAATTGTCCAGGTGCACTCTGCCCAGCAGGTTGGGAGCTTTCACGATCTTCAGGTGCTCCAGCTCCCTGGCTTCCTACACAGCTCCAAGAACCCCTTCTGTGACAGGCAGACCAGTGTGCCTTTCTTCTGGCCAGCCCCACCAGGATTGAAAACCAGGAAATCCTTCCCTGGTGTTAGGCCAGACAGAGGGAAGATCTGTCTACAGCAACTAAAAACGCAAAGCACAGAGGCTTATACCTGTGTGCTCAGCCCACTGGTTCAGGCAGTAGAGGCAGGCATAGCCGCCAGGAAGCAGGAAACAGCCCTTTCCTCCCCGGAGGCACCAATACCACTCCCCTACAATCCCTGCATTGTGTCAGGGGCTGAGCAGCTCCAGAGAGTAGAGCTTCTGGGCACTAGAGGGCGCCATACACAAATATGAAACACCAAAGGAACCTGGTCCAGAGTAAAATTATGAATACAACTCCTGAGAAAGATTTAAATGATATGGACCTTATGACTCTCCCTGAAAGGGAGTTCAAAATAAAAATCATTAACATGCTCATGGAGGTACAGAAAGATATTCAAGAACTCAGGAATGAATTCCTGTCAGAGATCCAATCATTGAAGAACACAGTGGACGGTATTAAAAGCAGATTGAATACGGTGGAGGAGAAAATAAATGAAATAGAAACTAGAGAGGAGGAATACAAAGAAGCTGAGGCACAGAGAAAAAAAGGATCTCTGAGAATGAAAGATTATTGAGAGAACTGTGTGACCAATCCAAACAAAACAATATTCGCATTAAAGGGGTACCAGAAGAAGAAGAAAGAAAAAAGGGGATAGAAAGCGTCTTTGAGGACGTAATTATTGAAAACTTCCCCAATCTGGGAAAGGAGATAGTTTCTCAGGCCATGGAGGTGCGCAGATCTCCCAACACAAGGGATCCAAGGAAGACAACAGCAAGACATATAGTAATTAAAATGGAAAAGATCAAGGATAAGGACAGACTATTAAAAGCAGCCAGAGAGAGAGCTAAGATCACATACAAATGAAAACCCATCAGGCTATCAACAGACTTCTCAGTAGAAACTTCACAGGCCAGAAGGGAGTGGCATGATGTATTTAAGTCAATGAAGCAGAAGGGCCTTGAACAAAGATTACTTTATCCAGCAAGATTATCATTTAAATTTGAAGGAGGGAGTAAACAATTACCAGATAAGCAAAAGCTGAGAGAATTTACCTCCCACAAACCATCTCTACAGTGTACTTTGGAGGGACTGCTATAGATGGAAGTGTTCCTATGGTTTAATAGCTGTCACCAGAGGTAATAAAACCACAATAAGAAAACAGAACAGCTAATTACTAAGTAAATGCAAAATTAAATTAACTATCCCCAAAGTCAATCAAGGGATAGACAAACAGTACAGAATATGATACCCAATATATAAAGAATGGAGTAGAAAGAAAAAGGAGAAAGGAAACAAACAAATACACAAAAAAGAACCATTAGATTGTGTTTGTAGTAGTATATTAAGTGAGTTGTTAGACTTTTAGATAGCAGGGAAGTTAACCTTGAACCTTTGGTAACCATGAATCTGGAGCCTGCAATGCCAATAAGTACATACCTATCCATAATCACCCTAAATGTAAAAGGACTGAATGCACCAGTCAAAAGAGATAGAGTCAATGAATGGATAAAAAAACAAGACCAATCTATATGCTGCCTTCAAGAGACTCACTTTAAATCGAAAGACATACACAGACTAAAAGTGAAGGGATTGAAAAAGATATTTCATGCAAACAACAAGGAGAAAAAAGCAGGTGTTGCGGTACTTGTATCAGACAAAATAGACTTCAAAACGAAGAAATTAGCAAGAGATAAAGGACATTACATGATGATAAAGGGGTCAGGCCAACAAGAAGATATAACCATTATAAATATATATGCACCCAACCCAGGAGCGCCAGCATATGTGAAACAAATACTAACAGAATTAAAGGAGGAAATAGACAGCAATGAATTCATTTTAGGAGACTTCAACACACCACTCACTCCAAAGGACAGATCAACCAGACAGAAAGTAAGTAAAGACACAGAGGCACTGAACAACACACAAGAACACATGGACATAACAGACATCTACAGACCTCTGCACCCAAAAGCAGCAGGATGCACATTCTTCTCAAGTGCACATGGAATATTTTCCAGAATAGACCACGTACTAGACCACAGAAAGAACCTCAGTAAATTCAAAAATATTGAAATCCCACCAACCAACTTCTCAGATCACAAAGGTATAAAACTGGAAATAAATTTTAGAAAGAAATCAAAAAGGCTCACAAATACATGGAGACTTAACAACATTCTCCTAATTAACCAATGGGTTAACGACCAAATCAAAACAGAAATCAAAGAATATATGGAGACTAATGACAACAACAACACAAAGCCACAACTTCTGTGGGACGCAGCAAAGTCAGTTCTAAGAGGAAAGTATATTGCAGTCCAGGCCTACTTAAAGAAGGAAGAGCATTTCCAAATGAATAGTCTAAAGACACAATTACTGAAATTAGAAAAAGAAGAACAAATGAGGCACAAAGTCACCAGAAGGAGGGACATAATAAAGATCAGAGAAGAAATAAATAAAATTGAGAAGAATAAAACAATAGAAAAAAATCAATGAAACCAAGAGCTGGTTCTTTGAAAAAATAAACAAAATAGATAAACCCCTAGCCAGACTCATTAAGAGAAAAAGAGGATCTACACACATAAACAGAATCAGATATGAGAAAGGAAAAATCACGATAGACCCCACAGAAATACAAAGAATAATAAGAGAATATTATGAGAATCTATATGCTAACAAGCTGGAAAACTGAGAAGAAATGGACAACTTCTTAGAAAAATACAACCTTCCAAGACTGACCAAGCAAGAAACAGAAAAATTAAACAGACCTATCACCAGCAACAACATTGAATCGGTAATTTAAAAACTACCCAAGAACAAAACCCCCGGACCAGATGGATTCACCTCTGCATTCTACCAGACATATAGAGAAGAAATAACACCGATTCTTCTTAAAGTTTTCCAAAAAATAGAAGAGGAGGGAATACTTCCAAACTCATTCTATGAAGCCAGCATCACTCTAATACCAAAACCTGGCAAAGACCTCACGAAAAAAGAAAATTAGATTAATATCCCTGAAGAACGTAGATGCAAAAATACTCAACAAAATATAAGCAAACCTAATTCAAAAATACATCAAGAGGCTCATACACCATCATCAAGTGGGATTCATCACAGGGATGCAAGGATGGTACAACATTCAAAAATCCATCAACATCATCCACCACATCAAGAAAAAGAAGAACAAAAACCACACAATCATCTCCACAGAAGCTGAAAAGCATTTGACAAAATTCAGCATCCATTCCTGATTAAAACTCTCAACAAAATGGGTATAGACTGCAAGTACCTCAACATCATAAAGGCCATATATGACAAAACCACAGCTAACATCATACGTAATGACGAGAAGCTGAAAGCTTTTCATCTAAGATCGGGAACAAGACAGGGATGCCCACTCTCTCCACTGTTATTCACCATAGTACTGGAGGTCCTAGACACGGCAATCAGACAAAACAAACACATACAAGACATCCAGATTGGTAAAGAAGAAGTCAAATTGTCACTACTTGCAGATGACATGATACTGTACATAAAAAACCCTAAAGTCTCCACTCCAAAACTACTAGAATTAATATCTGAATTCAGCAAAGTTGCAGGATACAAAATTAACACACAGAAATCTCTTGCTTTCCTATACACTAACAATGAACTAACAGAAAGAGAAATCAGAAAAGCAATTCCATTCACAATTGCATCAAAAAGAATAAAATACCTAGGAATAAACCTAATGAACGAAGTGAAAGACCTATACCCTGAAAACTACAAGACACTCCTAAGAGAAATTAAAGGGGACACTAACAAATAGAAATTCATCCCATGCTCTTGGCTAGGAAGAATAAATATTGTCAAAATGGCTATAATACCTAAAGCAATCTACAGATTCAATGCAATCCCTATCAAACTACCAACAGCTTTCTTCAATGAACTGGAACAAATAATTCTAAAATTCATATGGAACCACAAGAGACCCCGAATAGCCAAAGCAATCCTGAGAAGGAGGAATAAAACAGGGAAAATTACGCTCCCTGACTTCAAGCTCTACTACAAAGCCACAGTAATCAAGACAATTTGGTATTGGCACAAAAACAGACCCACAGACCAGTGGAACAGAATAGAAAATCCAACATTAACCCAAACATATACAGTCAATTAATATTTGATAAAGGAGCCTTGGATATACAATGGGGAGATGACAGCCTCTTCAGCAGCTGGTGTTGGAAAAACTGGACAGCTACATATAAGAGAATGAAACTGGACTACAGTCTAACCCCATGCACAAAAGTAAACTCAAGGTGGAGCAAAGGCCTGAATGTAAGTCATGAAACCATAAAACTTAGAAAAAAACATAGGCAAAAATCTCTTGGACATAAACATGAGCGACTTCTTCATGAACATATCTCCCCGGGCAAGGGAAACAAAAGCAAAAATGAACAAGTGGGAGTATATGAAGTTGAAAAGCTTCTGTACAGCAAAGGACACCATCAGTAGAACAAAAAGACATCCTACAGTACGGGAGAATACATTCATAAGTGACATATCGGATAAGGGGTTGACATCCAAAATATAAAAAGAACTCATGCATCTCAATAAACAAAAAGCAAATAATCCATTTAAGAAATGGACAGAGGACATGAATAGACACCTCTCTAAAGAAGAAATTCAGATGGCCAACAGGCACATGAAAAGATGCTCCACATCGCTAATCAGAGAAATGCAAATTGAAATCACCCTGAGATATCACCTCACACCAGTGAGGATGGTCAACATCCAAAACCCAAACAACAACAAATGTTGGTGAGGCTGTGGATAAAAGGGAACCCTCCTACACTGCTGGTGGGCATGCAAATTAGTTCAACCATTGTGGAAAGCAGTATGGAGGTTCCTCAAAAACTCAAAATAGAAATACCATTTGACCCAGGAATCCCACTTCTAGTAATTTACCCTAAGAATGCAGCAGCCCAGTTTGAAAAAGACATATGCACACCTATGTTTATCTCAGCACTATTTACAATAGTCAAGAAATGGAAGCAACCTAAGTGTCCATTAGAAGATGAATGGATAAAGAAGAGGTGGTACATATACACAATGGAATATTATTCAGCCATAAGAAGAAAACAAATCCTACCATTTGCAACAACATGGACAGAGCTAGAAGATATTATGCTCAGTGAAATAAGCCAAGAAGAAAAAGACAAGTATCAAATGATTTCACTCATATGAGGAGCATAGGAGCAAAGAAAAAAAAAACTGAAAGAAAAAAACAGCAGCAGACTCACAGAACCCAAGAATGGACTAACAGTTCCCAAAGGGAAAGGGACTGGGGAGGATGGGTGGGAAGGGCGGGACAACCAGGAAAAAGGGGCATTATGATTAGCAGTCGTAATGTTGGGGGGGTTCGGGGAGGGCTGTACAACTCAGAGAAGACAAGTAGTGATTCTATAGCATCTCACTATGCTGATGGACAGTGACTGTAATGGGGTAAGTGGGGGAGACCTGATGAAGTGGGGAGTTTAGTAACCATAATGTTGCACATATAACTAGATTAATGATACCAAAATAAAAATAATAAATAATAAATAATAAAAATAAAAAAAGAAGTGATTACAGCCTTTCACTTGGGAAATGAATGCACCCCCTGGTAAGAGGGACGGGCTCTGGCTGACCAGCCTCCCATGCACAAGGCAAACCCAGTAACCTTAGGTTAATTACTAACCTGGGGATTCCTCCTGTGGGATGCTGAAACCCATTGTTAGTGAAAAGTTTTCTTTTGGCCTAGTCCCCACCCCCATATCCAAGCATTTAAGAAGTCTGCCATTTCACAGTTTCCTTACGAAGGCTTGGACTCAGCTGCTCTAAGATCTTAGATTTTCATGGAAACCAGATAAAGTATTCCCAAACACTTGGATGTTTTCTTTAGGCATCACTCTGTGACCATTAGAAAGTCTATTCAAGATTGAGAAGGATAAATTTGTGCATTCATTCTTTATAGCAGCCACATTATTAAAAAGGGGTACTTTAACTTAAAATGTGAGAAACTAATGGAATCTGGTAACAATTTAGAAAAACATGACTTAATTTACTAAAGAGGAAAAGGGTTCATAAGAGCTGACTGGTTAGAAGAGACTGCTTAGTATTTATTATGAAGAGTGTTCAGACAAAAATGTGTAAATGACAAGGTGTATGTTACTAAAGGAAACCATGGGTTTCCCTCTGAATATTTCTAAGATAAGGATTACCCTCCTGTTATGCACTTAGGTGTGGTTGAAGGTTTTTTTGCACGTTGGAGAGTTCAAGATATGCTGAAAGTCCGTCAGGAGCAGCTATAAGAGGACACAGAGGAGAGGCTCGGGAAAAACTTTATTATACTCACAGGTCCTAGAGAACAGGTATAACACAGACTACGGGGCCAAGTGGGAAAATCACTGGCTGGTCATAGGCAGGGTGCAGAGAAAGCATGAGCCCATAGCCTTCACTGGAGTTTCCTCTGGAAAAATAAGTCAGGACACGGGGAACAGGTTGAGACTGACTTGGTTTAAACTATTTTCTTCAGTGTGATATCTGGTTGCCTGGTACCAAGTTCTGGGATGATGAAGGCAGATGATTAATTAATTGTTAATCTGGGATGATTAATCGTTTCTCCAGCATTGCTCACAAGGTAGAGGAGGCCTGGCTCTGGACTGGTTAGTCTGCTTATCACAGACATGTGTCCAGCTGGGCGCTCTGCTGCCCCTAGGGCCTGGCCAGGGAGGAGCAGCCTCTCCATAGTTAGCAAGGCCTTCAAAGATGTCAAAATACCATAACGTTCAGAAAATGTGAAATATATACATACAGGGTACCAGAAGGGATGTTTCAGGAGCTCTGCTTCTTGGAAAACCTTCTTCCTGGTACAATATTGCCTCATCTCCTTTGTTGTTCTCTTCTTAAAAGATGTTGTGAGGGTCACAAACTGCATGACTTTCTTGAATTCTCCCAGGGCAGTAGAAGGCATGTTGCCCCGAGGGGCACAGCTCGCACCCCGCACAGAGTCCGTCTGCGGTCTCCTCACCTCTTACTACTGTCCACGTGGCAGACCAGAGGCAGTACCAACACCTTTGTAAATCTCACCCACCCCTTCCCAGGGCAGAGATCCAGAGCTCTGCTCCCGGCGCCCCAGCTCCTGCTGCACCTTCCCCCACTTCCGTGTCCCCCACAGTGCGAGGGGTTTATAGCCTGCCTGGGCGCAGGATACGCTCTGCCTTGAACAGCAGAAAGAACGTTGTCTGAAGTCATGCAGACAAAATGTTCTTCTGTTTTTTCTTCTTAAAAAAGAACAAACAAAAATAAAACAAAACTCTAGTTGGGAAGGGAAATGGCAGAAAACCTGAGAGCCTTGAGCTGTGGAGGTAATGGTGCTGGGGGAGAGGGTGCCTGGTGGGGATGGAGGCTGGGATCTCGTAGTACGAGTAAGACAAATCGCAGTTTACTTTCAGTGATAGTGCAAACGTTAATGTTAAAATTAGAGACTGGAGACTAATGTAAACAGAAGTAACACATAAAATATCATTGTGTTACTAATGTAGTAGATATGGATTGTCATTGCTTGCCTATCATGCCCAAGATCCCGCAGTACAATATCAGTTACGCACTTTGGCCAGGGGTCACATAGTTTTTATATATTCGATCCATTGACAAAAGCAAAATATGCTCCTTGGTGCTCATCCCCTTAGGGTGCTACTCCTTCAGCAGAGCCTGTGCCCTAAGCCCTCATATGGTGTCCCTTTATCACACACACACACACACACACACACACACACACACACGCACACACACACACACACGCACACACACACACACACGCACACACACACACACACACGCACAGAGAGAAACCTGGGTCCAATTCATTTTTGTTTTGCTTTACTTTTAATGCACCGAGTATATCATTGTTGTAAAAATAAGGAAGCTCATTTAAATCAGATCTTTCCTCTTTCCTTCAGCTTTTGTATTCTATTATGGGATCTATTCTAAGATGGGATCCAGGAGTTAGAAAAGTTTTCATTCCTTAAAGAGATTTGAGACAACGAAAGTGATTTGCTCTTTTGAATGCCTTGTAGGGTCCAATTTGAGTATTTATATGCCGTGAAATTCCCTGGCCCTGTTTTGATTCAAAACCAACTTGTTACTTTTTTATTCAGTGTTCAGATTGTTTGATCATGTTTTTTGCTATTTCAGTTCCTCACCGTATTTTTAAAGGGTTGATTAGAAACTGATTCAACACTGTCCGTAAGTGATGTATAAAATTCACAATGTGTGTAGGTGACAAAGAAAAAGACTGTCAGTCAAAATAAAATTAATGCTGACTTATGTGGGTATTTTAATATATAGATAATTATTGCAGAGACCTGTGTGCACAGTTTTAACTGTAATATCTTATATTCAGCCTCTGTATATGAATCAGAGCTGTAACTGTCACAAGAAAATTTAACACACTAAAGAAGGCAGAAATAGCTGACTTTCACCAGATTTGTTGAGAATTGATATTTGATATCCAAGTAGGGTTTATTAGGTATCCAGGCATTTGCTTTTCTCCTCTCCAAGTGATAAGCTGTGATAAATTTCAGTTAACACAAAATTTCATTTTATTTTCCACCTCTGCAATTTTACTTATTTATCTCAAGTATTACTCTTAATCCATTTTTGCTGAACACTCAAAAAACCAAAAGGATCTCTACTGCTCTGATGATTTTTCCTTCTCTATAAAGGGTGTTTTTTCCTTTCCTGATGCTTTGGAGACTATATAATTTGACTGTCATGGAACCAAAACATCCAGGTATATTGACAGTATTGGTGGTAATAAATTTTACAGAAATATTTCTTCAATAAATCTGTCTCTTAAATGGGAAGAGTTATACACTACCATATAATTAATAATACTAACAGTAATGATAAATAGGCAACTCACCTCTCAACATCCCTGAACATATCCAAAAAATGCATGTTTACATGCCTCGAGAATGAAAACTGAAAAATTTGAGAAGTGATCCCATTTAGTTAAAGGGAGTTTTAGTACTGCTATATCTTTTCTCCTAAACATTCAGGAATTTATTTCTCATCTGGGGTTATCTTTACTTATAAATATGAAGAGTAAGGTAACAGCAGAAAAATAAATGATAAGGAATGGAAAAAAAACAACTATCAATAGATCCCAGGATACGATAATATTTTTATAGGTTCAGAATGCCACTCTGGGAAACAGTTTAGGAAACTGTTAACATTTTGGCTGAACAATAATTTAAGAGAAGCCTGGGTTACCACATAATAACAGAAGCCAGTGTTACGTCATAGAATTTCAGCCCACTCCGTGATGTCAACCAGAAGGACCATCACAAAACTTCCAGAGCCCTGCTCAGGAATAAGTCTATCTGATGGTGGAAATCCTCGTTAGAGATCTATCACCCCTAATCATCCTTGAAGTGACCCGTGCCTAAAACCTCCACTTTGGCAGCACCTCTGTCCCCAGCCCACTGCACCCTGACCCTCAATTTAAATTAGCATTGCTTAATTGATCCTTGATGTTCCCACTATGCACAAAGCTTTTTAATAGCAGAAGCCAAAAAGGCTTCATTTACCTAGATTTATTGGTGCTGTACTTATTTTCTATCAATTTATGAGATCACAAATGTGTGTTTCTATGTGTGATCTTAACAATGCAATCATCTCAATGGCAGGGAACAATTTGAAGCCAAACAGCCATGAACAGTGACTTGAGGGCAATACGGAGAGGAAGGGGCCGCTATTAACCTCAGGAAATATTCAGTCTAAATTGAGAGGATCATAAAAAGCTATAGAAGGTGGTTAAGCATAAAAATAAACTCTGAAAGTCATTTGCATGAGCAACATTTACATTTCTCATCCAGCCTACAGAGCTATAGACTCATAAATAGCCTTTCATAGGTAATGAGTCTGAATTAGTTTACACATTAATTTATCTGTCCAAAGTCACAAAGACCATTAATATTGAAACCAGGATTCAAAATGATTCTTTCTTTGTCCCTCATTGCTTCTGACATGACATTTTGGGTGGGTCCTCCTGAAATATTGGATTATGAATTAACCCCCAAACATTTTGCCTGTGGAGCCCTAGGAGCTACCAGGTGAGGCGGGCGTGGAGGCCATTCCCCAGAACTCCACTGACGTCACCCCACTGGGCCTCATCACCCATCCTGTGTCCCCTGGGCTTGTCTTTGCAGTGCTCTTCTCCATCTTTCTCGCAGCCGTAATGGCCAATGCCCTCATGATCCTGCTCATCCACATGGACTCTCACCTGCACACGCCCATGCACTTCTCGCTCAGGCAGCTCTCCATCATGGACACAGTCTATATCTGCATCACCGTCCCCAAGATGCTGCAAGAGCTTCTGTCCGAGGAAAAGACCATCTCCTTCCTGGGCTGTGCGCATCAGATCTTCCTTTACCTGATCCCGATTGGAGGTGAATTTTTCCTTCTGGGCCTCATGGCCTATGACCGGTATGTGGCTGTGTGCAACCCCCTTAGGTACCCTCTCCTCATGACCCGCAGAATTTGCCTGCTCATGGTGGTGGGCTCCTGGATAGGCGACTCCCTGGATGGGTTCTGCTGACCCCCTTACTGTGGATCCCAAGATCAATCCCTCCTTCTGTGAGATCCCAGCTGGGCTGAAGCTGTCTTGTGTGGACACCTCACTCTATGAGACCCTGATGTATGCCTGCTGCGTGCTGGTGCCATTCACCCTGTATCTGTCGCCTCTGTCTCCTACACTCGCATCCTCTCACTGTCCATCGGACGAGCTCTGCTGAGGCCTGGCACAAAGCCTTTGCTACCTGCTCTTCCATTTTCTATGGGGCAGCCTTCTGCACGAATGTGCTTCCCCATTCCTACCACACACCAGAGAAAGACAAGATCGTGTAGGCTTTCTACAGCATCCTCACCCCCATGCTCAACTCACTCATCTACAGTTTGAGGAATAAAGAGGGGGCTGCAGCTCTAAGGAAAGTGCTGGGGAGAAGCACCTCCTCCCAGAGAATCAGAACAGGGGATGCGTCCAGTAAACACTAGATGGGCCGGTGAAAGCATTTGTTATGTTCTGGCCAAACGCACAGTTATTCCAGAAAATATGTCCTTGGTTCTGAAAAACATTCACCATCATTTTAATGATCGTTAATTACCAAAAGCTCATCTCAGCATTAGCCAACCTGTCTGGATTTACTGAAAAACATCTTCCAGAGACCATTCTCTTCAAACAGTACTATTCATCTTCCCAGGCAGGCCAAATATCCCTTTGAAGTGTCCTGAATAAAGTGTTTCTGTGTTAAATGTGTTCATGTGTCTTGTGTCTGTATTGCTGACCGACTTTGGAACGAGAACCACAGGGAGCGGTCACTGTGTCCTTAATAATTCAATGTCAGGCATCAGTACAAATTAAATATTTTCTAATGGTAAAAGTGAAGCAGCATTATTGAGGAAACATTAGGACAATTCAGTTGTATTTGAGGTTCTGTTTTCTTAGTCACCTTTTATGAATGTTTGTGTTCTCTAACCACTGAAATTAAACTATGGTTACTTACAATGCCCTTATTCACATAGCTAGTCTATATTTGCCTGGAAACCAAGAAACATATACTGATGAATTGGGTAATGTTTGGTTTCTGTCTTAAGATTACATTACTACAGTCCTCCAAAAACTTCCATTCATGCCTTAATACTGTGGTATAGATAAACATAGAATGAATAAATCAAGATATTTTATTAGTTAACCCAGCTTCATTGGTCAATTCTCCTATTCTCAGCCTCTCCCTCTGGTATACTGGTAGACAAATATTTCTTCTTCTAATTAGTTTTTAGTTAAGTGTGGTGTTTTGATAGATGTAGGACACTGATAGAATGTTAACTAAATAAAGACCACACTGACTGAGGCTTCTCCATCCATTTACCTAATTGTAACTTCCTCCTGCGCCTGAGGTCCTAAAATATGACAAGCCAAAAAAGAAGTTTGGATTTACCCAGTATTTATTTTCTGTAACAGTAGAAGGCTTAGAAAGTGTTGGCATGTTTCGGAGTGGTTTCCCAGTTTACAATGTCTAGGAAAAGGTTACTCAGCCTATGTCATTCTGGTGTCAACACAGAGGGAAAAAATGTTTCCTCCATTGATATTGATGTAAGCAAGACATATTCTCATCAATATGCTAATCACAAGGTTAAAAAAATTTCCCTTGGAAAACTCCTACTAATTTGATCTTACCCTGAAATCAAACAAGAAAATAGAAAAGAGCTTGAAAAATGGCTTTGATTGATAAATCTCTTCAAGTGGAGAAATCACCCAGGATTAATTGTGAAATACCATTGATGTTGTTTCAATTAAGTTTCATTCTCCACATCTTCGCACTAATACTACCTCCTTTCTTCTTCTCTTGCCTTTGTTAGCACCTGTCCTCATCTTTCCCTCTATAAAATCCTTCATTTTGCAATTCCCATTTCCACTCTGCTCTGAGTACTTATGTCTTCTTTCCCATTTCCTCAGAGTCCTGCCTAGACCTAGATTGTTATTACCAATATTAACAGGGCTTTTGTTCTTACATTCCCAAGATGAATCTTTTCCCATGTAACAAGGACATTTTACACAATTTTAAATATTTCAAAAGCATCTGAGAATCAGCAGGTACAGGAGGTGCATTTTGATAAGTTCCTAGAGCTATCACAGGAATTAGTGATTAGGGCAGGGAAGGGGGACCTAAGGGATATTGTTAGGCATCTATTCCCTACCTCAGAGGTTCAAGGGTATGTTCACTTCGTGGTGATCTGTCAACCTCACCACTTCTCATGCGTGCACTTTTCTGTTGTGTGCTATACTTTAATGCAATCAATTATTTTTTTTTAATCACATCATATATATTGTGGTGTCTTCTCCCCTCACCCACAAGACTAGTCTTGTCTTACAGGGGATGATCAGGGATTTTTCCCCAGTCACCATAACAAATTCTTACATAAGGTAATTTTTGGTTACTAGATATTCCTTTTTATTACAATATACAACTTGGTAATGAAAATTTTAAGTTATAACAATTTACAATTATTCAAAATATAAAAAGTGTATA
>JAVSCE010005798.1:0-68803 GCA_032199065.1 Smutsia gigantea | reverse complement strand
TACCAGGAGATCTGGATTCTAATCCTCACTCAACGTCCTCAGTTTATGGCTTCTTTAGTCATGTTAGCTTTCTCTCCTTTGAGACTCTGGAAACAAAAATTTGCATCAGTTCTATTTTGTCTCAACAACCCCCCACCCCCAACACACACACAACACTTCTTCCTTGTAATCGTCTAAAAACAGTTTTAACATATGTGGAGTATAAGAACAAAGAAAAAAACTGAAGGAACAAAACAGCAGTAGACTCACAGAACCCAAGAATAGACTCACAGTTACCAAAGTGAAAGGGACTGGGGAGGATGGGTGGGAAGGGAGGGACAAGGGGGAAAAAGGGGCATTACGATTAGCAGATGTAATGTTGGGGGGGGCACGGGGAGGGCTGTACAACTCAGAGAAGACAAGTAGTGATTCTATAGCATCTCACTAAGCTGATGGACAGTGACTGTAATGGGGTTGGTGGGGGGGACCTGATGAAGGGGGTAGTTTAATAACCATAATACTGCACATGTAATTGTAGATAAATGATACCAAAATAAATTTTTTTAAACCCCCAAAAAGTTTTAAAAATAAAAGTTAACAATACAGATACATATTATAAAATGGAAGTAAACTTTCTGGTCACAGGCCCCTTTCAGAATATAAAGAAAGCTATGAACCCTTTCCCTCCAAAACATACTTGCTTGTAAGCACATATGTTTTAGCAGACAACATTGGGGGAAGAAGGTGCCATAAAGTACATCCTGAGATCACCTAAGAGTCCCTGTGCCTCAGATTAGAAACTCCTGAGTGAGGGAACAAACAGGGACTCTAGTGTGGGAAGACTGAGCTCACATCTTGTTTCTGTTCGTTTCAGCCCACTGTGACCTTGGGCTAGTTAGATAAAACTAGTACTTTAAGTTCATCAGTTTCATGAAGACAGAAATTTAGGATATTACTAGAGCTTCACAATCTAGCATTACATCTTTATTTCTCTGAATGCCTGAATTTTCACATATTGTGTAATCAGGATCATCAAATCCCTAGACATCCTCAAGCACAGTCAAAAAGTGTATGAGGCCCCCCAGTGTGGCCATGCAAAGGGTTCAAGCTCAGAGATCAGGAAACTCTGGGTTCAGAGCTCTGGTCTGCCACCAGCTGTTACATCTTCTCTAAAATGCGAATGTAATATGCATTTCTTCATCCATTTATCCAACAAATATTTATTAAAACCCTTCTCTACCATGGGAAATTACTCATCATCTATAATAAGGAGGGTTTAAAAGTACTAGATTTAAGAAGTATTAACTCATTTAATCAAAGGTGTTCTCTTTTCTCACCTGGACAATTGCAACAGCCTCCTAACTGGTCTCCCTGGTCCCCCTATGATCTATTCTCTACAAAGCAGTGAGAGGGTCCTTTAAGACCTGTCAGATCATCTTCCTCTGCTCAAAATCCTCCAGGCTGCCATCTCACTCAGAGTAAATGCCAAAGTCCTTATAGTGGGCTACCAGGTCCTCCACATCCTGCCCCCAGCCACCTCTCTGACATCATTTCTGCCTTTCCTCTTGCTCACTTTACTCCAGCTGCACTGGCCTTCTTGCCTTTCCTTGAATATGCCCCTGCTTCAGGACTTTTGCACATGCTCCTTTCTTTGCCTGGAAGAGTTTTCCCCTGATAGCCCCATGAATTGCTTCTCATTTCACTCAGAGGTCTGCTCATAAATCTTATCAGAAAGGCGTTCCCAACAACATGGATGGAGCTGGAGTATATTATGCTCAGTGAAATAAGCCAGGTGGAGAAAGATAAATGCCAAACAATTTCCCTCATTTGTGGAGTATAACAACAAAGCAAAACTGAAGGAACAAAATAGTAGCAGACTCAGAGACTCCAAGAAGGAACTAGTGGTTACCAAAGGGGAGGGATGAGGGAGGGTGGGTGGGGAGGGAGGGAGAAGGGGAGTGTGGGGTATTATGTTTAGTACACATGGTGTGGGGAATCACTGGGACTGAATTGGGGTATGAGTGGGGACTTGATAATATGGGTAAAATGTAGTAACCACATTGTTTTTTCATGTGAAACCTTCATAAGAGTGTATATCAATAATACCTTAATAAAAAAAAAGAAAGGCATTCCCAGACCACGCTGAAGTTAAATAACTCCTCCCCACCCTGAAACTCTAGCCTCACTGTGTCTTACCTATCTTTGTGGCACTTACCACCATCTGCTGTTTTAATTATTTATTGGTTTGTTGTCTGCCTTCCTTCACCAAACACCATGGAGGCAGGGAATATGCTTCATTCACTAGTGTGACCCCTGCACTTGACCATGATAGGCACTTGGTGAGTGCACGCTGATACCAACCATGATCCTGTGAACTAGATACTATTCTCTCCATTTCTCAGATGAGGAAACTGAGACTCTGAGATGTGCAAGAAATTGCCCAAGGTCACAGAACTTTAGACAAGTCATGGACCCAGGCAGTCTGGGACTCAAGTCAGTTCTTTTAACCTCAAAGCCATACAGACTTTGCTTTAGGTAAAATGATACCAACTCTGAGAGGTCACCCTGTCAGGCTTATGCTGATCTGATGCTCTGAATAGGGATTAGCAAGAAAAGGAGCAGCTATTTAATTTCTGACTTCAGTGGGTTTGGAAAGGAATATTTCAAGTTGTGGGGTCCTTGAAATGAACAGAACCATTTAACATATCCTCAGGGTGCTAAGCTGTCAGTTCCTGGCTTGTGCTGCCTCTCACGGTGACCCCCAGGGCATCAGGCCTCTCTGTACAGGGAGTCTCCCCAAGGCCACGGCCAGCCAGCCTGGGATTTGACGTCATCTTCTCTGGCAGCTGGTGATGTTTACGCTCATGCTGAAACCACTGAAGTTTCTGATGCTCTGTTTCCTTGAAACAGGGAGCTGGCAGGTGGGTACCTCAGTACTAGAACAGATGCTGATGGGGGAGGCATTGCAGTGACCTGGGGGAGGCTGTCTAGTCAAGGACAGGCCTTGCTTAGGGGAAAGCATATCTGGGGCATCCTGTCTGCTACTCCTAATGTGGTTTTTCCCAGTTATGAGTACCTCCCATTCCTGAACCAATAAATATTTGTCTGCCAAGAGACCAATCCTAGGAGAAGGCACTGAAGCTTTTTTCCAAGCATGCTTCATGGGGAGCCTGGATGTTATGACCACCACCCCAATCCTTTGAATAACTTGTCTGAGCTGCTCAGCATCATTAATTCATTTAATTAGGGTCTCAACTGTGTCCTTGGACTGTGGTGACAGCTGTGACCCTCATTAAAGCACCCAGTCTAAAGGGAGAGACTGGCAAGTAAACAGTTATTACAGCTAATGTGAGAGGTTCTGCATTGGGGGGCAGTACAGCATGGACTTGGCATCAAGTTCAAGTGCCAGGTCTACTACTTGGCTATGTAATCATGGGCAAGTCAAGTCACCTCTTAGAGTCTCACCTGTGAAATGGAGTTATTACAAGGACATAACAGGATAATAGTTATTCACTAACATTTACTAAGCACTTACCATGTACTGGGCCTTTCACATGTATTAATGTAATCATCACAACACTTTTATGAGATAGGTGCTATTCTTATCCCCATTTTACAGATAAGGAGACTGGGGCATGAAGAGAGGTTGAGTCATTTGCCTAAGTTTCACACCCCTTTAGCTGATGAAGCCAGGATTCAAATCCAGGAAGTCTGGCTTCCAAACTTTCATATTTAATCATTATGTGTTACTGTTTCAGTAACTAGAGTGACCTTAGCACAGCGCCTGGCACAAAGTGAGGGCCCAATAATTGTCAACTGTTATTATTGCCATAATCAAGGGAGGGCACACAGGGTTATGGAAGCAGAGCAGAAAGTCTTTGGCCTGGACTATGGAGGGGCAGTCAGGGAAGGCTTCCTGCAGGCAGTAATTTCTAAGTCATGCCCATTCCAAATTGAGTCAGGGACAAGTTTGGGTTGGGAGGGAGATGGGAAGAGTTGTTCGGGCAGAAATCACCAGAGAGAAAAGACATGGGTATGTATCCAGAATTCCAAACAGTGGCGTAAGGCTGGAGGTATGAGGAGAGGGAAGGAACAAGAATTTAAAGGTTACTGCAGACCATGATGAGTTAGGATTTTATCTGAAAAATACTGAGAAGCTTTGGTTTTAAGCAAGGAAGAAGAGGATCAGCTTTACAATTTAGAAATCCCTGTCTGCAGCACCCCTAGAGGTTGTCACAGGGGGCTGGGTGTGAAAGTGTTTCTTTGGGGCAAGAGGAAGACTGGTGGAACAGGCAGAATAGTGTAGCTTGCAGATTAGAGCACTGGATTTGGACCCTGAACCACCTGGGTTGCATGTCTCGGCTCTAGCCCCGCCGCTACCCAGAAGACCTAGAATAAGCCACTTTACTTCTCTGAGCCTTCCTTTCTTCATTTATAAATGGAGCCCAAACGGCCCACCTTCCAGCGATGTTGTGAGCGTAAATGAGATATTGTAGAGAACCTGGAGTGTGATGGGGGGAGGGGGGTGCACAGTGAAGGGTAACTATTACTTATTTCTGTGGTTCCCTCCCAACCCTCTGCCTAGTTCGATGGTTAGTTTTTGGAGGGCAGCAGACCCCAGGTGTCATCTATTTCTCTATCCCCATAGAACTTGGTGCTCAATTATTTTCCTTACAAGTCCCTCTTTCCGCTCAGACAGTTGTCTGCACCATACGCTTTGCTTAGGCTGACACTTCCTAGCTGGAAATGCCCTTCCCACCCTGTTGCCCATCTCTGTCTGCACATGCCTCATTCAGTCCTTTCCTGGTTGCACCTTGCTGCTGGCCTCTGGCCCCACAATGATGTTTAAGTTCACAGTTGTGTGTATGAGGACTCTTCCATTTCCTCATTTCCACTCTGAATTCCAGGGTGTTTTTTTTTTTTTCAGATTCCTCTGAATTCCCATGCAGCCTGGCACAGAGTAGGTGTAGGAAAATGGTTAAGAACTCAGGTGCTCAGACAAAGCTGAATTAAAATTCTGGCTCTGCAAAATAAATAAAATAACAAAAAATAAAGAAAATAATAAAATCCTGGCTTTGCTACTTTTGCTGGACAAATCACTTCACCTTTCTGTACTTCAGTTTCTTCTCAGAGTGGGAAAAATAATTATTCCTACCAAATGAGGTTTTGGGGAGGACTGAATATGGGGATGTGTGTAAAAACACTTTACTCAACAAATAGCAGCAGGTTGTATTGGGTTATCATTAATCACCCATTGTTACATTAAGTTTAAAAAAAGGCAGTGTATGGTATGCAAAAATAGATCTCAATAAACCTGTTAAATACAAAGCAGGCTACAAAATATTATGAAATATATGTTTCCACTTTTGTAAAGTGCCTGGAAAAATACTGTAAGGAAT
Organism: Smutsia gigantea; assembly: GCA_032199065.1. Classification (NCBI taxonomy): domain Eukaryota; kingdom Metazoa; phylum Chordata; class Mammalia; order Pholidota; family Manidae; genus Smutsia; species Smutsia gigantea. Next base: position 63,425 of record JAVSCE010005798.1, on the reverse strand, counting down.
ATACTTACATGTTAACATCGGGATTTTTAATTTTCTTTTAAAATTTTCTACAATGAATGTACATTTCTTGTGTTATAAGAACAAAGGCTTTCACCAAAAAGATTATAAGGTGCTATCAGCACTTCGGTTGCTGGTATTCTTCCCATTAGACTGTAAGCCCCATGAGGGCAGGGACGCCTTCCACCTGGCTGAAAAGGCGCTGAGTAGACAGTGACAGAAAGTTAACTAGAGGGGCGCGTCTCTGGCACCCGCGTCTGCAGTACCGCTCTCTCCCTGTGGGTGGCAGGCTCCGCATGTGCGGGCACCGCCCAAAGTCTGGCTTGCGGAGTCCTGCCTGCGACCTTCAATGTGGCTGTCGAGTCTAGGATCCTTGAAGGAGGGAAGGAGGAGGTGGATCCTGAGAGAGGGATAGAGGGATCCCATCCCGGCAGGGACCTCAGGACTCGTTCTTAAGGCCTTGAGTCTGAGACTTCTGCATCTTCCCCAGATTGGAACAAGACAAAACTTCACTTCCTAGAGAATGTCCCCCCTCCCCATCTTATCCCCCAGCGGAGGGCCAAGAGGAGAGACTGAAAGGCCCCCTGGGCCTGTGAGACAGAACAAGAGAGGCCATCCCGAAAATCATCTCTGTAACCCATACATTCATAAGGCGCTGCACTTGGCAGTTGAATAAACATGCCCACCTAGTAGCGTTTTGTTCTTAAGAGGGAGCTGTGTTTAGCAGCCCTATTTTGCAAAAGAGAGCCACTGTGGCTTAGAGAGGCAGTGCCCACTTAGAGAGACCTCAGCTGTGTCTGACTCCAAATCCCTCCCCTAAACCACCCCTGTGTGTCAAGCTGAGACATCCTCTGAGGGGGTGTGTACCCATTTAACTTACCGTTATTAATTATTAATACTAATAGCCTCTGTTTAGCCTATCCTTACTGTGGTGCTGCCATTCTACATATATTATCTCACTTAATCCCTGCTACAACCCATGAAGTAAGAACTACTATTACTGCTATTGTGCAGATAAGGAAAGCTGAGCCTCAGAGAGGCAAAACTCGACACAAATAGAGACAAGATTCAATTCAAGGATCTTGACAGAGTCAAGATGCAAATGCAAGACTCTCTGACCCCAGAGTCTTTGCTTTCAACCAGTACATGCTTTTTTCTTAATAATTATCAAAGCATTGAATAGGTAATACATCTACATGGTTCACATTTAAAAACATATAAAGAAAATAAAGATTAGGGAAAGCCTCCCTCATCCCTGACCTCCAGTCACCCAGTTTCACTCCAAGGAAGGTTATCGCACTGGAGATGTCTGATGATACTTCTAGAGATATTCTGTGCATAGATGAGTAACTATTTTACTGCTTCTCACATACCACTGATTTTCTAAAATACAGGAAGGAGCGATTCCTCTTCTAGAAGTGTAATTTCTCTTCACTAACTTCTTGGACTGCCATGTGAGGCCTCCTAGGGGCACATCCACCCACTTCATCTCTCAACCACATAGGACTTTACCAAGCTCCATATCCTGTCCTCATCTTCCCAGCCTCGTCTCCAGCTTCCCTCCAATTACTCCATCTATTGTGTTCTCTTTTCCCTTTGAGGCACCCCAGCCAGAATCTGTCCCCCCTCCCTCTCTGCCCTTAGAGGCCTTGCCAGTGTCTCTCTTTTAGCACATTTCATTGTATCATGTGTGATGGATGGTTGTTTGCATGCCTGGCTCTCCTACTAGATTATTAATTTTAGGTGTCTCTTGTCATTGGTTAGGTGGCCTTATAAAAGCACCACCATCCATTCAGTCCCCAAGCTAGGAATCAGTCTTTCTCATTGTCTCCTCCTTCATCCTCTTATCCAATCAACCACCAAGTGGATTACCTTAGGAATGTCTCTCTAATCTTCTCCATCCTGCTTTAGACATGGCCACTCTTCTCTCTCTCCTGGACTACTGCAGTACCTCCAGACTGGTCTCTGTCTGTACAGCTTCACCATCTCCAATCTGTTCTCCGCATGGGAGCCAGGGTGACCCTTCTAAAATACAACACTGACTATACTGCTGCTCCTTTTCACAACACTTCATTCAATGGCTTCCTGTTCCCTTGGGATATAATCCAAACGCCTTACTCTGACCTCCAGGGTCCTGAAGGATTCAGTCACCGCCTATTTCCACCATTTTCCCTAAGGGCACCTCATTCATTCTCTGAGCTAGCCTTCTTTCTGCTCTGGAGCTATGCCAAGCCCCTTCCGACACCAGGGCCCTCACTCATGCTGTGCCTTCCGCTGGCTCTGCTCTTCCCACTCCTCATCTCCTCAGCTTCTAAGGAGCCTGGGAGCTCCAGGAGAGCAGAGATCAGGGCTCTCCGGCTTACTCCTCAATCCCAACACCAAGTCCAGTGTTTATTCAATATTTTTTAAACGAGGTGATTCTGCTTCTTTAAAATTTGACACAACTCTTGGACTCTACCAGGCAATATAACGTCATGCTCCTTTTTTTTATCTAACAACTTCATGTGCTCCACAGCTATATCCCAAACTCCACCCAGACAATCACCACACGCCCATGTCTGCAGTTCCCATGACAGGCTGCAAAATAATAAATACTAATTGTTCTAAAAAAACTTTTTTGCATAAGAGCTTTTTGTTGTTATTTAGCTGTTTTCGTCTTCTGATGGCAAAAGGAGATACGACAGCTGCAAAAACTTCGGACAGAAATAAATTAAAAGGCAAAAGTCCCCCAGGAGCCCACCCGTTACAGCTGTTGTTGATTTTTTTTTTTGTATCATTAATTACAATTACATGAGCAACATTGTGGTTACTAGATTCCCCCCATTATCAAGTCCCCACCACATACCCCATTACAGTCACTGTCCGTCAGCATAGTAAGATGCTGTAGAGTCACTACTTGTCTTCTCTGTGCTATACTGCCTTCCCCATGCTGCCCACACATTATGTGTGCTAATCGTAATGCCCCTTATTCCCCTTCTCCCTCCCTTCCCACCCACCCTCCCCAGTCCCCTTCCCTTTGGCAACTGTTAGTCCATTCTTGGGTTCTGTGAGTCTGCTGCTGTTTTGTTCCTTCAGTTTTTTGCTTTATTACACAAATGAGTGAAATCATTTGGTACTTGTCTTTCTCTGCCTGGCTTATTTCACTGAGCATAATACCCTCTAGCTCCATCTATGTTGTTGCAAAAGGTAAGATTTTACTTCTTTGTATGGCTGAATAATATTCCATTGTGTATATGTACCACATCTTCTTTATCCATTCATCTATTGATAGACACTTAGGTTACTTCCATTTCTTGGCTATTGTAAATAGTGCTATGATAAACATAAGGGTTCATATGTCTTTTTGAAACTGGGAAACTGCATTCTTAGGGTAAATTCCTAGGAGTGGAATTACTGGGTCAAATGATATTCCTATTTTTAGTTTTTTGAGGAACCTCCATACTGCTTTCCACAATGGTTGAACTAGTTTACATTCCCACCAGCAGTGTAGGCGGGTTCCCCTTTCTCTGCACCCTCGCAAGCATTTGTTGTTCCTATTCTTTTATGTTGGCCATCCTAACTGGTGTGTGCCTTTCCTTAAATATCAGACTTCTTGAAGAGGTCTTCCCTTTTCATCCTTTCTAAAGAGGCCCCTCTTTCTTTATAGCAAGTATTTTTTTATAGCACAAATCATTGTGGTGTTAATTTGCATTTCCCTGATGATTAGTGATATGGAGCATCTTTTCTTGTGTCTGTTGGCCATCTGAATTTCTTCTTTGGAGAACTCTCTCTTCATATCCTCTGCCCATTTTTTAATTGGGTTATTTGCTTTTTGGGTGTTGAGGCCTGTAAGTTCTTTATATATTTTGGATGTTAACCCCTCGGCGGATATGTCATTTACAAATTTATCCTTCCATACTGTAGGATGCCTTTTTATTCTGTTGATGGTGTCTTTTGCTGTACAGAAACCTTTTAGTTTGATGTAGTCCCATGAGTTCATTTTTGCTTTTGTTTCCCTTGCTTGAGGAGATGCGTTCAGGAAGAAGTTGCTCATGCTTATATTCAGGAGATTTTTGCCTATGTTGTCTTCTAAGAGTTTTATGGTTTCATGACTTACATTCAGGTCCTTGATCCATTTTTGAGTTTACTTTTGTGTATGGGGTTAGACAATGATCCAGTTTCATTCTCTTGCATGTAGCTGTCCAGTTTTGCCAACACCTGGTGTTGAAGAGGCTGTCATTTCCCTATTGTATATCCATGGCTCCTTTATCATATATTAATTGATCATATATGCTTGGGTTTATATCTGGGCTCTCTAGTCTGTTCCATTGGTCTGTGGGTCTGTTCTTGTGGCAGTACCAAATTGTGTTGATTACTGTGGCTTTGTAGTAGAGCTTGAAGTCATGGAGCTTAATCCCCCCACCACTTTATTTTTCCTTTTCAGAATTGCTTTGGCTATTCGGGGCCTTTTGTGGTTCCATATGAATTTTAGAACTATTTGCTATAGTTTGTTAAAGAATGCTGTTGGTATTTTGATAGGGGATTGCACTGAATCTGTAGATTGCTTTAGGCAGGATGTCCATTTTGACAATATTAATTCTTCCTATCCATGAGCACGGGGAGATGTTGTTGATTTAAATGGCACCTGTCCCCATGTTTCCATTTATAGACTTTGCAGGAGAAGAAGAGAAGAGAGCCTGGCCTTCCTGTGACCCTGACCTTGGATGGTCAGCTTCCCTCCTTAATTTCTAGCCCTGACCGACCCCCTAGTTATGCACATAGTATTGATCCCGATCTTATACATGATCCATGATGAAGTTGGCAGACATTGGCACATGTGACTCTGGTAGAGAGGAGGTCTATTTAAACCTCACCCATGATGGAAACTGTTCCCAGGTTTAAATCAGACTCCAGGTTTCCACTCAAGTTTGTTAACACAGAACTTGAACTCTGCTACAAAATAATGAAATTAAAACACTTGATAACATTCCTGTTCAAACGGAATCCAGGGTCAATCTTGCCTCCATAACTACCTGTGTCAGACTGCAGCCATACTGGCTTTCTGTTAGCGCCTTGACCAAGCTAACTTCATTTGCACCTCAGGGCCTTTGTAACTGCTGGGCCCTCTGCCTGGAACCCTTCCCACCCCACCCTCTACCGGAGCTTGTCCGGTGGTGTGTGCCTTTCCTTAAATATCAGACTTCTTGAAGAGGTCTTCCCTTTTCATCCTTTCTAAAGAGGCCCCTCTTTCTTTATAGCAAGTATTTTTTTATAGCACAAATCATTATCTGTATCGTGTTTTCTTTTTGGTTTACTTTTTCATCTCTCTCCAATGGGAGAGTGTAAGTGCTATGAAAGCATTTTGCTGTGATCTCTCCAACACTTGGCACTGTTCCTGGTGCCAACATTTTCTGAGGGCCTACTGTGTGCCGGGCACTCTTCTAACCATTTCATAGGAAAATTCACTTCATTCTCAAAACAACTCTTTGGCGATAGTAGGTACTATTATTAGCCTTCTTTGCCAGAGAGGGAAACTGAGGCACTGGAAGGTCAAGTAACATGTGTCCAAGGGCAGGTCATTAGAAAGTAGCTGAAAGGGGATTTGAATCCAGGCTGGCCAGAGCCAGAGTCCAATTATCAACCTAAATAAGAGTCATCAGTGGTGGCTGTGAAGGTTATCTCAAGAGGGAAGAGATCCTGCCCTTCCTCTAATGGGGTGGATCTAAAAGCAGGTGTTCTCCCAGTTCCATTACAAAGGAACTCTCCTCCATTTATTCAAATGTCACCATTTACTGCTGGGTACTAAGGACTCCAGATAGAAGGACTTAGTTCAAACAAAGGCTTAACATTGACAATGAAGGTGAAAACAGCATCCAGATTAGAGGAGGATTCGGCTTCCACCCACCAACACAGGCTAAGAGGCTTCCAATGTCCTGGGAGACCACACCTCCCAGCCAGCCCTGATTCTCCACACCTATTTTCTTCACCCAAAATGTGGTAAAGCAGATGCTTATGTCTGAGAACACATTGGAAAACATAGTCACTTCCTCTACAAAGTCACTCTGATTCCTTCGGCTGAGTCAGGCACCTCTTCCACATTCCCACAGCCCCTGGGTGCACAGTTCTGCTATCCTGCACCCCTTGCTCTCCGAACTGTGGATCCCTAAGGGCAGAGACTGCCTTCTTCATTGACTATCTCTTCCCCGTTCCCCTTGTCCTACTCATCCCTCAGGTCTCATGTTCAAGGTCACTTCCTCCAAGAAACTTTCCCTAGCAACCCCCCTCAATCTATACAGAAAACGTTTCTCTGTGTCATAATTGTTTGCTCCTCTAGGTCTCTCCACCTTCCATCCAAGGGTTCCTATATCTCAGTTATCTATAAGTCGCCAGGGGAGATGGTAAGATGCAGATTCCCAGGCTCCAACCTCAGAGAGTCTTATTCCAGAGATCAGAGCAGGGCCTGAGAATCTGCACTGTCACAGCTCATACCATGAATCTGGTGCAAGGGGCGTCAGAAGAATATGCAGTAAGTGGGGCTGATTCAGGGCAAAGACCATGATTGTTGTGAGCCCCCACTGGTCAGTCTTTGCCTGGCACATAGGAGGTATTCATATATCATTGCTGAATGGATGGTTGCCAGCGTTAAAATATATTCTCCAAATACAGCAACTTGAATTTGGCTTTGAAAGGGCCACATGGAGGTCATATGTTTATGCTCTCCTGAAAAGGAGGTGGGAGAGGGTCGAGGTTCTGGTGTCCACAGTGCTAAACTGGAAACAAGGACCCTACTTCCTGACTTGCAGTGGGAGCAAGTGATTTAGTCCCTCTAAGCCTCAGTTTCTTCATCTGCAAAATAGAGATGATAATGTCTCATCATCAGGCTGTGCAGAGATTAAAGGAGGGAAAGCTCTTGGCACAGTGCCCAGCCCAGAGTCAGTGTCCAAAGACCTACGGATCCTACTATTATTGTTGTTGTCGTGTTTATCATTACAACTATTAACGTCAGAGCTAGAAGGGACCTCAGATCCTCATATTCAGGGTTTCCCTACTTAGGGTTCCATGGATCACGCTCTCCTAAAGACTCTAGAGTGGGGGCTCAGAAGGGTGTTCTATGAGCATCCAGTCTGATCGGATGAGTGGCTGGTAAGTTTACTGAAAAAGTCCACGAAAACAGGCAATAATAAAAAGTAATCCTCACAACCCCTAAATGTTCTATTTTAACTTAAAAACCTATTGCTGTATATTAATTCACCAACCTTTTGATGTAGGGCCAAACCCTTTGCTGTGAGCCCGGGTTGAGTCAACTAGCTGGCGTTTCCCTACATCTTTCTTACATGAACCACTCCCCTGAGTTCTAGTTTGGACTTCTAAAAAGTTGAGGTAGATCTGAAGGCCCTAGTTGTCCGGATTTTTATAATTCCACCTCCATCACCACCCAATAGTCTGTAGTTGTCTAGGCTACACCTAACCCAACTAACGACCCCACCACTGTAGTGACTTAGGACAAAAGTTTCTTTTTTGCTCATCCTGTATGACCATCACAGGGTCAAGCCGGGGCTTTGCCCCTTTTCCCTCGTCCCTCCCTCCCTCCCAACCTCTCATTCTTCCTTCCTTCCTTTTCTTCCTTTCTTTTTTGACTGACTTCATTTTTACGATCAATTTTACATTCACAACAATATTACCAAGAGGTACAGAGAGTTCTCATACAAGCCCTGCTCCCACACATGCACAGCACCTCCCATTCTCAATGTCCCCCACCAGAATGGTACATCTGTTACAGTCAATGACTCTACACTGATATATCATTATTATCCAAAGGCCACAGTTCACACGAGGGTTCACTCCAAGTGTTGTGCATTTATTACACAGCGTTTCGACAAATGACATTTACTAACTAACTTTTTAAGAAACTTTCCAAAGCATTCAACAGCATTCATGGAAACATCAGTTTTCTTTTCCCACTTCTATGTCATCCAGTTGTCATATACAATTATATGATTTAATAACAAGAGAAACTGATTGGAGAACCAGCTCAGCTGACTCTCAGTAAGCACATGATCACATCATTAAGTCAGCAGGAGTTATGGCTGGCCTTACTAGAGATGAGTCCTCCAGTGGCAGTGGGCATCACATTGTTCTGAGCTTTACAGTGGGCAAGGCAAGTGTTAAGGCCGTGAGCCAGCTTCAGAGCATTCTTAATCCAGTGAGTTAGTTAATCCAGAAAAATACTATGATACAACTATGTATAACAAAAAGCCATTCCCTGAGTAATTGCTGAAACCAGAGCTGATTCTGTCCTTCTTTCTACTCATTTATATTTTCTAGTTACTTTTTGCACTTTTAAAGTGGATGAAGTTTTTTTAAGTGCTAATGAAGACTATAGGGTCATATACACCAAATGCTAAATGAACTATACTAGACTTCAAATTCTTTGGATCCAGCCTATTGTAATAGGCTAGACGTGACATGACATGTCTAATTGGGATAATGACAGTGAAGAAATCGGTATTAGGCAGTGGTTCTCAAAGTGTGCTCCTGGACCAGCGGTAACAGCGCCTGGCAACTTGTTGGAAATGCAAATCCTTAGGCTCCACCCCAGACCCGCTGTATCAGAAATTTAGGGGCGGGCTCCAGCAATCTGCTTTTGAACAAGCCCTCCAGGGCATTATGGTACTTGCTTAAATTAACAGATGTTTTACATCCCAGGTTTGCTCTTAGGAACTGTGTGATCTCTGACAAGTCACAGCACACCTCTGAATTTGTATCCTCTCTAGAAAATAATAATTAGATCTGCCTTACAAGCTGAAGACTAAATGAGATAATACACATAAAGTGCCTAGTCCAATGCCTAACACACAGCAGGCACCCAATAAACATTAGGAGTAGTTAATATTTTATTAGGAACTCACAAGTGGCCACAAAAATTGAGTGAGAAACACCTGGGAGAAAAGGGAAAAGATGTTAGGGGGCTTAAAATATTTCTGAGCAGCTACATAATAGCAGGCACTTTGACCTCATCATGTCCCTTTGCCCTCCTAATAAACATGTTAAAGTAGGTATAATTACACAGCCTGCCCACTTCACAGATGTGGAGACTGAGGCTTGGTGAGGCTGACTGACAGCTAAGAAGTAGAAGAGCTGGAAGCTGACCACGTCCATGTGCACACCCCACCCCAACCCTAAACAGATGCAGGCAGATTGCTGGTGCCTAGTACCACATCCCCCTGCCACCTCCCGCCTCCCACCCATCCTCCCACCCCCGCCTCCGCACCTCTCCAAACCACCTGCCCTCCAGAGTCTAGCTGTTCTCCTCCTGGGCCCCCTGCCCCATGCAGGAGGAGGCTTGAATTTCCTGCAGAGGTCACAGCAGGATTTCTTTCTGCATGCTCTAGAATCCAGGCCTTTCAACTCATCTCTGCTGCATAAAGGTTTCCTGGTTCTGTCCCTTGCCCCGTTTCTGCTGCTTTGGACCCTCAGTGGGCTCCAGCCAACACCAGCATGATTCAGTTTTGGACCTCAGTCAGAACTAATAAATGCATTAATTCATTAATTCATCAGACGTGCCAGGCACTGGAAGAACAGAGATGAGTGGAAGACATAGGCCCTACGGCAGAGAACCTAAATATTCACATGAAGGACGCACAAAACCAGATGAATACTGTACAGTATGATCAGTGCAGGGGTGGGAATACAAATTAGCTCTGTGAGAGCCCAGAAGAGGCATCTGATCCAAACTGGGAGTGGGAGGAGATCTAGGAAGACTTCTGGAGGAGGTGACCTCTGAGCTGATTGGGTGGACTTGGCCTTAGTGTTTCATCAATTTCTCATTTTATAGCTGGAGAAATGGGGCGAGAGAATCATTTAGCTCATTCATTCATTTAAGCAAGCCAACATCTCCGCAGTATCAGGCCTTGAGCCTGAGTAAACAGACCTGCTAGAGGGCAAGGTACAAAGGGGCCCCAAGCACCAAGGGGACTTTACCCACTCACAGCCCATTGGCATATTTGGTAGGTTTTTTTGTGTGTGTATTTTATCTTATTTTAACCGTTTTGAAGTCACTGTCATTGCCATAAGTATACTTCACAGGTAAAATTCTCGCTTTTTAGGTGTAGTTGTATGGGTTTGGACAAACCATTATCATGAAGACAGAACATTATTTGTATCATTGCTCATCCCACTTCTTGAGTCCAAACTTTTCTCCTAGTTCACTGTGGGACCTGGGACAGGTCTTCCCCTCCAGAGCCTCTGTTTCTTCATCTCTAAAATAGGGACCATCCCATGTCTCTCTCTCACCAGGCTGATTGATATGAGGACACGGGGCCCCAGGCAGTCAGTGTGCACCAACTGCTGTTAGGGTGCCCTTCTCCGTGCTAGGTCTCTCTCTCCCTCTCTCTGTCTCTATCTGTCTGTCTGACTGTCTCTCTCTCTCTCTCTCTCTCTCTCTCTCTCTCTCTCTCTCTCTCTCTCTCTCACACACACACACTCACTCACACACACACACACACACACACACACACACACACACACACACACACACACACACACACACACACAGACATTTTGAAGCTTCTTGTTTCTCAGAGAGGTTTTATTTATAGGCCGCACCTCATTGTGAATGTGAAAAGGAGAAAGCCCAGGCCCTCCGTAGACCTTTCATGTGTAAATCAGCCCGGGCTAGGAGCACCGGGGTCACCAGGAGGTGGATTTCACTCTTAATTACTCCTAGAGAAAGCCGGCGGGAGGGAGGCTGGGCGCAGACTCCACCCCATCGGAGGGAGGCCTCGCCGGGAGCCTGCGCCTCTCCTGACCCTGGGCCCCTCGCTTCCCTGGCTGGGGTGCAACAACTCTCCTGGGCCTGGGTCGGGCTGGGGCTGGGGCGGGTGCTGCCTAGGCCTGGCCTTGATTTCTGCTGAACCTGAGCCAAGGCAGAGGGGCAGGTGCCTCCGGGGAGCAGGGCCCCAAGTGGGTTTCTTTGAGGGCAAGCTGTGTGGACGTGGGAAGAGGGCAAACAGCTTGGCAGAGTGGGAGGGAGGGAGGGATGGTCTGTAAAGGGCCAGGGGAGGCCTTACATTTAAAAAGGAAAAAAAAAAATTTAAGAGAAGGTCTTTCATTTATTCTTTCTTTTCCAGTGTAAAAATAACATGCTCTAGGAAAAAGTAGGCAAGTATTCTCACCAGGCCTTCAACATTGTTTACCTCAGGGCATGAATTTGGAGGTGAGGAGAGGGACATTATTAATATTTTTTATAACACATTGCTTTGCTTTTGACTTGTTACAGTAACTATGTATTGCCTCTTGTAATTAAAAAAGGTATTTTTATAATATCTGTGATACTGTTTTCTGATTAGGAAAGAAGTTCACATTCAGTATGAAACACAGAAAATAAAGTATAAAAACCACCCATGATCCAACCCAAAGAAGATCAATTAATATTCAGGTATAAGGTCTTTAACGCAAAGGCTTCTATGCAAAGTTTCTCATTTTTTATGTTTGTCTGTTTTGCATACTTATACTGCACAAACATTTTGGCATAACTTCACAGATTGAGGTTTTCTCCCACTTGTCTTTTCTCTTCATGTGTTTTATATATATATTTATGTTACTGGATGGCAATATCTTGAAATTTAAAATACACAAACCCTGGGCACCCCGCAATTCCGCATCTAAAATTCTGTTCTACAGATAAAGTCACGTAAGTGGGAAAAAGGATAAATAGTATAAACCAATAATGTTTGTTGCAGCAGTGTTTATAAAAGCAAAAGCTCACAACAACCTTGATGTTCATCATTCACTTTGATGGTCATCAGTAAGGGCTTAATTAAATAAATTATCATATAACATCACAGTGGAATGTTTTTTAGACATCCTAATAGAATATTGTACATGCAAAGATACCCAAAAAACTATACTACGTTGAATAACAAAGCAAGATTTATTTATATTGTGCAAATCTCTCTCTTTATTAATATGTATCTTTTTTTAATGGATAAACATATCTAGGTGTATATACACAGAAAATTTCTGAAGAACACATGTGAAACTGGTAAACAGCTTTGCAGAAGGAGACTAAGGAATAAAGAGGAGTCAATACCTTTTACTTTTCACCTTATACTTTTGTGTTCTGACTGAATTTTTCCTTTAATGTGAGCTTATATTTGTAATTTTTTTAAACTGGCTAATAAAAACATAGTTTAGCTATATATAATTCTAATATGTATTCATTAAAGAAAATGCAATGTTCATCAAACAGACATAAAGTTCATTAAATAAATACAGTGTTGATTAAAGAAAACATATTCCCTATACTATCCGAAGACAATGACTGTTAACATTTTGGTTTATTTCCTTCTAGTTTTTTTTTAAACTTAAAAAGATACACGAATGCAAAACATACACAAATGATATATTTGTAGAAAAGTTAGAAAATAAATACCACTCACACCCTACTATTCAGAAATAACCACTGTTTACATTTTAGTGTATAAACTTTGAATGTTTCTTTGCAATATTTTCTTTGGGGAGTTGATTTTGTTTTGGTATTTTTTTTACACCATTCTTTCTATGTATGTGAATTTGTGTTTACCTTTTATTCACTTGTTTATTTTTATGTGCTTTTCCATGTTAATTACAATTTACAAATATAATTTTAATAGTTACAAAATATCCCAGCAATAAACAAAACTTCTCTCAAATATCTTCCTCTTAATGACCACTAAGTTGTTTCCAAGTTTTTGTGATTTTAAACAACTCACATGAATACTTTACACTTATGTTTTTTCCTCTATGTCAAATAATGTCCTCATATCTCAGCATTGGAGTTATTGAGCTAAAAGCTATGTCCATTTTTAAGGCTTTTAAAAAGTATTGTCAAATAATTTCTGGAGTGTTGCCCTTCTTCACATCCCCAGCCATGATCTCTGAGATGGCTTGTCCATTTCACTACCTATGATGGGCACAGGCATTCTGGATGGAGGGGAAGATGAGAAGGGGAGGGTTCAGTATGGCAAGATTGGGTGGGAACACCTGGAACTTAAATATATATCTCTGCCTTTCTGCTGCCAATGTTCCCTTTTTTTCACCAACATTGTAAGTTATAGTACCACCAACTTCAAGTTGGTACTTCAAGCAAGTACCACCAATTACTGAATATTTACTTTGTGCTTTGCACTTTATGCACATTATTTCTTGTACTTCTCACAAGAACCCTATGAGATGGGTGGTCTTACCATTCTCAGTTTACAGATGAGGAAATTGAGGCTTAGGGAAGTAACTGTCTTCTCCAAGGTTTTGTAAGCGGTAAGTGGTGCAGCTGAGATTTGAACCAAACAATCTATTTCCCTTTGCATGAATTTATAGACTGATCAAGCTCTCATTTTACAGATAGAAAAACTGAGGCCAAAAAAAAAGGGATGTGAATTGCCCAGCATCAGAGAAGGAGCCCAGCCCAGATTGCTGGACTTTTTCCCATTGTCTGGTCACAGGGCGCTAATCCAGGGAGTTGGGACTGACTGTAGGAGCTCCAAAATTCTTTGACTTAGAAAATCTTCCTGTGGGGCTTTTGGGTTCCAACCAGACTTGGAGTCTCTCAGAACCACATCCCCAGCTATGTGTCTCTCCCTGAGGGCTGGGTGCTGCCTGTCCGTCATAAAAAAAAAAAAAAAAGGAAATAGCAGTTAAGCACCCACATGCCCAGACAGGAGGAAATTGGGCAGCCCCGGTGCATGTTCAGCCATGGCCATTCCATGGTTAGAAGTATGAAACATTAAGATGAACAGAAAAGAAGTGAGTGAAGAGAAGAAGGAAAATGCCGAAAGGAGTGCATTCTGGGGAAAGGCCACAAAAACAGGCCACGGAGAAGGAGATGGTACCTGGAGGAAGTGAACTAGGGATTGGCTGCTCCCCACAGGTGAAAAGATTAAGTGCCATAGCCCAAGTTCCCACTTCGAAGAATTGTAGAGTGTCTGGCCTAGAAGATCCAGCCTCTGCATTTTACAGATGAGGCCTCTGAGGTACAGAGAGAGAGGAAGTCTCTCCCCAGGCCACAGTGCTGGCAAGCCTGGGATCCTCCTATTTTCTCTAAGGTCTCTTTCTGTGACGTCCCATCATCTCTTGGCTGAAGGTCAGAACCCAAAGAGGTGAAGATCGTACATCTGTCTTCCTTGCTCAGGGCTGTGCCATGCTCCCTGGTCGTTTGGACCCAGATGTGCTTATGCCAAGGGTGGAGATGCAACTAGTAGGACTAAAAACTCCAGGAAGGGCAGGATATGGAGTATCCATCCATCCATCCATGTATTCATCCAACTGCCTATCCATCCATTCATGCCTTCATATATCCATTGTTTTGTCCATTCATTTGCCAGTCCTCCCCATCCATCCATCTGTCCATCCATTGGCCATCCATGGATATCCATCATCCATGTTAACACTAACCGATAATCACAGGAGCATGGGGGTTAAGACTGAGTTCTGGAACCAACTCTGATTAGAATCCTGGCTCCACCACATACAAACTGTGTGACCTTAGATAAATTTCCTAGCCTCTCTGTGTCTCAGTTTCCTCCTTTCTAAAGTACAGAAAACAATATTATAACCACCTGATAGGGTTGTAAGCATTAAATGAGTTAATCCACTTAAAGTACTTAGAACTGGCTCATAGCTATTGAGCAAAATGCTTGTTAATGTTAGCACCACTTATTCAAAGATGTGCTAAATGGGGTTTGAATAAGGTGCCAGGAATACAGAGGCAAAAGTGAACAGCTCAGTCTGCAGTCCAAATCAGGGAAAGCTGAGGATCCGTGTCCCTTGATTCACCATTTCAAGGTCCTTGTTTGAAGTCCAGAGATGAGAGAAGGGGAGAATGGAGACCCCCCTGGCTGTGCTTTGGGGTCTGTGTAGCAGATGCTATGGTGTACTGCCCTGACCCCCCTTTAGGACAGAGGTATGCATTCCCCTAGTTGCCAGAGGTGTTGGTAGCTGGTAGCTCACAGCTGTGTCCCTTGCCCGTAGTTGAAGGGAGCCATTACACCAAGCTTAATGCCCCCTTCTCCGTGCAGCTCATATTCTTGGACGGGTTAACACAAGTATAAATGGTCAGCCTCCTCCCATCGACTGAGGACAACTTTAATGCACCATCTCAGCTTCAGAGCTCCCAAAGGGTAGCTGAGACCTTCACCGAGATTGCATTCCCGTCCGACTCTTCCCTCCTGCTTCCTTCCCTTCCTTTCCACAGCTGTTGACCCAAAAGTACCTCCTAATAAAGTTCTGTATGCTAATCTCCATCTCTTGAGTCTGCTTCCCAGGAACCTGACCTGCTGGGTGAGGGATACATCACTGACAGGCCATTCACCATTGACAATATGTACAAAATTCCTGGCAACACCCTCAGATAGTAGATACTATTTGTTATTCTAATTTTCAGATAGGGAAATTGCAGTACAAAAAGGTGAGAGGATTTGCCCAAAGTCACACAGCTAGTATATGGCAGAATAGGATTCAAACCAAGCAGTTGGGAGTTGGAGTGTATGCATTTGACCATGACATCTCATGGCCTCATGAGGTTCTGACGAAGCCCAGGAATTCAGCATAGGGTGGGGTGGGTGGAGGTGTGAGTCTGTGAGTCGGGGGATACGTGTTGCTGCGGGTCATGCATGTGCACCTATGCACCCCTGTATTCACTGTGGGTGTGACTGCACGGGTGCCATGCCCGTGTTAGTGTGTGCCGTGGCGGGAGTAAGACCGAGGAAGGCATGTGCGGCTCTGTGTGCACGTGCAGCCCCCTGTTTAGGTTCCCACAAGACCCACATCCCTCTTTCTTCTCTTCCTCTTGGTACACAGGAGGCATGAATGAGTATGTTTGGGGGGAGTCGCCGGATTTGGGTTCCAAAGACAAATTGCTGTTTTCTTATTTCACCCCCACGACTTCCAAGAGTGGGTAGTGTCTGGACTGTTGGAACATCAAGCTCTCTGTGGAGTAGAGTTGACAAGCGGTGCAGGGAAGTCAGAGAATAATGTGGTTTGCATCGAAGGCAGCCACTGGCCCTGCCTGGCCTCCAGTGAGGGTGGCTGCTATCTACTACCTCAGTGGGTGCCATATAGTTATGGGTAGAAGGCTATGGAGTGAAACCATTTGGTTCCAATCCTAGCTTTGTTTCTTAGCTGTGTGACTTCAGGAACTTACTTACCCTCTCTGGTCCTCTACATGCCCCCTGTAAAGTGGGAGTCTAATAATACTATCTACTTCATAGGGTTTGTCGGAAGGCTCAATACCACTTAAAATAATGCTGAGCCCATGGTAAATACTCAATAACTGCTAGATTTATTTTTATTTTGAATTCACACTGGGCAAGTAAAGGGCAGAGAAAAGTGATTTTGCCTAAGAGCTGTGTTATCCAACCTCACGAAGCAGGCACTCTCATGCCCATTTTGTAGATGATAAAACTGAGGCTCAGCAAGATGAAGCAACTTGCCCCAGGTCACACAGCAAGTGAGTAACAAAACCAGATCGCCAACATTGGTCTCATTCTTATTCCGGGGCTCTACTACAATCCAACGGCTGCCCCCTTGTTTGACCTAAAAACTTCTGGGTTGTGATAACTTGTTCTGTAAACCCTGTTCAATGCAGATATTTTCCTGCCTACATGTCTTTCTCTGTGTTGCCTGCTCACAAGAGGATATGTATGGATTTGCAGGTGGTCAGACTTTATGGAAAAAAAAATAGACATTTCTCTTTGTGCAGAAAGAAATGCCAGCAAGACAGCTGAGACAGTTGAGTGGGGAGCTCTTGGAAGAAAATGAGAGGTTCAAAAGGCAATTAATGCTTCTGTCTGAAACTGTAAACAGATAGTTACTGGCTCTGACACCACCAGGACACAGACAAAAGGCAGACAGAAACAGCGCACCACAAGGAAGTTGGGATAGACTACGCCCAGGGTGGAAATTAAATGTTTTCCTGAAAGCAGAAAGGAAAGTCATGGTTAAAGCCAAGCCATGACTCTAAGTCTGTGACTCCATGACAGTATAAGTTTAGTGAGTTAAAGGCCCATAATTTGTACCTAGGTGTTGTGAATCTTAAAAGTCTTACTCGACATTCTTTCTTGACCTAAGTTTGTAAAACAAAAGTAATAATTAGAAATGAGTCTTCAACACACTTTTAACCAAAGTCATTTTAATCAAAGATATATATGCATATATGTGTATGTGTGTGTGTGTGTGTGTGTATATATATATATATATAGAGAGAGAGAGAGAGAGAGAGAGAGAGAGAGAGAGAATCTTTGACATATTTAGCCAGAACTCTTGGTTGTAAGCAACAGAAAACTCAACTCATACAGAGGCAAACAAAAAAATATATTACTAGTTAATAATAATTATTACTTAGTGGCTCACAGTTGAATCAAAGATTTATTAGGGTCTTTGCCATGTCTTGGTTCTGCTTTCTTCTGTGGCTTTGTTCTCAGGCAGACATGCTCCTCCCCAGGGTGACAAGATGGCCCTCAGAAGCTCCACGATAGCTCTCTTCTCCTCAAAGAAAAGAGATGGCTTCACCCTAGCTGAACTCCCAGGGTTCCCTCTAATTGGCTCTCACTGGGTCACATACCCACCTTTCAACCAATCTTGTGGCCAGGCTGGATCACAGGGGCAGAGTAAGCCCCATCCAAGGTCAAGGACTGATACCGGCAGAGCAAGAGTTCCCCAGGGAAACTGGGGTGCTATTTCCAGAAGACACATTTTCATCATCTGGTAGTTGCTATCTCTCTGTTAATCAAGCTTAAGGAGAGGTTGTCACCAGAAATAATAATAATAATAATAATAATAGCTAAATCTTATTGAGCACTCACTGTGGACAAGGTATTATGTTAAATGCTCTATATGCATTATCATATTTACTGCTCATACTTATTCCTTATCATCGTCTGACTTCACCAATGGACAAACTGATGCTTTGTGTTTAAGGAACTAGCCCAAGTTCATACAGATAGTAAAAAGTGGAACCAGGCAGTCCTCTTCCAAATCCTGGGCTCTTAGCTTTTCTGGGAACTACATTTAGAGCTGGTCTACCTCTCAGAAATGCCAGCTTCATGTCAGAGAGGAAACCTCAGCCTTCTAAAGGGCTACCTCACAAAGGCTACCCCGTGTGGAATGGCCGAGAGCATTCCAAAGCTCATTTAGAGTCATTCATGGTTCTCAGAGGGCTTGTCCTGGAGCAGTGTCATGGACCCAGCTAATGGATACCGAGAGGTTTGACAATGAAGGGAGTCCACTCTAAGGATCATTGTGGGTTTAAGAGCCTGGATTCCTTGGTGCCCCTGCCTTCCCACCCACCAGGAGTGGTGGGAAAGGAGTGTACCATGGAGGGATGTGCTAGGTCTGAGCCCCTGTTCTGTCACTAACCCGTTGTATGTGTCCTCAAATTAACAACCTTAATTTCTGAGCCTCCGTTTATGAATCCATAAAATGGGCATAATAACACCTTTCTCAAAGGGTTGTGAAGACTGCCTTGCATGCAAAATAATGCCTGCTTGTCGCCCACATTGGTGCTCCTTGAAGTTAAGTTCTCTCCACCCCAGAGATTTAGAAAGGGGCAAAGCAATGAGTGAAAGGAAAGCAGCTTTCGCCTCTCCTGGCCAGCCGGCGCTCTCCTCCCCTCCTCTTCCTCTGTATGGAATCATTCCTGGGTTCAAATCCCAGCTCAGTTGTCCTCTTCCTAGCATTGTGACCTTGGGTAAGTCTCTGTCCCTCCCACCAACTCTGCTGAAAAACACACCTCCCTTACCAGATCTGATGAAAACTCCCTCTATGAATGTGCCTGGCACACAGGTTGTTTATTCTCTGGGTCTGAAGTGGTCGGTGAAAGGAACAGAGCCTGGTGGGTGAGGCTGCTTTGGGCAGGACCTGAGATGTCTGGCCAGCAGAGGGGTCCTCCCAGCTCCACTTCCCATCTCCTGAATAATGCATGACAAACAAAATGGCTGGCCCAGACTTGAGACCTTCCTCCTCCCAGCTGGGAAAAGGAGAAAAGTTTCTAATTACAGGTCAGCCTCCTGGCTCCCCGGGGCCCCTGGGCGCTGCACACAGGGGGTATTTATGGGAAGAGCCAGGAGAGGAGGGGCTCAGTCCCAGCCCCATTCCAGAAGGAGCTCAAGTCCTTTTAAATTGTAGCCTGGGCCTGCCAAGGCCTGGGAAGAGTCTGGGGAAGGAAACTTAGAATCTGCAGGAAGAGAAGACCTTGCTGAAATATCAGAGAGAAGTGTCCAGAAATATGGCAGGTCAGGAAGGGGTCTGGGGAAAACCTGGCAAGGGGAACACGCTTACCCAAGTCCCATGGAGAAAGTGGCCAAACTGGGCTGCCAAAGGAGGGCATCCTGACTCCAAAACCACAGCCTGTCGGCTGCCTTACAATTTCCTCAGCTGGAAAATGGGGAAAAACACAGAACCTACTTAACAGCGTGGTTGGGGAATTATATGAGTTAATATGTGTGAAGGGCTTAGAATAGTGCCTGGCACATAATCTCAAAAAATATATTAGTGGTAGTATAGTTGCTCTTTTTTACATTTTGCTTCCTCTGTAGATAAGTCAGTAAAGGATAAGGAGGACAAAAAGAGAAGGTTCAGGGAGATTGTGGGAGAAAAGAAAAATGGCCTGTGAGGCAGACAATTTAGTATAGTGATTAGAGTAAGGACCTGTGTATTTTAATAAGGAGAGGAAGAAGAAGAAAGACCTCAGTTCTAGGCTGCCTGTGTTCAAGCCCAACTCTGCCTCTACTAGCTGTGTGATCTTGGGCAGGTGGCTGTACCTCTCTGAGCCTCCAGATTCACCAGCTGTAATAAATGGTAGCCATTGGTGAACAAAATGGATAAGGTCCCTGTTCTCGTGGAGCTTCCAGTCTAGCAGAAAGGTTATGCTAATCAAATGCATTTATTAAATGTCTATTGTGTGCAGATCTTGTGCGCCTGCTGTATCATGGAGTTTGCTATCTGCCAGAAAAGCTATACTAATCTACAGCATTTCTTGTGTGCCTACTGTGTGGAGGTCCTGTGCACTCTGCAGACATTCTCTCCACTGCACTTCACAGCATTCACCTTATTTTATAGATGAAGAAGCTGAGGTCAGGAGCAGAGAAGGGCTTTGAAACTAAGGGGTCACTCAACAGCATGGATGAATCTCCAAACCTGCATGTTGGGCGAAAAAAGCCAGATACAAAAAAGTACACACTGTATGATTTCATTTACATGTAATTCTAGAAAAATGCAAACTAACCTATAGTGACAGAAAGCAGATCAGTGGTTGCCTGGGAACTGGGGGGGAGGGTAGGCATTGACTGCAAAGGGGCACAGGGGAACTTTTTGGGGAGATGGAAATGCTCTACATCCGACAGTAATGCTCATTACCTGGGTCCATTCATTTGTCAATGCTCATTGAACTGGACACTTAAAATGGGTGCATTTTATCGCATGTAAATTATATCCCAATAAAGTTTATTTTTAAAAAATGGGTGGGGAAAAACTGTGCTCCAGACTCCAGCGCCCTGCAACCCTTCTTATTAGTGTCTGATTTCATGCTCATCTGTGTGCAGAACCTGTATCAGATTCATTTTGTGCTCCCTCCCTCCCCCGGCTTCCCAAGCCCAGGGAACCCCTACAAAATGTCCTCAAAACCAGTAATTCAGATCAACAAATATACCTTGGGCACTTTCATTGTTCTGGGTGCTGAGGTCACAAAGCAATCAGTCCAGTGGGGAAAACAGGAAAAAATGGGCAAATAGACACAGTACAGAGGAGTAAATGTTCTAATGGGTTAAGTGAGACATTGAGCTCTTCTGCCGGGCCACAGTATTGAATCCTCACAGAGCCTGGGCTTGGTTTGGTGAGGATCCTGGGCTCTGCAATCTACTTGCATGGGTTCAAATCCCCATTCAGCTGCTTACTGGCTGTGTGACCCTGGGTGACAACATTAACATACCAACCTTAGTTTCCACCTCTGGAAAACAGAGATCATTGTAGCTCCAACCTAGAGCACAGAGTAAAACTGGAAGGAGCCAGGGAATGTCACATGCTTGGTTCAAGTGCTCAATAATTGTGAGCGGTTCCTATCATGACTGAAGAGTAGGGAGCTCTGGAGCACACATAGAGAGGGGGGAACTCCCTACTCAACCTGGGGGTGGGAGAGGGGCCAGGGATGCTTTCCCAGAGAAGTGATACTTGGGGGAGGAGCTGACCAGTTTAAGTGGCTATAGGGATAGGAGAGAGTGGGAGTTGCTTGGAGCAAGTGCTACTCAATAAATATTTGCTCAATAAATAACAAAATAAAGACTGCAAGGCCTTCCTGTAACCAGGGGAACAGAGAAGAGCTGCCAGGGAAGACTGGGGGGTCCTCAGGAGGCCGGATCTAGGTGGATGGGCCTACTGGCAGGCTCCTGGACTCTTTTGGAGTACAGCACCCTCCTTGGCCAGGCTTGACCCCACCTGTGCCCCGCCCAGAGCCCCTGGAGGGATTTGGACATCCCCACACCTGAGGCCTGGAGCCCACAGGAAGGGGAATGGTGGGGCGGGCTGGCGGGGCGGGGGTCCTCCGCGGCCTTCTCCCCCTAATGGGAATGGGCCAAGTCCCTACGAGTCGTCCCCCACGCCCCCGTTGTCCGAGCCACAAAGGGCCGGGATCAATGGAAGAAGGGAGCGGCCGAGGGGCCTCCTCTTTGTACGCCTGTCTCAGGCCTGTTTGCGCCGCCGTCTCCGCGCCCCCATTGATCAGGCATGTGGAAAGATTCCGCCTGCCCGGCTCCCTTTGTGGCCGCGTTGCCAGGCTGCCACCGGCGTGACTGCACCGCGCGGGGCGCTCCCGCCTGCGGTGGGCACCGGGCTGCGAGACGGGGCGGGGCCCCAAGAGGGTTGGGTTGCTCGCCCCAAGAGGGTAGGGTTGCCAGATTTAGCAAATAAAAACATAGGACGCCCAATTACATTTGCATGAACAACTAATAAAAGCACACATTCTAGCGTAAGTATGTCCCAAATATTGCAGGGGACGTATTTATATTAAAAAAAGGATTTGCCTTGTATCTGAAATTCAAATTTCGCTAGGTGTCCTGTATGTTGCCTGGCACCTAGGAGAAGCCGATTAAAACTCCACTGCCCAGAACTAACGCTGAGACTTTTCCCAACTTCAGTCACTGGAGTTTGTTTGGTGTTGTTTTGGGGCCATATCTGCATAACGCCGAAACTTACAATTTAGATACTATTTTTCTTTTAATGAATTTATCTTTTTAACTTAAATTATGAACAGAGGTTTACTTATGCATAACGATTACATCAATTAACTTGAAGGTTCCCTCGGATGCTTCCCTGTCAAGACTCTCCTTGGTTGGCCTCCACTATTTTGACTTCTCTCACTGTATGGTTTTAGCTGCCTTTGAACTTCATACACAGGGAATCGTATAGTATGTACTGTCTTGAGTCTGGATTCTTTCCCTCGGCGTTAGTCTGTGAGATTGGTCCACGCTGGGGCTTGGATCAGTGGCTTGTTCCTTTTCCCGGCCGGCTGAGGAGTATTCCATCCTATGGCTGCACCAGGGCTCGTTCGTCCATTCTCCCCTTGACGGACGTCTCAGCTGTTTTGGGCGACTATGAATAAAGCTGCTATGACCAGACTTGTACTAGTCATTGTATGGACTTAATTATAATTAACCTGAGCAATACTACTTGTGAATTCATAGGCTTAAAATGCTAGTTATTTTTCCTCCTGCACATTAAATATTACATGTTTATGTGAGCATATTTGCACCAACCAAGCTTACCTTCTGCACCATCAATGACCACATATGCCAAACTGCAGAACAGATATTAAGAGAACAGGCTGGCTCGGGGTGGAGTCTAGGCAAATGAGGTAGTGCCTTTGAGCCTCAGTTTCTTCATCTGTGAAATGGGGGTGACAATTCTACTTACCTCACAGAACAGTTGAAGGCAAAATGGGATAATGCCATATAAAAGGACTCAGCACAGGGCTGGCACATAGTGGGTGCTTTACCAAGGCCTGGACTGACAGTAGTGACTGATGAGTTGGGCGTGTTAGATGTCTCTTATCCTGTGTGGTTTCCAGAGCTGGCAGGGGCAGGGTGGGGGGATCAGGAAGGATGAGGCTCAGTGCCTGGAAATGAGAGTGGGCTACAAGGAGGAGCTGGGAACCTTCTCCTTCCTGCCTCTGTGACCCCCAATAGCACCCAACCTGAAGGTATGTGAGTGGCTGTGGGACCCAGTTTCTCTTTGCAGTGTGGGAAGATCTGGGCCGGACATTTCTAGGAGTTGCCAAACCACCCAGCCACTTGGCAGGTGGGAGGACAGGCAGGGCGAGTCTGACAGGGTAGGTTGGGGGTGGGGGGCAGAGGAAGCAGGAAGAGAGGAGGAAAAGCCTGGCCCTCTTGCAGAAGTGCAGCCACAGACGCTGGGCAGAGCCGGGCATCACTACCTGCCATCTGAAGGGCACGGGAACTGCTGATCTCAGGCGATTAGCATAACAATCCCCGATCCGCGTCCTCGGGGCCCAAAGCTGGGTCTGCACAATCCCAAGCCAGCTCTTTCTTTAGCTGGCTAATTATGGGGGGTGGGGGCAAATGGGGGTGAAGGGATATGATCTTCTTAAAGGGCCCCTGCACCCAGGGCCCAGGCTGGAGCTGGGAGCAGGAGAGGGCCCCAACCATACCTTCAGCTCTGGCAAAGGCTGGGTGCCACCGCCCCAGGCAATAGGGGAAATGACTGTCCTAACTAGAGATTCAGAGGGCTTCCTTCCTTAAACCTCCTCAGACCCACTAATACACAGCTATAGGATATGTCCTGCTGCCCACAGCTGTATCCTGGTGCTTGGCACAGAGTATGCGCTCAAAAAAGGAACTGAAGCACAGAGCCTGAGGCTCCAGAACTTAGGAACCTGCCTACAATATAATGACACCCCAGGTTGGGTGCTAATGGAGGGCACTGAGGCAGCCTCGTCTTTGCAGGTCCCTCAGGGTCTTCCTTGCACCCATTCCCACCCTTGGGGTACTAAGCCCCTCCTTGCTCCTCTAGCCTGCTGGCACTGGAGGTCAAAAAGAGCACATGAGTTAGAATGGGCAGAGCACAGAGACAGAGCTGGTTTGAATCCTAACTCTGCCAGTTATCACCTGTGTGATCTTGGGCAATTCTCTTAACTGAGGCTCAGTTTTCTCATCTGTAAAATGGGGACAATCAAAACCTGCTTCAAGCATTGTTTATAAACATTCATTAAAATACCACATGGGAATAAAGTCAAAATGGATCAAAGACCTAAATGTAAGTCATGAAACCATAAAACTCTTAGAAAAAGACATAGGCAATAGGCAAAAATCTCTTGGACATAAACATGAGCAACTTCTTCATGAGCATATCTCCCCGGGGAAGGGAAACAAAAGCAAAAATGAACAGTGGGACCATATCAAACTAAAAAGCTTCTGTACAGCAAAGGACACCATCAGTAGAACAAAAAGACATCCTACAGTATGGGAGAATATATTCATAAATGACATATCCGATAAGGGGTGACATCCAAATTATATAAAGAGCTCACACACCTCAACAAACAAAAAGCAAATAAGCCAATTAAAAAATGGGCAGAGGACATGAATAGACACTTCTCTAAAGAAGAAATTCAGATGGCCAACAGACACATGAAAAGATGCTCCACATCGCTAATCATCAGAGAAATGCAAATTAAAACCACAATGAGATATCACCTCACACCAGTGAGGATGGCCAACATCCAAAAGACAAACAACAACAAATGTTGGTGAGGATGTGGAGAAAGGGGAACCCTCCTACACTGCTGGAGGGAATGTAAATTAGTTCAACCATTGTGGAAAGCAGTATGGAGGTTCCTCAAAAAACTCAAAATAGAAATAACATTTGACCCAGGAATTCCACTCCTAGGAATTTATCCTAAGAATGCAGCAGCCCAGTTTGAAAAAGACAGATGCACCCCTATGTTTATCGCAGCACTATTTACAATAGCCAAGAAATGGAAGCAACCTAAGTGTCCATCAGTAGATGAATGGATAAAGATGTGGTACATATACACAATGGAATATTATTCAACCATAAGAAGAAAACAAATGCTACGATTTGCAACAACATGGATGGAGCTAGAGGGTATTATGCTCAGTAAAATAAGCCAGGCGGAGAAAGACAAGTATCAAATGATTTCACTCATCTGTGGAGTATAAGAACAAAGCAAAAACTGAAGGAACAAAACAGCAGCCGACTCACAGAACCTAAGAATGGACTAACAGTTACCAAAGGGAAAGGGACTGGGGTAGATGTGTGGGAAGGGAGGGATAGGGGGGAAAAGGGGTATTAAGATTAGCACACATAATGTAGCGGGGCAGGGGGGGGAACATGGGAAAGGCAGTATAACACAGAGAAGAAAAGTAATGATTCTATAGCATCTTACTACACTGATGGACAGTGACTGTAATGGGGTATGTGGGGGTGACTTGATAATAGGGGGAGTCTAGTAACCATAATGTTGCTCATGTAATTGTACATTAATAATTCCAAAAAATACCACACCGGGGTGCCTATCATGTGGTTGGGGCTCAGCGAATGGGAGTCCTCTCTCTACCCTCCACAGAAATATCTACCAAAGTGGCTATTGTTTATCAGTTGCCCATTATATGACAGTTTGTGTTTAATGCTTAAATTCTCCCTCAAACGCTCAAAACACCCCTACCAGGTGGGTTCTGCGCTGTTAACTAAGAGGAAAGTGAAGTTAGAGAAGCAGTGACGTGCCCAAGGCCACCCAGCCAGAATGTTTCAAAGAGAGGCCTGAGCCCACCTCAGCCTTAAAACAGCGGCTCTCGGTGCTGGGAGGTGATGGCAGTTATTGTGACCACTACCCCCTTTCCCACTCAGCCAGCCAGCCAGTCTCGGGACTTCAGATAATTTACCGTGTGTTAAGCTTTGAGCTGAGCAGCCTGGGATGGAGCTGAGCACGAGATGGACAGAGCTATTCTGATCTTCTGGAATTGGAATCTGACAATAGTCGAGTCATTTCTGTGTGTGACAAGAGCCTTGAAGACATTAAACAAGGTAGTGGGGCTTGAGTCATCATGTTCAAGAAGTCTTCTCTTGAGAAGTGATACTTGAATTTCAGGACAGCTGCGGCAAGATGGGAGCAGGGCTGGAGAGAACACCAGGTAGAGGGAAGAGCAAGTGCAAAGACCCTGGGGCAGGGTCCAGCTTGGGGTATCTGAGGAACTAAAAAGCAGCCCTTGCCTGGAGCCCTGGGAAAGACTGTGGGATTGGAGTGGGAGGAGGTTGGGGAGGGGTAGGGCCCTAACCAGGCAGCTCTTTTGGGATCTGGTTAGAAACGTGGTATTCCTTCCTTTCTTTTCTTTCTTTCCTTCCCTCCGTCCTGCCTACTATTTCCCAGGCACTGGGTCGGTGGCTGTGGGCCTATGAGTTTCTCCACACTACTCCCCTCTCCTCCTCTTCCTCTTCTGAACGGCTGCCCCACCCCCACTGGTCCACCTCTTCGCCCTCGACCTCAGCCCATCCCCTCCCCCTGATGATGAGAGCAAACCCTGAGCTCAGCTCTCCATAGTATTGTCCCTTTAAGGAATCCCTAAATCCGGACACCCCTCTCCTCCCCCACCTGAGAACCAATTAGGGTTCCCGAATTCAAGTAGAGGCTTTTGTGTGTCACGTGTTTGGGGAACAAAGCCCTCTCCGGCAGGAATAAAAGCTTCTATTCAGGAGCCAGTTTGTTCTCATTCTAATCGTTTCCACTCCAGCCTTGCCTCCTTCCCGGGTTCCCAGGGCCGCCCAGCTCTGCCTCACCTTCATGCCTCAGCACCATGCATTAGAGCCCTACCCAAAGGCAGGTGGCCACAGACCCAGGGCTTGGCCCACCTCTTCTCCCCAAAAGATCCTATGCCGCCAGCTGGCTCTGAGCTGGGGCCTGTGCTCTGCGCTTTACATGCACCATCCTGTAGGACTATTATGATCCTCAATGCAACCAAGGAACTGAGGCTCAGAGGGGATAGGGAACTTGCCCAGGGTCACACAGCTAGTCAGAGGGGGAGCTTTATGCTTCAGTAACCTCAGCTGGTCCTAGAGCAGGACAGAGTGAGAAGGGAGCTGTCATTTTCACAAAGCCCATGGGGCCAGGCACCTGCTGGGTATTAGAGACTCCTCACAATGCTATGTGAAGAAGCAACAATAGAGGTCAAAGTCAAGGACAAGTCTGTGGCAGGATGGGAGGTGGAACTCAGGACTGAGGATGGGGAGTTGAGAGGGGATGGGACTTTTATATAACGGAGCCATTACGAGGAATGTATTGGTATGGAATGGTCATTGATATATCTCCAAGAGAAAAAAGGCAATACACTGAGTGTAATATAATCCCATTTGTGTAAAAGGAAAGGGAAATATCTTCACATAAACATAAACACACTTATTGCATATTTCTATATGCATATGGAAAATATTTGAAGAATACATAATAAGTTGCAGTATCTATGTTTATTTCCTCTGAAGAGCAAAATGGGAAGTGGGAAGAGGTCACTTAATACCATCCTGTGCTGTGTAGAAAAAATATTTTCTTACCACAATCACCTACTTCTTTTTAAATAATTATTTTTATTTTATTGAGGTTAACATAAGCATTTTGAAGTGTACTATTCAGTTGCATTTAGCACATCTACAATGTTTGCAACCATCACCTCTATCTAGTTCCAAAACATTTTCATAACCCCAAAGGCAAATCCCATATCTGTTAAGCAGCTGCTCCCCATTCTTTCCTCCTCCAGCTCCGGCAACCACTAACTGCTTTCTGTCTCTATGGAATTACTAATTCTGAATATTTCACATAAATGGAATCATAAAATACGTTACCTTTGGTGTCTGGCTTCTTTCACTTGACATCATGTTTTTGAAGTTCATCTACGTTGTAGCATGTATCAAGATGTCACTCTTTTTTTACTACTGAATAATATTCCACTGTATGGATATACTATCTTTTGTTTATCCATTCAACACTGATGGACATTTGGGTTGTTTCCATCTTTTGGCGATTGTGAATAGGGCTGCTATCATCATCTGTGCACAAGTTGTTGCTTGAATATCTGTGTTCAATTATTTCAGGTATATCTCTAGAAGCTGGGTCATACAGTAGCTTTTTGAGGAACCACCACGGTGTTTTTCATAGCACCACACCATTTTATATACCCACCAGCAATGTACAGAGGGTTCCAATTTCTCCACCTTCTGGCCAACTCTCCTTTAAAAATCTTGCCAATTTTCCTTTAATTTTTTTTTATAGCCATCTTAGTGGGTGTGAAGTGGTATCTCATTGTGGCTTTTATTTGCATTTCCCTTATGACCAATGACGTTGAGCATCTTGCACATACTGGCCATTTGTGTATCTTCTTTGGAGAAATATCTAGTCAAGTCTTTTGCCCATTTTAATTGGGCTGTTGTCTTTTGTTATTAAGTTTTAAGAGTTCTTTGTATATTCTGGATGCTTATCAGAAATATAATTTGCAAACATTTCCTCCCATGCTATAGGTTGTCTTTTCACTTTCTTAATAGTGTCCTCTGATGCACAAAAGCTTTTAATTTTGATAAAGTCCAATTAGTCTATTTTTTCTTTTGTTGTTTGCACTCTGGTGACATAATTAAGAACCACTGCCAAACTCAAGGTCCTTCGGATTTACCCCTACATTTTCTTCTAAGAGTATTATAGTTTTAGGTCTTTGATCCATTTTGAGTTAATTTTTGACATGATGTAAGGCAGGGGCCTAACTTGATTCTTTGGTACGTAGATGTTCTGTAATAATTGTTTTAATCCTTGTCCTTACTGTCTTCAGTGATCTCCAAACTTTTGGGCTCATACATCCCTATGAGGAAACAGTCTTTGAGCCCATGCCTCTAAGATATGTAGGATTACTTATTCATAAAGTGTATGTGTGTGTATGTGTATACAATTATACTGTTATGACATATATGCTATAAAATATACAGAAAAGAAAAAAATAAACATATGCAAAAGAAATTGTTCCAAGATGAAACAGAAAACAATACATCTAGAAGGCCTGGTCTTTTCTTGGTGGATCATCCTAAGCATTCCCCAGGCTCTCAACAGTTTCTGGGATCTGCAGGTCCTGATGGCAGAGCAAAGTCAACAGTCCTTCCAAATGCAAGGCCAGGACACTTTGGGGTGGCATAGGAGTGAGTGCTCCAGGTTAGAGCTCACTTCCCTCTTCTGGGTCACAGAGTCTGATGTCAGAAGGACAGGGTTTGAACCCTGGCTTTATGTCCAAGTTGTGTAACTTCCAATGATCAGCTTTGCCTTTGGAATAACAGTCTCTCCTTCACAGGGTGGCTTTGGGGACTCTGCGAGGGATCCCAGGGAACGCAGTGCCCAGCACCTAGAAATCTCTCAGTAAATAAGAATGGTCATTACTGACTTTGTCATAGAGCCAGATCCTGTCAGACCTTCTGATCTGCTAGCTAGAGAATTCAAGGCAGGTACCCCTCCCTGGAAGAGACAGAAACAAGGATAACGGGCTGGCCCTGCTTCCCAGTGTGACGGGTGAGATGTACCTGGAGTGAAGAGGCTCGGGTTGAAGCCCTGCTCTTCCTTTTACCAGCCTTGTGACCTTGGCCAAAGGGTGACACTTTCCTGAACCTCAGTGTCCTCATCTGGAAGATGGAGATAGTAACAATTACACATGCATCACAGAGTTATCTAATGAATAGCTGAAATAGCGCTTTCGCTTGCCCTGCAGTAAAGGCAGGGCACATGACAGGGGTTATTATTATTGCAGTAGCACCCCCACACACACACGCCGCTTAGCCACGGAGGTCCATTCCAAGATTCCCAGTGGATATTTGAAACTGTAGGCAATACCAAACCCTATATATACACTATGTTTTTTCCTATGCATACATACCTATGATAAAGTTTAATTTATAAATTTGGCACAGTAAGAGATTAACAACAATAATAGTAAGATAGAAAAATTATAGCAAAATACTGATGTAAAAGTCATGTGACTGTGGTCTCTCTCTTTTTCAAAATATTTTATTGTGTTGTACTCATGCTTCTTCTTGTGAGGATGTGAGGTGGTAAAATGCCTCCGTGATGAGATGAGTGAGGTAAATTATGCAGGTGTTGAGGGTCACCTGCTTCCAGACAGACCATGGTTGACCATGGAAAGAGAAACAGCAGGTAAGGTGGGACTTCTGAACTTGAAGCTTGAGGAAGGTAATGTGTTTGCTACACTATTTACCTATTTGTTCATTCCATTAAGATGTATAGAACGACTACTATGTGCCAGGCATACAACAGGGAATAAGAAGAAAAGAATCCTTACTTTGAAGAAACTTATGACCTAAGGATACACAGACATTAACCAAGCAATCCATGCCCATAAACACACATGGTGGCAAGTACTACTAGGGAGGAGAAATGGGGAAAAGGCAAAGGAATAAAGGATTAGAGAAGTGATCAGGGAAGCCTCATGGGGAAGGGACATTTATGTCGAAATCCAAAAGATGGAAAGGAAGTAACCAGGCACAGAGGGAGAGAGGGGTGTTCCAGTCTAGGGGAAGGAGGATCAGGCCAAGACGAAGGTGCTCCAGGAGAAGCACAGGTGTGCGGGCCAGGCAAAGGGCAGGGGGCTCCAGTCTGCAGAAAGAGTGCTCCAGCCAAAGAAAGAGCGCGCCAAGCTGAAGGATGGGATGCTCCAGGCTGGAGGCAGGATGTTCAAGGTTCCCTGGTTGAGAAAGAGCTTGGTGATTCCAGGCTCTAAAAGGCCAGTTGACCAGAGGGAAGATGGGAGGTGGGGTGTAGGCAGATGAGGCTGGAGAGGGAGGGAGAGGCCAGGTGACCCAGGGCTTTGTAGGTCGCTGTAAGGGTTTGGATTGTGTTCTGTTAGTGTAGGGAAGGCATCGGAGGGTTTTCAGCTGGGGCAGAGGGCAACAGCGGCTATCAGAAGATCAGGTATGTTACTGCAGACTTCTTGCTGAGGAACTGGTGCCTGGACTGGCATGGTGGACAAGAAGATGGACAGAAGTGATTGGATTCAAAGGTGGTTTAGGACCTGTGTTCAAATCCCATCTTCCTATCTCTTTGCTGTGTGCCTTAGGAAGTTATATATACTCTGTCTGGGTTTTGTTTTCTGTCAAGTGAAAATAATAGATGTACCTCCTTTGGTTTCAGGGGGAAGGCTAAATGGGTCCATTAATGTAAATTGCTTAGCAGAGCACCTGGCACATTGTAAGCAGGTGACAAATGGTAATTATAGCTCCTACTCCTACTCTTATTGTTGTTGTTCTATTATGTCAGAGAGAAGTGGACCTGGTGACCATTAGTATATTTGACTCAAGTCCCAGGTAAAGCACTTAGCAGTATGCATGGAACATAATAAACATTTTGTAATTATTTGTTGAATGAATGAATGAATGCACCTTTTGCTCTCCGTTTCTGATGAATGAATTCAATCCTGCATCAGTCAACCAACACTGGTTGAGTCTTAATGTAGACCCAGCACCATGTTGGACAGTAGAGGTAGAGCGATAGTTGGGCAAAAGGGCAATACCCAACTCAGCCAACACCGGTACCTTCTGGTTTTCCTTTGGGGAGTGCCCACTCCTCCATTTATGACTTTCTAATCCAGCTCAGATGCCAGTCTTGCCCTTCCTCTGCTATCTTCTCTACACTCTCAGTTCCTTGAGCCTCTAAAGCTCTCATAAAGTCCTATGCATTGCCTGATATAATTTGTCCCTTTACTGGAGCATAAACTCCTCAGAAACTGGCAGCAAGTCATATACAGGATTAAATAGCTCCAAAGTACCTGACACGGTGGGAAAGGCATATTTGATTCATTCAACAGAAAGTGAAGATGCAAAGATGGCGTCCCAGCTGTGTGACCTTGGGCAAGACACCTCGTTCTTTGAATCTCTAAGTTTCTCTGTAAAGTAAGAAGGGGGTATCAAAGGCTTTCCATGGCAGACATTCTCGACCTTTTTGAAATTGGGACACTTCTGATGAATGACATTCCCATGTGACACACGCGTCCATGGGCATTCGAATAACCTGAAGCTTTATATAACCCCAGCTCTTCCTCTCCCCATCAGGAGAACATTTCTGAAGGCCAGCGACCAAGTGTGACATTATTTATAGACCTAACCTTGAGTCCATTCTTCCTCATTTGTTTCTTTTTCTTCTTCATTTATTTCTTATGAAGCATGTAAAGCATTTTCAGGCTTCCATAGAGATAGTGGTTAAAAATACCAGGCCAGGAGCTGGGGAGACCTGTGTCGAAATCCCCCCTTTGCCAGGTGTGAGTGGAGTGATCTTGGGTAAGTTACTGGGCCTCAGTTCCCCAGTCTGCAAAATGGGAGGATTGCAAATAGAACTGATCTCAGAGGACTGTGGAGAGGATTAAATAAGATCACTCTGGGAAGTTCTTAGCACTATAAAGTTGTATCTACTTTTGTTATTAGTTACAAACTACATGAACACACTAGAAAATTAGGATATAATGCTGAAGACTGAAAATTAAGCTCTTGATAAAATTCCATCAGAGTTAATCTCTTGTGGTTGTCTAACCCAGTCTTCAGAGTCTTAAGTGCTGGTAGATTTCTGGGCTGAGATGGGAAATAGATTTATGGATGTAGCACATTCTTCTGCATGGTTACTCTATTCCTCCTGCTCTCTCATCCTTTCCCCTGAAAAATGTTTTTGTTTTGCCTTTTTAGTAAAGCTTCATTCTCTTTTTTTTATTGACCTATGATTTAAATAAAGTAAAATGTGCTCATTTTAAGTGTATAGCTTGGAGAATTTGTATATCTAATGACAACCCACATTAAGACAGAACTGAGCTGTGTTATATACACAGTGTGCACTTACCTTGTGTGGCTACTGAACACATGAAATGTGGCTGGTTCAACCTAAGAAGTACCATAAGCACAAAATATACATTGGATAGCAAGGAATGTAAAAAATGAATGTAAAATATATCATTAATAACTTGATATTGCTTACATGTTGAAATGTAATTTTATAAAATAAATTTTACCTGTTTCCTGTTACTTTTTTCTAACGTGGCTGCTAGAAAATTTAAAGTTACATTATGTGGCTTGCCGCTTGTTGCATCTTATTCCTGTTGTACACAGTAGTTCAGAACATTTCATCCTCCAGAAAATTTTCTCTTGCTTCCCAGCCAGTATCTGCTCCCTTCACCCCACAAACATTATTCTGATTTCTCTCCCCATAGATCAGTTTTGCCTGTTTTAGAATTTTATATATATGGAATCTTACAGTATGCATTTTTTGTGTGTCTGGCTCCTTTTGCTCAACATAATGTTTTTGAAATTCATCCATGTATCATTTGCCTGTTCCTTTTTATTCTTGTGTAGTATTCCTTTGTATGGCTATATCATGTTTATCCATTCTCCTGTTTGATGGAGATCCATTCTCCCATTGTTTCCAATTTCTGACTATTATGCATAATGTTGTTATGACTGTTCTTGAAAAAGTCTTTAAATATTCTTGTTCAAATTATTTTTATATGTTTTTTGATTAAGATGAATCCATACTCACAGAAAAAAATCCACGTATATACTAACAATATGCACACCCCATGTTAATGGTTTGATGTTAATGGTTTATAGTTTGATGTACATAAATACTTTCAGACCTTTTTCTCCACATGTAGAATGTATTATCATTATTTATAACGTTGTCACTTTCGTGGCTCCACCCTTGGCTGTCTGACTCCTGGGGTGGCTGCATAGCTCTTTATCCTTGGCCTTCTTGTTCTAAAGTTTATAGAAGACCAAGACTAGAAAAGACATAGGGATAATCTAAGGAAGGCAGATATATGGCTGTCCTTCTACTATTCCTTGATTACCTGTATCCATGGCAGACATCGCTAATCAATCACAGCTTTCAATCCCTGTCCAATCAATAGAAAAACTGAAACCAATTTCCCATCTCTGAAATATCTGGCTACCTTCCATGTTGCTGATGAATAAACTAGGGCTCAGGGAGAAGAAAAGCCTGTTTCAAGGTCAGAGATGGAGCCTCAGGCTCCTGACTCCCTATCTAATGCTTTTTCTACTACATTCACTGACTCCAAAAATGATTGTCCTGGAATCCTGAAAACCTGGTCTTTAGGAAGAAGTAATTCTGTTCCCCAGACAGGGCTCAGAGATAGGAACCCCCCCTAACTAGCCCCTCATCTTTATGCCCTGCCTGAGTGTAACCAGAAGCCCCTGCCAACAGACTGGCATCCCTTCCCTCACACCCACCACAGACAGACCTGCGGTTTCTGTTCTCCAGGTCTGCAGTTTCAGTTTCCCAAAATAAACATTAAAAAAAAGTGAAAAATAAAGGAGGCATGCTCTTAGCATCTTTGTCTTCAGCACCAGAATTGTGGATTTAATTGACCAGACTAAATCAAATAGTCAATTACAGCAGAGAGGCAACTTCCTATGCTGAAACCATAAAACTCCAAAAGCACCCCCTTTTCACCAACACATCAAACTGACTCTGGCTGTCATTGGAAGCGACAGTGAGAAAGTGGGAGAGTCAGCAGCTCTGGACAGACTGTGGGTGTTCTCAGCTGGGCAAGCAGAATAGTTTATTTAATTCTCTCCCTGCCTGGGCAAGGGGAAAAAGTCAGAGGGAAAAATTAGAACCAGAAGGTAGCATGCTTGAATTAGGTGGAACTGGATTCTTAGACTGGCCCCACACACTTGTTAGCTGTGTGACTTTGGGCATGTCACTTCAGGTGTCTGAATCCTGTTTTTTTTATCTGTAAAACAAGCATGGAATCTACTACATTGGATTATTGCAGTGATTTAAATGACTTAAAAAGATGTATATAGTAAAACTGTTGTATTTGCCTCTAGATTACAAGCTCTGTGAGAGCACGAATAACTGTCTCATTCACCATTGCACCCTCCACCCCTAGCACAGTGACAGATTCTAGGCAAGTACTTAATAAACAACTACTGAACACCTAGTGTAAGGTATGGTTCTGAGGCTAGGGATAGTGATGGAAGAGACTGCAAAGAGGCTTAGCACAGGGACTCTGCCCTTAAGTAGTTCTCATTCTAACATAACAGTCCAGAATCATCTATAATAGTAAATTGTTGTTATGCATTAAATAAGTAGATAATATAATGTAGTGGTTCATGGTAGAGATTCTGGCATCAGACTTGAGTTCAAATCTCAGCTCCCTCCCTCACTTGCTACAATTCTGATGTTTATTAGCAAGGGTACCTCTCAATGCTTCTGTTTCTGGATCTGTAAAATAACAACCTACCTCACAGAGTTGCTGTAAGAATGGAATAAGTTTCCTGAAACAAAGTGTTTAGTTCAGGGCCTGGGACATGGTAATTGCTCAATAAATTTTAACTATTAATTTTCCCATTTACTAGGTGACTTCGGCCAAGTTACTTACTTACCTTCCCTAAAATGTGTTTTCCTGTTCAGTACAGTAAAAATGCAATAGTTCCTGCTATTGAAGAATTTCTGGGAGAATGAAATGAGAAAAACCCTTGAAAAGTGCTTTGCACAGTGTCTGGTATATGGAAAGTACTTAAAAATTTCTAGATAATAACAACAACATGCTATGGGAGAAAAGAGAGTAAGTCCATCTTGATGGACAGGCACAGGGATGGGATAAGAGAAATGTTTATAGTAGGTAAGTGTTTTTTTGGTAATTTTATTGAGATATAATTCACATACAATTTACCCATTTAAAGTGTATGATTCAATAGTTTTTAGTGTATTCACAGAATTCTGCAACTATCACCATAATTAATTTTAGAATATTTTCATCACTCCAAATAGGAACCCGAACCCATTAGCAGGAATTCTCCATTTCTCCCCAGATCTCCCCCAAGCCCTAGGCTGTGGATTTGCCTATTGTGGACATCTCATGTAAATGGAATTATACACTATGTGACCTTTTGTTTCTGGCTTCTTTCACTTAGTATAATGTCTTCAAGGTTTACCCAGGTCATAGAATATGTCCTACTGCATTCCTTTTCATTCATTTTTATGGTCAAATAATATTCCATTGCATAGAACTGATAGACATTTGGGCTGTTCCCCAGTGTCTATCAGTTGGCCATGTTTTTGGCTATCATGAATAATGCTGTTAGGAACTTTCATGTACAAGTTTTTGTGTGGGTTATGTTTCCATTTCTCTGGGGGTATATACCTAGGAGTGGAATTGCTGGGTTATATGGTAACTCCATGTTTAACCTCTAGAGGACCTGCTTTTCCAGACTGTTTTCCATAGCACTGCACTATTTCACATTCCCACCAGCAATGTACAAACATTCCAATTTCTCCACATCTCTACCCAAACACTTGTTATTATCTACCTGTTTAATTATAGCCATCCTAGTGGGTGTGAAGTAGTATCTCATTATGGCTCTGATTGGCACTTCCCTGATGGCTAATGATGTTGAGGATCTTTTTGTGTGCTTATTGGCAATTCATATATCTTCCTACTCTGTGGGTTATTTCGTTCACTTTCTTGATAGTGTCCTTTGAAGCACAAAAGTTTTCAGTTTTAACGATATCAAATTGAACTTTCTTTGTATAGTTTTAACTCTTACATTTAGGTCTTTGTTCCATTTTGAGTTGATTTTTTTTTTACATAGTGTGAGGTAGGGATGCAAATTAATTCTTTTGCATATAGACATCCAGTTGTCCTAGCACCATTTGTTGAAGGCACTGCTCTTTCCCATTGAACTGTTGGTATCCTTATCAAAAATCACTATTATAATGTGAAGGTTTACCTCTGGACTCTCAAGTCTATTTTATTCATCTATAGGTATATCCTCATACCAGTGCCACATTGTCTTGAAGATAACTGTATTTGAGCTGACCGAATTAACTGAATCTTGAAATGCCCAGTCACACAGCTCTCTTGCCTTTCCATAGTGTTCTAGACTTTTTAAGGCATTTTCATACACATGATCTCACTCACGTCCTGCAGCAATTCTGAGAATACACGGAAGCACAGAAGGCTGAGTGGCATCACTCAACCAGAAACAGTGGCGGTTCCAGGACCAATCTGTGGACATTAAGTGCTCTCATTACCCCATCCAATCGCCTCCTGGTGAGTGTAGAAATTTGGGAGAAGGAAAAAAATACAGAGAAAAATTAGGGCAAAATGTGGGGAAGAGTCTAAGACAGAATGATGATCAATGTTTGTCTCCTAATCACCTTATGATAAATTTTCCCTCCTCCTGCATGGACAAGAAATGGGATGTTCTGGGTAATCTATGGGTTTGCTTGGGTATTGCTTTTTCAGAGAATGAGAACACTGTGAAATACTCTCAATGCTAAAATCACATGGATTGTAACTTAATCTTTAATTTTTTTGTTATTATTCTAGAACTCTTTAGTATATATTAGAGCAGTGTTTGTTCAAAAGTGGTCCAAGGAAAACCCCATCCATCAGCATCATCTGATAGAGGTGCTTGTTTAAAAATGCAGTTTTCAGAGCCCCATCCATCCTGTGTCTACCGAAAATCACTGGGTGATTTTTTAGGCACATTAAGGTTTGGGAACCATTGTTTTTTAGAACGTGAAAGTCAAATTATCTATCATTGAACTCAAGAGCTGCAGATACTCTGCTTAAATGAGAGTTCTGGATAATACGGTGGATTAATATATCTCCTTTCCTTCAATCCTTTGCTAAAACATCATCTCTCCCTATGAGAACTTCTTGATTTAAAACTGTTTATCATCCTCCCACCCTCACTATCCCCTTTCCCTCTGCACAGCACCTACCAACATCTAACCAACATTTTATTTATTTATCTATTTACTTATTTACCATCTGAATCCTATCTCTAGAAAGCAAGTTTCACAAAGGTGAGTGCTAAGATGCACCTAAAACATTGTCTGGTAGTTAGCAGGTGTTCAGTCAATATTTGTGGAATGAATGAATATGCCAACTTGCATTTTAGTGCTTGGGAATATTGTCGTTTGCCCACTGTCTTTCTAGAAAGGATTTAAAAAAACTATAAAGCAAATTACTCTTTAATTCTCTGAGTAATTGCTCAGTGTGTGTAGTACTAGAGAGAAAGAGCTGGAACTGCATCTTCTAATCTCCTAATTCTGGAGTCTGGGCCAGTTTGCTCTGAAGATCATTTTTCCATAATACCGCAGAGATCCTCAATTTACTATGAAAAGTATGCATTTACAGCTGCATTGTCCTAGGAGAATTACCCCTAGAAGGACTCATTGCCCCTCCTGCGGACAAAGTGGACTGAAGCAAAGAGGCTGAGATGGACCTGCAGTGGGAAGGGTCTTCCATAAGCCCACCTCACATGTTACTGTGCTTTGAACCAGGTAGTGATGATAAGTAAACGCTTCCTCCCCTGACGGCCTGGACAAAGATGCTAGTAAATGGATCCTATCCCAATCTATTGCTTATACAGGCTTGGCTGGCTCAGAAT
The DNA here is from genome assembly GCA_032199065.1 of Smutsia gigantea. Taxonomy (NCBI): domain Eukaryota; kingdom Metazoa; phylum Chordata; class Mammalia; order Pholidota; family Manidae; genus Smutsia; species Smutsia gigantea. Next base: position 24,953 of record JAVSCE010005798.1, on the reverse strand, counting down.
AAATGCCCTTACCCACTTCCTACTCTCCAAGCCAGCAGCAGCAAACAGATCAATACTCATGGATACTTGGGGTTCCCCCTCCCTGAACCTCCCTATTGGACCCATTTTACACACAAGGAACCTGAGGTTTAGACCTAGGAACAGTCAGAAGTTCCCTAACACTGCATCTGCTACCTGCTGACCCTCATCTGTGTCACTTCCAGGACACATCTGGTTGAGATGAAGAGAAATAATGCCCTGCGTGGCCCCCCCCCCCTACAGTCCAGGGGATGCTGAGAAACGGGTGAGTAGGACGATAAAAACAGGAAAAGGCAAGTTTGTTTCTAGTGTTATGCACACAGGGTGGCAGGATATACCTGCTGAGTGTTCCCACAAGGTCCCCAAGGAAACCATTAACTTGAGTCTCTCACTTTCTCTTTTGTGTGGTGGTAGTGGGAGGGAAGGTATATTAAGAGGAGGGGGATGGGCACCCTTCCAGGGGTCAAGGTTAGGATGCCCAGAGCTGCTGCACACATTAATAAAAGGTGGCTGACTGGAGAATGGATGTCAAGGTGAGCAGCAAGGGACTTGTCATCAAAGGGTTATCCTTGGGTTACACGGAATGGATTTAAGGTCGGGAGGGGGAAGGAGTGGGAGGTGAGTTGGGAGGGAGGGGCTTGTGTAGCACAGAGACCCCCAGCAGGGATGGGGATTTGAGGAGAGTGGTTGCCTCCGTGCTTTGACCCTTTCCTGCCTGAGTTCAGCGAGGGAACTAAGGTGATAGGGACGGCGCCCCGGCTCGGGAGGTGACCCAGAATGGACTTTCTCAGGTTTCCCAGGCTGAAGGGAGGGAGTTATCAGGGTGGGTGAGGTGCCCCCAGGAGTCTTGGGTGAAAGTACTGTGGAAATCTCAGTGACGCAGAAGATAGGGGAGTGGGGAGGAGGAAGGAGAAATGAAGCCGTTTGCCTTCATGGGAAGTAGTCTCAAATGGAGACGGGCTGAGAGAAGAAACTCCAAACGCAGTGGGCAGGCAGGCAGCTTATGTTCTTCCAATCCGATGGAGTGCGGCTCAGAGCTCTGCGAAAGAAGGGATCACCCGGAGGGGAAGGTGTGCAGCCGAGCCACCGGGCTCCCAAACTGGAAACAGAGGTCTCGAAAGGGCACTGACCTCTCCCCCAGCCTAGGTGGGGAGGAGGCGGTGAGTGTCTGGAACCGGCTTTCCCGAATCCAGACAGAAGTCTGAGTAGGGCTGACCAAAGTGAGCCAGAGAGTGAGAGAAACAGTGGAGACGTCTTACTCCGGGGTTGGGGGTGGGGGGGCAAACCAGGAACCCGGGCTTGGGGCAGGGGGTTTTCTCAGCAAAGCCCAGAGTCCACGATTGTGGACGGAAGAGATTTGGGGGCTTTGCGGGGGGGTGGTTCTCACTCGGGACAGCAAAGGCGGAGGAAGGATTTGGGAAACTGATAACGTTTCTCCTGGGGTGAAGTCTGGTGATGGAGGCTCCCACTCGGGACGCGAGGCGCCGAGAGGGTCCCCCAAATTGGATATGGGGGACATAGAACGCTAGGAGTGGACTGAGGGCCACTGAGGGGAAACCCTGAATTAAGTTCGGAGGAAACTGGGGGCTCCGAGGGTGTCTTCTCGCTCCGACTGGGGGAACCGAGGGCTTCTCACCAGTTGGGGATTGGGGGTCGCTGGGGCTTGCTCCCTCCCGACCCAGGGAGATTGGGGATCTCTTAAATTTCGGATAGCGGGGACCTGAAAGGGAGGACTGGGTTGGGTAGGGGATACCCGATCCGGAACCGAGCTACCTTGAAGGCACCGGGGAGCGCTTCATTCCGGGAGGGCGTTCCCTCGGCCCGGCCCCCGCGCTGGGGTGGGTAGAGGGGTGCGGCCGCGCCCAGGTCCCGGCCCGCATCGGGATTCGGGGGCTCTCTCGCCCTCGGGGACCCGAGAACCCGGAGAGAGTGGGGTCCCGGCGCCGCCGCCTCCGAGGGCGCCCGGGCGCGCGGGCGAGCGCGGGGCTTTATGCGCGCAGGGCGGCGGGGGGAGGAGCCGGCAGGTCGGCCCCCGGCGGGCCCTCCCCTCGGCCGTCCCCGCCCGCCCGCCCGAGCGGGGTCGGGGGAGGGGGCAGCATGGCCTGTCCGTCCGGCCCCCTTCGCCGCGCTCCTCATCTGCCCCGCGCCGAGCGCTGCCGCCGCCGCCGCCGCCGCCGCTCCGCTGCCCGCGCCGCCCGCGGCTCCCGATGGAGACTGACGCGCCCCAGCCCGGCCTCGCCTCCCGGACTCGCCGCACGACCCTGTACGGCCCCGGCCCGGCCCGGCCCGGCCTGCCCGGCCCGCCCGCCCCGGCCCCGCCAACATGGCCGATCCGGGTCGGGCCGGGCCTCCCCGGGGCCCGGGCCCGCGCCCCCTGCGCCCTGGCGCCCGGCGCTCACGCGGGCCCTTTGTGTCTCTCCTCCTCCCGCAGCAAGATGTTCATCGGGGGACTCAGTTGGCAGACCACGCAGGGTGAGCGAGCCCGGGAGCACCCGCCGGCCCGGCAGTGCACCCCGGACCCCCCGGCGCCCCGGAACCGGACACCCCAGCCCAGCCCTGCTCCCTGCTGACCCCGGGCGCCCCCGCGCCCTCTTTCGCGCCCCGCCCGGGGACCCCGAGAAAGCAGGGCGATCGGCGAGCGCGCACGGCCCAGGGAGTGGAGGGGAGGAGGTGGAGGGGCTTAGGGGGCATCGTGGGGTGGGCTGGGCCCCCGGGACCCGCCGGCGGCAGAGCCAACTCCGCTCGCACCTGCGGCTCAAACTTTTGTGAGGCGGCTCCCCGAGCGGCGGGAACCCGGCCGGAGCCGTCCCCCTCCAGCCCAGCTTGGCCCTCAGCTTCCTGGAGCCCCCGTGGGCGCCAGGAGGCTCCACGGGAGCCGGGTGAGGGCTGGGAAGGGGGGGCAGTGGAGAGCGCAGAGGCTGCTTGGTGCGGGGGCGGCCGGGCCGCGCCGGGGTCACCGGGGGCATAGGACGAGGGAGGGGGGAGGGCGCGGGGCCCGGACTGGTCCGAAGGCGGCTGTGTGGTTACAGAAGGTCTGCGCGAATACTTTGGCCAGTTCGGGGAGGTGAAGGAGTGTCTGGTGATGCGGGACCCCCTGACCAAGAGATCCAGGTGAGCCCCTCAAGCCCTCCTCCTGCTCCCGGCTCGCCCCCCTCCACCGCCACTCACTGCCTTGTAACCATCTGCCTCTTCCTCCCTACGGCGCGCAGGGGTTTCGGCTTCGTCACTTTCATGGACCAGGCGGGGGTGGATAAAGTGCTGGCGCAATCGCGGCACGAGCTCGACTCCAAAACAGTGAGTGGCCCTCGGGGCCAAGGGGGTCCTTTGGGAGAGGGAGGCCGCCGGAGGAGAGGGTCAGGACCCTCCCCAGAGGACAGTTGGACGGGGTCCTTAAGGAATGAAGGAGTTTTTTGTGAGCAAAAGGGCTGCCACGCTCTGAAACTTTGTCACTGGAGTTGGGGGGAGAGGGAGGAGAAAAATCCTAGGCCTGAGATGACATGCTACATCCCCTAACCCCTCTGGTATTGGCGGTATTGGCGGGGGAAACAGCAACTACCATGCCTTCCCTGTGCGTACTAATCTTGATGCCTCAGAGAGGAGCTTGGGGTGGGGCGAGGTCCCTCCTCTAGCCCAAATTGGGTGAGTCAGGGCTGCAGTGACCCACCCCGTGGCTTCTCTGAACTCCAACTAGTATTTGACTCTCCCCCATTCCAGACCAATGGCAAAGCATCACTGAAAAAGCCCCTTCTTTCCGCCCTCCCTCCCTTCCCTGACTTTTGATCAATGAGCTCCTTGCTTTGTGTGGAAGACAAGAACCTGCTTTGCCCAGGAAGGGATTTATGAGAAGGGAGCTAGCTTGCTTGGGAACAACCCTCCTGAGGGCTAGGTCTGAGGAAGCATGTTGAGCATTCAAACTCCTGCAATATTTTGCTGCAGGCCCACTGTTCCCCAGTGTCTTGGGCCCTGCAGGGGGCGCTGGCCCAGGCCCTGGTTCCAAGAGAGAGGGAAAAGGAGAAAGTCTGGGGAGTTACTCTGTGATGGGGTGACCCTTTGCCAGGGGACCGGGACAGTGTGCTCTCTCTCCACAGTCCCCCAACTCTTCCTCCAACCCTGGGCCTCCCAGCTTGGGTCAGTCACTGGCTTCTGCTTACCTGCAACAATAGCTGGTTGTGCCCAAGAATTTGTTAAATTACTGTCTGTCCCAGGCTCCTGTTATCTCTGCCCAGTGGCTCCCACTCCTGCTCGCAGTAATGAGCAAATGAGGCCAGGCCTCAACTTTGCCGGCTCTGAAAGGATCTTCTTGGCGCAGACTGAGTGACCCAAGCTGGGAATGGAGAGACAGTGGCCTATTGTTTTTGGTGATTATCTGCCATCAAGCTGCCTGTTCTCCTACCATCCCCTGTCCTCAGAAAGCACTGCTGGCTTCCGCAGCACCCAAGAAGCAGAGATTTAGGGGCTGGGACTGGGGTTGGGAGTCGGGGCAGGGGTATGGAAGGTGTATGAGAGGACAAGAGCGAAGGGAGAAAGAAGCTGGAGATAGATATCCTTCTGAGGGTCAGGATTCCAAAAGGGCAAGAGCTTTGTGTTTGGTGTTCTCTGGCCTGGGAAAGGGGGTGGGGTGGGAGGAAGGTTTATTGTGGGGAGTCTATTTTGGGTTCTGACTTTCACCTTTTATTTACTTGTTGGGTTTTATTTATGTTGCCAGCTCTGAGTCAGAGTGGAGGTGGGGTATGTCAAGGAATGGGCATGTGTGGGTCCCTGGGATGTGGCTTGGGTACCATCTCCCCATCAGGGTCTGTGCAGGGGGACTGTCTGAGGTGTGCTCTGGTGACTGGGAAGGCTGCCAGGAGAAAGAGAAGGACGGAAATGTCTGTAGAGGTGCTACATACCTTCAGATGGGGGAAGTGGGCAGCTGTGATTTTCCCTGGAGCCCAGTGGGACTTTGGGAGAGAGGACACATTGCCCCAGTGTGGATTTTGGAAGTTGCTTCTCGGTGGGCAGATTCCAGTGGGGAAGCCTGTAGGAGACCATTCCCTGGTTTGTGCCATTCAGGCATAGAGGAACCAGAGCTAGTTGTCTAGAACGAGGCTGCATTTTGAATGGAAGGAACTTTGGGAAAAGATAGGTCTTCCCTGTGATTGGCTGATGACTTCTGAGTGGTATCCACCCATGTGGGTAGCAAGAAACTCTGGAATGACCAGGCCTCATGGGTCCTGTGTTGATCACAGTGTCTCGTGCACTGGCTTTTGCTCTTTGTCGTCAGTACGGGTGTAGTTCTCCCAGGAGTACCCAGGTGCATCTTGCTTTTCCCCTCTGCTTGTTCACAGCTGAGGGCAAAGGTGGCCTGCAGGTAATAGCACCTTTGTTTGTTCAATGAGGGCTGTTCACAAAGGGCTGCTTTCACCACCTTATCTCATTTGATTCCCCACAGTTGCCCCTGGGAAAAGTGGATGTGATTGTCCCCACTTTGCAGATGAGGGAACTGAGGCTTGGGCAGGGGTGTAGGGTCAGGTGAGTTGCCAAGATCACAGGCTTGGCTGGGGACCTAAAGTTCCTGAGTCCAAGTCCCGGGCCCTTGCACGTCACCAGAGTCTGTGCTCTGCTTCATGCCAAGCCTCGTTGGGTTATCAGGGGCCTGTTTGCTTGCAGCCTCAAGGAAGACTGTTAGATGTTGATAGTATTGGGGAAACAGAACTGAGTCCTGTTGGTTTATGAACTCTTATCTTGAATCAAAGAGTATTTCCATTCCAAAGGAAGGCTTTCAAAGTCTGGATCACATGCCTCACCTAGACAGGTATCTGTGTGAAGTCAGTTACGTCGGGGAGGCCTTCAATATACCCAGTGCTTGAAGGAATATAAGATTTTGCTTACTTTTTTTGAGTTCTTGCTGTCAGTGAGACATCATGCCAAGTGCTTTGTAAGCATTATCTCAAATAATCTGTAGACCCCTTTGAGGTGGATGTTACTTTTTGCCCATTTTGCAGGTGAGCTGGGCCCTGCGGCTCAGGGACGTTAAGTAACTTGCCCAAGGTCTCACTTGGGAAGCAGTGTAAATGAGATTTGCACCCAACAGCCTGGCTCCAGGGCCTAAATGCTAAGCCGTGATGCTTTCCTGTCACAGGCTATGGTTTCTGTCACTTCTGTGTTCTGGAATCAGAGAGGTCCTCAGCACTGAAGGCTGTATGGTCACATCTGAAGTATAATAACCAAGGCCCCTTTCCCTCTTCCTTCTCTTGCAGATTGATCCCAAGGTGGCCTTTCCTCGACGAGCACAGCCTAAGGTAGGTGTGTCTGGGAGGAGCTCTGTTACCATGGACAGTGATTTTCCCAGCCCTCCCTTCTGTGGAAGAAGTTTCTGGAACCTCTGGAGTGTTCCTGGAATGGACTGGGATGGAAGGAGGGAAGATTCTTGATGTCCTTGCTCTGTGGATTAAAGACATCATGCATCTTTCCATCTGTGCTCTAGGGTAGACTGGGAAGGGGGCTGCATCCTGTTTTGGGAGGAGGGGGAACCCATCAGGGGATTCTTAGTCCTGTATTTGAAGCTAGTACAGTTTGGACCCTGAGTCCTATTCTGACCTCGTGGATCATAGTCTTTATGCCCAGTACCTCTGAGGTGTCAAACCCAGGACAGACTTACCTCCTGAGGCTGAGCTAGAATCAGACAGGGTACTACCTCTGACACCCCCACCACACCCACCACCTGGCACCTTCTGACCTCTGAGGTGTAGTGTGTTGGGCTTGCAGAGGAAGAAAGGACTGGAGTCCTTAGAATCTATCACCTGTTGTCTTTCGACTTGGGTGACTGTGGCTGCCCTCCCAAATGGTCTCTTTCCCTGGTGTTGTGGTGAGTTTTTCTGGGTATGCAGAAAACAGGTTTCTAAGCAGAGCTATGTAGCACTCAAAACTTGGGTGCCGGACAAGGGCCTGAAATTCTATTCCAGGTCCCAGGGCAACTAGCCTGAGCTTAATTTTTAAGCAGTTGAATACTGGGGACAGGCCAGATGGCTGATTGTGGTACAAGGGAGTCAAGGACCACTGAATCTGCTGGCTTTCCATGTGTCCTAGGACTAGGCCCCTCTCCTAGGAGATTTCAGTTTCCCCCATTGCAAGAGAGTTGGTAGGAACTAGCATGCTTTAATATTCTGAGCTAAGTGAGTCCCAGTTTCTGCCACAGAGAAGGAAGAGGGACAAGTTTTGGGAAACAGGAAAGGGGCATCTCTGGAAGGGTCCAGCAGAGGGCCTGAAAGCAATTATGGAGCAGGTATTCGAAGGAAGCCGCACCAGGGAGCACATGGTTGGAATTGGGTTAATTCCATTAAGCAGTTTGGTGACAGAAGGTGCTTTAGTGTTAGGATGGGGCTGGGAATTGCCGTGGATTAGCCATGCACTCCTGGGGTAATTAGGACCATGTGTTCTTCCTAAAACAGCACTGGGGCCACGGGGCTGCCAGAGGTTTGGTTGGGAGGAGTTTGATGAGGAAAATGTCGGCATTGAGTTCAAGAGAACCCTGTGATGGGCCTTAGCCTTTCCCAGGGGTGCAGGTGGGGTCTTTGAGTTAGGTCTGGGTCATAACCTGCCCCATTCTCTGTGTTAGTCCTTTTGGAAGACATTTTCCAGACACAAACCCAAGGGAGGGAGGCACAGCCACAGTGTGGGGTACACAGCTGCCTGTGACAGGTCTAGAGGCGGAGGTCCAAGGGGGAGCTGGGGAGGGGGGCTTCCGAGTAGCTGGGGCTGCAGAGAGCTTGTCAGCTGGCGCCCTGGCAGGAGGGCTCAAGCCCCTGCTGGTGGCGGTAGGCCACAGGACTCAGATGCCCTCTTTTTAATTCCCACCTCCTAACAGATGGTGACTCGAACGAAGAAGATCTTTGTAGGGGGGTTATCAGTGAACACCACGGTAGAGGACGTGAAGCAGTATTTTGAGCAGTTCGGGAAGGTGGGTCAAAACTGGGGGTGCTTGCTTGGGGTGCTTGCTGGGGCTGTGAAAGCCCTGTAGAATTGGTTGGTAGCAAGCAGAGTCCAGCCAGGTTACTGCAATTCCTGTACAAGGTGAAAAGGAGGCTGGGTTCTTTTGTGGTTGAGGCCAGGCCTCAGCCTCTGGACACATCCCCAGGGAGAGAAGCCACACAGTAGCTGTCGCTGTTGTTTCCTGTCTGCTGTGTTTTTCTCTGGCTTATCTTCATTCTCCCTAGGGAGGCTGTGCTCCCATAGCCAGTTCAATCCAGCCACCCCTTGGCCTCCTGGGAGTTTGCACCTGTCCAGGCCACGGGCAGTTATACCTCCCCTGACTCTTTCCTGGTGAGAATGATAAGGAGGCAATAAATATGACTCCCAATTGCACTGAGCACCCTGCTTGCACAGGTAAGAGCTGGGGTGGGGGTGATGCTGATCCCCAAGCTATATGGGAGACTGAAGAGGGCACCCCAAATTCCTAATCAGGCCCAGAGGATTGGCTGTTGGCTCTGAGGTGCATCAAGCTTAAATTTCTGGGCCATTTAGTCTATGAAGAAGTAGGAGATGTGGAGACATCAGACAGTAGGGTGTCCCCAGAGAGGTGAGTAATGTGCATGTCAAGGTCCCACAGGGAGATGGCAAAGAGGGGGCCATGTTTTGAGCCTGGGGTGAAGCAGGGCTGCTGTGCTTAGTGCTGAGGTCCCTGGTCTTCCATGAGGCTGGGCCTCTATTTCCCTTCCCAATGGCATTTTTCAGTTCCCTGTTAGGCCAGGGGCAAGGGAGACCATGGCTTGGGAATGAGATAGATGTGAGCTGAGGCCTGGGTGGGTTTCCAGCCTCATCCCTAGGGTAGCAGGAGAGACGGTGGGAGGTCCCCTGGCCGGTGGATGCTGGCGGCGTGGGGGCCAGAGGCCTAGGCTCGGGCGACTCCATGGGGACATGGGCACAGGACGGAGGGCAGGTCGGCGGCCTGGGCCCCAGAGGGAAGGGCGCTCCTGGGAAGCAGCAGGCCCGCTCGGCTCCGGCGGGGTGTCTTTGTGTCTGAGCGCCGAGCATTAGAGCTCGCACTAATCTGATCCAGCAGCTGTGATTGGAGGCCGCCTGCCCCCGGGGCCGGCGTTGCCACGGCAACCGGGCCCCAGGAGAAGCCGTCAGCGGCCGCGTCTTTTGTTCGGGCCTAAATCGGCGTTGGCATGTGAAACCGGCCCGGGGAGGCCAGGGGGAGCCGGAGAATAGGCTGCCAGGGAGCGAGGGGGACAGCCGGGAATGCCAAGGGCCCCGCGGCGGGGGGCCCCCCGCCCGGATCGAGGGGCCGCGGCCGAGGGGGGAACAATGGTCAGCCGCCATGGCTGCCACTCAGGCTTAGCGGCCGCCGAACTTGGCGGCTCCCACTGGTCAGCAGGCCTCGGCCGCCTCCCCTCCCCCTGCGCGAGCGCCCCTGCCCCCGGGTTCCCATGGAGACCAAAGCCTATTAAGGACACTGGGCTGGGAGCCTCCTCCCCTCAGCTGGCCCCAGGAGAGGACACCCGTGGGGGTCCCTGGGATCCGCCGCCACTTAACTTGCTCCCTGCCCTGGCCTCAGCTGCGCTTCCCCACTTAGGGGGCTGTCCAGCCAAGGCTGCGTTGAAGGGTCTGGGCGGCCAGGGTTGGTGGAGTTGGAAGGTTGGGAAGGCCAGAGGGCTGTGGATTTGGGTTGAGTCAATTTGTGGGTCAGGCAGGAACTCAAAGTGATAGGATTAGGAAGGAGGTGTGGCTTTCATTCATTCATTCATTCATTCAAAAATTATTGAGCACAAGTCAGGGTGCTCAATAGAATGGCCATGGTCATTACTGACACAGGCACTGGGCTTCTAGAACCTTTAAAGCCAGAGGTATTGGGCTGTTCTCTCTCCTACTTTGTGACTCTGGGCAAGCCCCTCCTTAATAAAAGTTATAATAGCTGTTACTTATTAAGCACTTACTGTATCCCCGGTACTGTGAGTTAAGTGTTAAGCACTCTCTCATTTGACTCCCTATGTGAGACACATTGTTATGCCCATTTTACAGACAGGGAACCTGGGCACGGAGACATAAAGCCACTAGCCCAGAGTTACCCAACCAGCAAATGCAGGATCTAGGATCTCAATTCTAGCCTGTCCTACTCAAAACCTGTGTTTTGATCACAGCCCTCCTTTCTTGGTTGCTCTTTTCCATTATTTAATCGAGGGGGTAGGGAAGTCGTGTTGAGCCTGGCATCTGTCCAGTTTGGATAATCTAGCTGATTTGGGATTGGAGCTCAGAATGGGTCCATAGGATGGGAGTGAGGGTAGCATTCTGCTGCAGGACCCCAGGGCAGGAAGCTCCTTGGACAGGTAGGGTCATTTCCCTCAGATTCTCCAGGAACCCAGCTGCCTCCTGGCTAAGTGAGATCCTGGTTCATCCAGGGGGAAGTCAGAGGTCTGGTACAGCTTGGTGCCTAAGGAGAGCTGGAGGACCACCCTATTCAATCCCTTTCCACTTCCCTGAGTCAGATGATGGGCTGGAAAGAGAGTGAAGGAGAGTTGGGGAGAGGCTGTGCCCTATGGACTCTGGAAGTTTTCCTTCGTCCCTGGGTGTCTCATCATTTGAGGGTGGGTTGGCAGCTGGAGTGTGTGTGTGTGTGTGTGTGTGTGTTGAGATGTAGCAGAGGCAGCCCTTGATTTCCACCGAGGATGAATTAGACTTTAGTTTAACCCCATGAGAGCGCTGACATTGGCTGAAGAATTAAGAGGGTAAGGAGGAAGCACCAGCTGTAGGCCCAGGGAAGGAGATTAAGCTAAGGACGGAAGCTAAGGCCTTTGGCTGTGCAGTATCCAAGAGGATGCCTTGGAGTAACAAGAAGAGAAGACGGGGTCCAAGGGAAGGAATGATGTAGACCCTTTCCCCTCCCCCAGGCAGTGGGAGGCAAGCAGCCTAGGCACTGAACTCTACTTGCTTTTATTACAGCCTCTAGCAAAAGGAAAACCTCAATTAGTGGAAAAGATCTGTACCAGGAAAGGGGAGTCAAATCTGGCTGGAGCAGCTGCTGTCCTCCTGGCCTTTGCACAAAGTGAAGAGGCTTTAGCTTCTGTGTTTCTATCTTACTCCCCTAAATCTTCTTCTAGCACCCACTCTGTGCCTTCTCCTCCTGGGCTTGGTCTAGGATTTGCTGTGTGACCTTAGGCAGGTTACTTCACCTCTCTGAGCCCATTACCCTATCTACAAATAAGACTCTTAACATGCAGGAAATATGGAGAGGGTGATGGGGCAAAGTGCCAGGTAAATATTTGGTGCTTAATATTTGCAGGCTGGTCCATTGAAAATCTGGTGGTTGAATGGGGACTGCTGGGCATCCAGTTGGGATTGCAGATGGAAAGCTGGCCCCTACACAGGGAACAGGTTTAAGATAAAGTGCAGACTGAGCAAGGGGGGAGTGAGTATGGGAGCTCCTGCCTCTGGGTGGTGGGCCCTCTGGTATCTGGTGGGTGCTCCATGGCAGGCTCTGTTTCAGGTGGACGATGCCATGCTAATGTTTGACAAAACCACCAACCGGCATCGAGGTGAGTATGGCCCCCTCCCCCTTCCCAGGCCAGGCTGGGGGCCTGTGGTCAGCCAGGGGGCTGCAGGTCACAGCTGCCCTTTCATCTCGCCTCCTGACATCCTATCCCTGAGGATCTGCATCCTCTCCAGGGCCTGGCCTTACAGAAGGCTTTTGTCCCGCTGTTTCCTGTGCTAGAAACTTGCCGAACTGCAGACACCAGAGAGAAGCAGAGGAGCAACCTCCCCCCTCTTAAACTGAGCCCTCCACCCCCACCCAAGCCGCTGTCTGCCAGGGCTTACCTTGTCCCTGGTAACCAGAGCTCAGGCCAGGCTGCCCCAGGGTCAGGCTGACTCCACAAGCTGCTCCTGCCAGTGCCCCGCCCATGGGCGGAGCCCAGCTCCCAGCCCCCATCCCCTTGCCCCTGAACCTGTGAGCATCTGGGCCACAGTGGTTGCACTGCCTAGTTGTTTTTCTCTCAAGGGCCTTGTCTTCTGTGAAATCCCTTTCTAGTCCCTGGGGCACACCAGGGAGGAGGAGGAGTTGTTTCTGCAGTTACTTAAGGGCTTTGGGCATTTTAGCCTGTTTTAGGATTGGATTATGTGCTGTGTGTGTGTGTGTGTGGGTCTGTGCAGATGTCTGTGTCTGAATATTTGTGAATGACTGGTGTGTAAGGGTATCTGTGCACGTGTGGGGGCTTTCGGGGGCACTGTGTGTGATGTATGTCCCTATGTGTATATATACCTGTGTGTGCACCTACATGTCATGTATATGAGTGACTTTGTACCAACATGTTTGGGCGTGTATACCTTTGTGTACGTTTAAGTGAGTGTTTGTGTGTGTTCTTCTCTCTTTGGAAAGCATCTGAGGAAAAGAAAAGGCATATTCAGTGTGTTTTCATGACAGTTTCTATCTTGTGGTGGGACCTTGGGCAAGTCACTTCACTTACACTGAGTCTGGTCTTTTCTTTTACATCTGTAATTTGTTAGTGACAAATTGTGTCTCTGCTAACAGAGTAACTGAGAGGTTCCCAGACTGTGGGCAGGGCCTTTTGTTGACTCTGACACTCACCTCAAGAGAGGAATGGTGGTGGTGGTGTGACTCAAGGCTGGATTTTGGCCATGAGCCCTGGTTCTGACCCTGCCTTTGCCCCATAGGGTTCGGGTTTGTCACGTTCGAGAGTGAGGACATCGTGGAGAAAGTGTGTGAAATCCACTTCCATGAAATCAACAACAAAATGGTGAGAAGGACTGGATGGAGGTGTACAGAGAGAGATGGGGCTCCAGGCTGAGCCGGCCAGGGATGCTTGGAGGTTCCGGAGGCAGGCAGAGCGGCCTCACATGAACAGAGCCAGTTTGCCCACCCCCTGGTGTAATCTGGATAGGAAGGCAAATCCCGCGGTAGTTAAAAAGCATGGCTGGTGGAGTCGGAGACCTGGGTTAAAATCCTTACTCCACTACTTGCTAGTCTGGCCATTGGGCAGGTGACTTACCCTCTCGGAGCCTCAGTTTCCTCATTTGGGAAATGAGAGTGGCAGTAGTACCTCTTAGAGTAAGCATTTGATAAACTATTGCATGCAAAGCCATTTACACAATCTGGCACATAGTGATGGTTCCATAAATGGTAACTATGAAATTAACAACAGGAGGCCTGCCAGGAAAGAGGGAGGGGGGTGGCCTTCAGTCTTTAGGAGGGAATGACCATCACGTCTTGTTGCAGGTGGAATGTAAAAAAGCTCAGCCAAAAGAGGTGATGTCCCCCACAGGCTCGGCCCGGGGGAGGTCTCGAGTCATGCCCTATGGAATGGACGCCTTCATGCTGGGCATAGGCATGCTGGGTATGTGCTAGGCCCGCACCTGTGGCTTCTTCCTGCCCGGAACTGCTCCCGGGGTTACCAGAGGCAGTGTGGGTGTTACATCTCCTCTGTGGTCTGCCCTCCTGTCTGAGTCATTGGGCGGGAGTGGGAACCAAGGACCTCACATCTGGCAGTCCTACCAAAGGTGGGCTGATTTGGTTGTGGGGTGCTGCCCTCTGGTGGTGGCCAGAAGAATGGTCCAGCTGCTCCTTATTAATTGGTTGTTCGGTGCATCCATCCATTCATTGGTCCATTCATCCATCCATCCAAAAAATAGTTATTAAGCAACAACAAATGCGAGGAACTATGCCAGGAAATACAAGTGACTTTCCTTGGATTTTTACAATCTGGCAGGGAAAACAAATAAGTAAAAATATAAATAAATAGGTTTAGGATGGAGAAGTGTAGTGTGCCTTGGGAGCATAGTCATAAGGAACCTGACCAAGTCTTGGATAAGCCAGAAAAGAAGTTATACTTAAGCTGAATCTGAGGGTTGAGTAGGAACTAGTTATGGGGTGTGTGAGGGGCAGGGGAGAAAGGAAGGTAAGAAGTGTTCCAGGCAGAGGGAACAGCATTTAGAAAGACCCAAAGGCCTTTGGGAAGGCAAAAAGAAGGCAGCTTTTTCTTGTTCGTTCAGCTAATGTTTATGCAGCAGCTTCTGAGAGGCAGGATCTGCCGTCATGGGATTCCTTATCAGGTGGGAGACACGTGAATGGGCAGTGACACCACAGAATGATTGGTGGCTGGGTGTGACTGGAGGGGGAGGCACCTAAACCCACCTCAGGGTCCCTGGAGTTGCTGAAGGCTGTCCTGAGCCTTGGAAGTTGAGCACGAGTCAGCAGTTGCTTGGGGCCATGACTGAGGGCCCCCGGGAAGCTCACAGTCTCCATAAAGAGACAAGATGTGTACACACAGAATAGTGCAAGGGAGTGTTCATGCCAGGTGGGGTGGGGGGGGGGGTGCTCTGGGAATTCAAAGGAAGAAGAGGCATGGCCTAGAGGGTCAGGACTGGGATTACAGATAGAGTGGTTGGGGGCACTGTCTTCTCTTGAAGTTTTTTTAAAACTTTTTATTTGGAAATGATTTCAAACTTTCAGAAGAGTTGCAAAAATAAAGTAGTACAAAGAACATTCTAATACCCTTTGCTAGATTCACCTACTGCTAACTTTGTACCCCGTTTGCTTTATCATTTGCTCTGTGTGTGTATGTGTATACATACATATGTGTATATACATGCAATGCACTTGCGATTCTTTTCTCTGAATCATTTGAGAGTAAGTTACATGCATCATGACTCTTTACCATTATATACCTCAGTGTGTATTTCCTAAGATTAGAGATATTCTCTCATGAAACCACATTATGATTATCAGCTTAATACATTTGTACTGATACAATACTTTAATCTGCCATCTATTTTCCAATTTTATCAGTTGGCCCAATAATGTTCTTTATAGCATTTTTTTCCCACCAGAACAAGACCCAGGCTAGAGCCAGGTATTGCATTCAGTTGTCACAAGGTGATTCATTAGCTGGTTTCACCCCATTTAAAAAGGAAGAAAAAAAAGGAAGAAAGAAAAAGAAAACCTCTAACAAGTAGTGAGAATGGTGGTTAAGAGACTGGGAGCCAGTCAGATCTGAATTTGAATCCCAGTTATACCATTCTTACTATAAGATGTTTCTTTCAAAGCTTCAAATATTAATTAGATGCATACTAAGTGTCAGGCTCTGTGCTGGTGCTGGAGATGCAGCAATAAAAGATGGAGAAGACAAAGCCAACACTTAAAGAAATTCTGGGATAAGTTCCGATGATGATCATCAATACTATGAATGGGAAAAACCAAGGTGAAGGGATCAATCTTGTAACTGATGGGAGGGAGGACTCTTCTGGGATGGCCTTTCTGAAGAGGTGGCATTTGAGCTGACACTTGCACAATGAGAAGGACACAGTTGTGTGAAAACCTGGGGATAGGCAGGAAATAGCATGTGCAAAGGCCCTGAGGTGGGAAGGGGCTTGGTGAATTTGAGAAACAGCAGGGAGGCCAATGTGGCTGGAGCAGAGTGAGTAAGAGGCAGAGTGTAGACAAGGCCAGGAGGGATGCAGGAGCCAGAGGATGAAGGGCCTTGGTAAGGGCCTGGTTTTTTCTCAGCCAATCAGTATCACTTATCTGAGCCTCAGTTTCCTTATTTGTAAAATGGGGTTCTTAATAGTACCTACCTCTTAGGATTCTGGTGAGGAGAGAATCCTTGTTTGAGGGGAGAATAAAGTGTGCAGTAGGCTTAGCACAGTGCTTGGCATGCAGAAGGTATTTGGCAAATATAAAGGACCGTTACTCGTAATACAAGGTGGGGAGGGAAATGAGCAGGGTCTGAGCTGTCAGTGAGGCATCTGACCAGCCCCCTTGCCCTATCAGGTTACCCTGGTTTCCAAGCTACGACCTACGCCAGCCGGAGTTATACAGGCCTGGCCCCTGGCTACACCTACCAGTTCCCCGGTAAGTCCTGCTTGGTGTCTCCCTGCTACCAGCATGTCTCCCGTTCCTGGGCAGTGTGACTCTTCAGGGCGGTGTCTGGGGGGTGCATGGTTGGGTGGGGGTCTGCCTGCCGGAGGCTTGGAAGGAAGGGCATATCTGAAGAAGGAGTGCCTCTCCCCACCCATCCAGCCCTCCTCACCCCTCCCCAGGAGCTGGGGTACAGGGGCTCCCAGTGGCACTGCACGGCATGGTCCTCTCCTAGGTCTATCTCTGCCTGCCTCCTGCCCTTCTCTCCTCCCCACCCGACTCCGGGTTGCCACTTCCACCAAAGAGGGCAACGGGCTTGTGGCTGGGGCCTCCCCAGGTGCCAGTGTTTGGTTGTGTCTTTATGCGCACGCTTATCACAAGCAATGCTACGCTGAGCCCTTTCAAGGCCAACAAGACCATCCGAGACCCTGATGGTGAAAAACAATTTAAAACCATGATGATCACCACCCTCATTTGTAATTCAAAATAAAAATAACACTAGAGCTTCAAATAAGTGGCAGAAAGCCCAACAAAGTTCTGAATTTTCCCATGACAACTATTCAATATTGTTTTCTTTGAAATACCAAATACCAAATATCAAATTTCTGCAAGGCTTTTTTTTTTGGTCTTATTTTTTTAGAGGGTCCCTGAGCACTTCATCATTTGCCTTGGGGCTGTCGGGCTTGGAATCCTGTGTGTACATTATGTTGTCTGAGCCTGACAACAGTCTCATGGGGGAGGGATGTGTACCCCCGTCTTGTAGGTGAGAAATAAGAATTACTAAGATGACTTGGCTAGAAAGTGGGGGAGCTGGGACCTAAGCCTGAGTCCCATCTGCTCGAGGGCCATCATTTTTTACTAACGCTGCCTCTGCACCTCCTCCTTACTCCAAGAAATAGGGGACGAGGAGGATTCTGGGAGATGTTTTGGTGCAATCTCAAGCCCTCTAAGAAACACCGGGAATGGTAGCTCTAGCATTGCCCTGTGCCCAGGGTATAGGTGGCAACTCTGCCTCTCTCTGTCCTCTGCGTCTGTGTCTTATTTCCCCACCCTTGCCTGCTGGGGATTGTGCTCTCCCCATCTCCAGCTGTTGGGTCCTATGCATGGCCTATCCCCCCACCCAGTGTCCCTGTGGGTGCATTTGTCTTCCCTGGGCCATGCCCAGAGGGCGTCCCCTGCATCTTCCTAAGCTGTTTTACGTTTCATTTTAGAATTCCGTGTAGAGCGGACCCCTCTCCCGAACGCCCCAGTCCTCCCCGAGCTTACAGGTCAGTCGCTCGGATTTCGTACACCTCACAGGCCACATGGGGAGAAAGAGAAGGACCCAGGGACCTTCCCGGGGAAACCTAGCAGGACCCTTTTCTCCTGCCTGTCCAGCTGTGGGGATATAGCAGACTGCCTGGGCATTGTCCAGTCTGTTTAGCTCTGTGGCCCTTAAGGGTGGGGCATGGGGCCAAGCCCCGCAGATGGAGGCAGTCACTCTTTCATCCATTTAGCAAATATTTATCTAGCGCCTTCCATGTGCCAGGCACCATGTGGGTTCTGGGATCCAGCGGTGAAGAAACAAGGGTCTCAGACTCAGAGCAGAATGGGCTGGGTGGGGATTTGGGCAAACTGGAGGGAGCATGTCTGCACTTCATGCCAGCAAACCCTTGCCAGGAGGGGATGCAGATCAGTACTTTCAGCCTCATTTTCCAAGAGAAGCCAGACACCCAACTCTTGCTTTCAGATGAATTTTTCAATTATTTTCAAATGTTGGCAACAAATTCCAAATTTTTAAACCACTGCAGGCCAAGTGAAACATATTTGAGGGCTGAACCCAGCCCTCAGGCTGCCCATTGGCAACCTCTGGGCAAGTGGGATGAAGGGGTTGGCCACCAGGAGCCATTTCCCCAGCTGAAGGTTTCGCTTGGGCCAATCAGCTCAGCTCTGAAGGGAGGCGCCTGTGTAGACAGGTGGGCTGCAAGGGGTTTTTTCTCTCTTCAACCTGCTTCTCCCCACCCCTCACCCCAGACTCTCCCCTCCAAACCTGGCCATGTGTGGAGGATGTGAGTATGGATGCTGCTTTAGACGAGACCTTCCTTCCAAGGGGTGCTCGAGGGTCCCCCCAGATGGGGGAAAAACATGGGCTGGAGAAGGGGAGGGAGTCCTGGAGGCGGGGTGATAGAGGCTTTTCTCTGAGCAAAGTGAGGATTTGACCAGCAATGGGGATGCACAAGGGGAGTCTTGTCTACTCATTTGAGAACTCTGTGTTGAGGACCTACTGTGTGGGATGCTGTGCCAGGGCCCTGGGGGCAGAGCAGAGACAAAGACAGAGCCAGGACCTGCTTTCAGTAGAACTTGCCAGCCTGCAGAAAGAAGCAAATACTTATTATACAAACAAGTAATTCGTTACAGTTGTGATAAGCACTTGCTCACTGACTTTGCTTCATGGAAATGCCTAAATGGACCAAAACCAAACCTAAGAGCCCAGCCTCTGCCCCTAAAGAACTGAGAGAAGAAATGTTCCCTCTGCAAACATCTTGGCAGGGGAGGAAGTCTGCCCTGGAAGCCTGGGGTCTGAACTTTTCTCTTACCTTCAGGAGATGTGGGTGAAACACACATAATATCCAAGAGATATTTATTGTGCCAAATGCTGTTCCAGGCAGTAGGGATATAGCAATGAGTGAGAGACGGTCCTTGCCCTCTTGGAGCTGAATTCTAGTGGAAGGAGACAGCAATAAACAAGTAAACAAATAAATACAATGCTTTCAGAAGGTGAGAAATTCCACCATGAAAATAAAACAGGGAGATGTGCTGAGGTGTTAGGACTGGGGACAAGGAGGCTGGTTTAGCAATGATGGTCAAGGAAGGCTTCTCAGAGGTGAAGTCCAAATGAGAAAGAGCCGACAGTATGAAGCTCTTAGGCACGGTCTTCCATGGTGCAGGAACCATGCTTTCCTAGACTTTAATCTAGCCAAGTGGTCTTGCCAAGGATTTTCAGGGGCCTTTTCGGGGTCCCTTGCCCCAGGCTGAGTCCCGTTTCAGGATAAGGGTTACCAGAAGAGCCCTGGGGGACACATCTTGGGATGAGAGCCTCGTGTTCCTAAACTGGCTCTAGCAGAGTGGGAGCTTCTCAGGGGCTGCAGTGGCAAGACCAAGCAGTAGGGAGAGCTCCCCACCATCCTCCAGCCCGAGGGAGCTCCGGGCTCAAGCCACCGGGTTATTAAAGCAGCGGTCCTTCTACTCCTTCAGTCGACATTTATGAAACACCCACTGTGTACAAGGCAGGGTGCTAGGCACTGTGGAAGTGAGGGTGCAGGTAGATGCAAACAAGGATTAAGGATCCCTGTGCCTGAAGAGCAGATCAGAGAACAGGGCGAGGGAATTGGGGGCAGGGGAAGGTCATTTCTGGCTGGGTGGTAGGTGGGGACCCTAAGGCAGGGAATTGGGGGCATGCAGTGGAGGGCGTGCTCTCAGGGGAAGGGGAGTGAGGGAAACGGGACAGGCAGCGGAGGGAGCAACAGGCAACTGGGGCCCCCCTGGAGGCTGGCTTCAGCCTGATTCCGCAGGGACTCTGGGGCATGCACTGCACCCCAGAGTCATCCCACCTTGAGGCAACGGGCCTGGCTTTCTGTATCTGATGTCAGCTAGTCACTGGCTGCACTGGGCCTGGGTGGGGATGAGGGACACAAATTCCAGGATACCTCTGGGCCCCTGTTCAGCCGAGGGCACTCTTGGGAGAAGGGGGCAGTGCTCAGAGCAGCTCAAGGTGGGGTACCCCGCTCCCACCCTTTGAGGTTTGGGTTGTTCAAGTGTGTCCCTTGAGTTCAGGGAAGAAATGGGCTGAGCCAATCACTGGGGAAGCCTCCTTTCTCGTGCCTTTCTCCATCCATCCGGTGGGTCAGGGCATGGATGGCAGCCCCAAAGAGCCCTCTGTGCCTTGGCCCTGGGGCTGCACTGAGCCCCCTGAGGTGGGTAAGGCTGGAGAGGCTCTGCCCGGAGGGGGGTCCCTTCATCCGCCTCTGTCCTGACAGCCCGCTAAAGTGCCGTGCTTTCCTTTCAGCCATTCCTCTCACTGCTTATGGACCAATGGCGGCGGCAGCGGCTGCAGCAGCTGTGGTTCGAGGGACTGGTGAGGCCTTTCAGGGTGCAGGCAGCAGGGAAGGGGTGCAGGGGGCGGAGAAGCCCAGAGGGGAGGCGAGGTAGCCACTTCCACCCCTTTCCATTTATTTTTCACCCCTTTCATTTTTTCACTCACTCAACAAGTACTCATTGAGCACCTGGCAAGCAGGCCACAGAGACTGATGTGGTCTCTGCCCTCCAGACCTAACAGGCTGGTGGGGGTCATTGTGTATTGAAATGGCAATCATTCTGAAGGCTGATACTGCTCTGCCTGGGGAAGCGAGATACCAGAGGAGCTCTCAGCCAGGGCCTCTTGGGAAGGCTTCCTGGAGGAAGGGACTTTTAACTTCCAACTTAAAAGCAAAGAGGAAGAAAAGTGTTCCCAGCAGAAGGAATAGCATATGCAAAGGCTTGGAGGCCAGTTAGCTTGGGTGGAGTGCAGGAATGGGGAGTGTGGGGAAGGAGGTAGGAGGAACAAGGTCCTTAATGACATGTTAAGCAGTGGAATGGCATCTATTCTAGAAAATGCACTCAGCTGCAGCGTAGGAAAAGGTTTGAAAGGGCTCAAGAATGGAGACCTAGAGATCAGGCGACTGAATGGTCAGATAAGATGATGGGGGCCTGGACTAGGGCTGGGTGGGCGTGGACTCGGCAAGGTCTCCAGGAGGGGGACCCGAAGGCCCTTCTGGGAAGTGGGGGTGAACGAGAGGGAGGGTCGAGGTCAGGGTGGGTGGAGCAGGTTTCAGGGGGCGCTGTGGGGCAGCAGTGGGCGCCGGGGCTATCACTGTCTTCTTTCTGGGTTGCCAGGCTCTCACCCCTGGACGATGGCTCCCCCTCCAGGTTCAACTCCCAGCCGCACAGGGGGCTTCCTGGGGACCACCAGTCCCGGCCCCATGGCTGAGCTCTATGGGGCAGCCAACCAGGACTCAGGGGTCAGCAGTTACATCAGCGCTGCCAGCCCCGCCCCCAGCACCGGCTTTGGCCACAGTCTTGGGGTGAGTGGCTGGTCCCGGAGGACCCTGAAGTTGGAGGAGGGAGAGGCTTGGTCTGTCTTCAGGGGCAGAAAGGAGCTGAGGCATGATGGATGGAGAAAGAGTGTCACCAAGTGGGGATTATCATTCATTCAGTGGGCATTTAATGATCGCCCTCTGTATGCCAAGCATTAGATGGGCTCTGGGGGTATTATTGCAAACAAGACTCATCATCTCTGCCCACATGGAGGCTAGATTCTGGCTCAGGGGTGTCCTGATATAACCAGGGTAAGGGTTATGTGTGGTTCTCCAGGCCCTATCCTGGGGAATCTTCCAGTGAGTCTGCAGTGGGGGTGATATGGGCAGGCCTGGAGAAGGGGGTGTGTGCCCCCCCAGGTTCCCCTAGGCAGAGGGAAGGGCCCCCGGCTTTCTCTGGTTCCCCCAGGAATCTAGGAGTCAAATTCTTTTCTTCCAGGGCCCCTTGATTGCCACAGCTTTCACCAATGGGTACCACTGAAGCAGGAGACAGGTGGCAGGAGGTGAGGAGGTGGGCTGGGGCTTTGGGTGGGGGTGGCACTAGGGAGGCTGGTTCTGGGCTGCCCAGTCTGAGACACAGACCCCATCCCTGCAAACACAGAGCTCACGGTCCTGGGGGTCACGGTGGGGACAGACCTTCATACTAGCAATGGTCAATGACATGAAAAGCTGCACAACCTGCCGCATAAAATACATCAATGGAAACAATGAGGCAGCACATGTTCCCTGTCAGGCAAAGACTTTTTTAGATTGTTAATGTCCAGCATTGATAAGGGTTTAGGGGAAACAGCGTTGTGAATTGACTCAGAGTTTCCAAAGGACACACTGGCAGTGTTTATCAGATTTTAAACATTTGTGCCCTTGGCCCAATGATTCCACTTCTAGGCATTTATTTTAAGTTTCAAATAACTGAAGTGACCATTAACAGGAAAGTGGTTAAATAAATTAGAGTATACATACAGTGGAATATTACACAGCAGTTAAAACAGGATATTATCAACATATATACATATACAGAGAGCAAGAGATAACTCTGTACACAGTCACGATGGCAGGGTACTGTGTGAACCCATGGCATTTTGTTTGTTCATTCATTCATTCAAACAGCTATTCATTGAGCACTATTCCAGGAAAGAGGGATGTAGAGTTGACTCCCGAACAACCCGGGTTTGATCTGTGCAGGTCCACTTATAAGCAAATTTTTTTCGATAAATACAGTGCAGTACTGTAAAATGTATTTCCTTTTCCTTATATTTGCTTAATATTTTCTTCTCTCTCACTTTATTGTAAGAATACAGTTTAAAATACAGATACCAAATATGTGTTAATTGACTATGTTATTGGGTGAGGCTTCCAATCAATGGTAGGCTATTAATAGATAAGTTTGGGGGAGTCAAAAGTTACACTGGGGTTTTCCATTGCATGGAGGCAGGTGTCAAGGCCCCTAGCCCACCCACTCCCTATTGTTCAGGGGTCAACTATGTAAGAGGGACAAGGGCCCTCTCTCATTCTACAGACAATAATCAAGTGAACAAATGAGATAATTCCGAATTGTGTGGGAGGGGGCTACTTTGGATTAGGGAGTCACAGAAGACACCTGAGGAGGTGACACTTGAATAGATCCAGCCATTCCAAATCCAGGGGAGAGCAGTCCAAACAGGGAACAGAAAGTGGGAAGCAAGTGTGGGAACAAAGCCATTCCAGGAAGGCATTAGGGAAGGGGCCTTATGTGAGGGCATTGCCATCGTGTGCTGTGGGGGCCCCCCAGAGACGGGGCAGGGGCAGGACACCAGGGCCCCCAGAGCCTCCTGCTGTGTTCCAGCGCCCCAGCCTGCGGCCAACTGAGGACCAGGAGTGAGCCAGTGAGGGGACGGACACCTCAGCCGCAGCCGTCATCCCCTCCCCTGCAGCAACTCAACCGCTTCTGCAGGCCCCCACCTGGGCCCAGCCCCTGCCCTGCTGCCTCTGGACAACATCCGGCTCCCCTACTAACCTCCCACACTTCCACCCTTTGCCCCTCACCTGCCCTCTCCTGCCCGCTTTTATTTATTTTGGATTAGCCGGTTGCCCAACCAATCTCCCCTCTTGGGTCTGTGCCCCTACCTCCCTGTCGCGCCCCCATAGGACCCCGACCCGAAGAAGGCTTTTGTATTTGTGCATAGCTAGAGTGAGGGCGGAGGGCGCCTGCCACAGGACGCAGCCCCAACCCTTGTTTTTTATTCTGATTTTTCCTTTTCTCTTCCTTTTTTTTTTTAAACCGTTTTTTAAACTATTTCTAGGTTTGTGAATGTGAAGCCCCAGGCCGCAGGGGGCAAAGGGCCAGGTGCCCCCCACCAGCCGAGAACAAAATGTCTATGTGGGTGTGGGCCCCTGGCCCCCTCCCTCCAGCCCTGGAGAGGAGGACAGGGCTGAGTAGGGCCAGGCCAAGCCCTTGGACCATCCTGTCCTGTATCATATGTAAATACTGTGAGGCAAAGCCCCCACCTCTCTCTAAGACCCCTTGGGGGTGAGGGCATTGCCTGGCCCCACCTGGCAAAGGCCTCCCCCACTCCCCCGTTTCTGTCTCCTCCTCAGACACCGTTACTGTAAGCTTGCAGGCCTCAACTGTGGCCGAGGCAGGCCTGCTCTCTCAGGCCTTGGGCCTGCTCACCCCGAAAACCCAGTGTGGGGGCAAGGGTGAGGCAAAGAGCAGAGCTCGCCCAGAGCCAGCCACTGCTGGAAAGAAATTAACTCTCTAAAGGTCTCCCCAGCCCCCGGCCTAGGCTGGGCCTTCCCGTTTTCTGCTCTGAGCCCTGCCATGAGTGGGCATCAGAGGGCACTTTGGGAAGGGGCAGACCCCAGGGGAAAGCAAAGGGCTTCTCAGGGAACCCCACATTCACTGAAGTTTCCCACCAGGGTGGTCCTGTGGCCAAAGCCCCTTGGCAGCTCCTCACCCCCAAGTCCCCTTCAAAGGGTCTGACTCTTCATGAACTGAGTGACCTGGCTGGCGTGGCAGGGCTGAAGCCCACCCACTGTCATCCTGTTTTCCTTCCCCCTCTCCCCCAGCTCTGAGGCTGGGGACCTAAGCTCCCTTCTGCATCACAGTCCCCACCCCTTAAAGTCCCCTTTGGAGAGTTAATTGTCTGAGGTGCTTAACCTATTAGCCCTGAGAACACAAAGCAATAATCTTTGTTACTGAGATACCCGGCTGTTCGTGGTTTTTTTTTTATTTTTAATGTTTCCTAATAAAAGAGAAGCTGCATTTTATTGGGTTTTATTTTTAATTTTCTACATGTTGGAGCTGAGTCAGGAGAGACTTGGCTTCCCTGTCCTCCCCTTCCTGTGACCCCCACCCCCACCCCAGGGGGCCCACCCATGGCTCAGGGCCCTGGAATTCTGTTTTCTGATTTGTTTGGGGAATTTTTTTTAAAGATGTTACATGGTGTTTCGAAGCCAGCAAGTTACCACCCTCCGGTGTCTCTTCTCTACACATCTGTAACTTCTTTTTCCAGGTTTTATTTCCAGTTTTAAATTCCTAATAAATTATTTGAAAATGGTGCTGGGCTTATGTCTTGTGTCTCCCTGTGCATTCAGGTCTCCGTACCTCAATAATACCGTTTTCCCTTCCCTTCTCTTTTCCTCCGGAATAGTCTTCACTTGATCACCTTCCATCTCCAACTTGTCGACCAGCCTCAAAGCTTAGCACTGATAATGGGATACTACGTCACACCTGTTAGCCTGGCCATTATAAAAACAAACAAAACCATGGAAAATAACAAATGGGAGAAACCGGAACCCCTCTGCATTGCTGGTGGGATGTAAAATGGTGCAGCTATTGTGGAAAACAGTTGGGTGGTTCCTCAAAAAACTAAACATTGAATTACCATAGGACTCAGAATTTCACTCCTAGGTATATACCAAAAGGAATTGAAAGCAGGGAGTCAAAAACAGATACTTGTACACCAATGTTCATAGTAGCATTACTCACAATAGCTAAA
>JAVSCE010005797.1:0-27676 GCA_032199065.1 Smutsia gigantea | reverse complement strand
CCGCCGGGTCGCGGCTCCGGATCTTACCTGCCTCTTGGGGTGCCGAGTCCTCTCGGGTGTAGCTGCACGCTGTGCGCTTTCCTGTGTATTCTCGTCTCTCTTTTAGGAATAGATGTATTTTCTGTGTTTTCGTAGATAAATATAGTGTTGGGAGGAGATTTCTGCCGCCCTGCTCACACCGCCATCTTCCCGGAAGTCAGTCCTTAGGGTCGATTTTCAATAAACGTCAATCCTCTGGGTGTTGTGCTGCTTAGCTTTCTTCTATTAGCTGGAAATCATTCAATAAGTATTCATCAGGCACCAGCTCTGTGCCAAGCACCATGCCAGGGATGACCACTTCCCCAAGTCCTGGCTACAGGGACCGCAGCCAGCGTGACTATGAGGTGGCCATCGTCAGGCCAACTGCATGCCCAGAGATGCTGCAGAAACCCCACATGGAGGTACAGCAGATACCACAGCACGAGGGTCCTGGAAGACTGGCAGGGCCACCCCCAGAGCCCAGTCTCCTTGCTCCTCTGAAAGCTAGCAGGTTTCTTACCTGCACGGGCTGCACTGTCTGAGAATTTGGGCAGGCATTGAGCACTGTCAATCTACCTACTAGTGAGTGTGGGAAAGCTGACTCAGGACAGCGTTTCTCAAAGAGGGCGCCACCGACCTCCTGCGGAGGGGTACTGCTCTGCGGCACATCACCAACTGCACATGGCAGAATGCTCAGCACCCTGCCTCCCTAGGCGCCTCCCTCCCCAAAGGCATGGGGTGTCCTGGTTACCTTGGGGCCATTAAAAATGCCAAATGTAATTTGGTATTGACACAAAAACAGACCCACAGACCAGTGGAACAGAATAGAAAATCCAAACATTAATCCAAACATATACAGTCAATTAATATTTGATAAAGGAGCCTTGGATATACAATGGGGAGATGACAGCCTCTTCAGCAGCTGGTGTTGGAAAAACTGGACAGCTACATGTAAGAGAATGAAACTGGACTACTGTCTAGCCCCATACACAAAGGTAAACTCAAGGTGGATCAAAGACCTGAATGTAAGTCATGAAACCATAAAACTCTTAGAAAAAAATATAGGCAAAAATCTCTTAGACATAAACATGAGAGACTTCTTCATGAATATATCTCCCCGGGCAAGGGAAACAAAAGCAAAAATGAACAAGTGGGACTATATCAAGCTGAAAAGCTTCTGTACAGCAAAGGACACCATCAGTAGAACAAAAAGAGATTCTACAGTATGGGAGAATATATTCATAAATGACGTATCCAATAAGGGGTTGACATCCAAAATATATAAAGAACTCACGTACCTTAACAAACAAAAAGCAAATAATCCAATGAAGAAATGGGCAGAGGACATGAATAGACACTTCTCCAAAGAAGAAATTCAGATGGCCAACAGGCACATGAAAAGATGCTCCACATCGCTAATCATCAGAGAAATGCAGATTAAAACCACAATGAGATATCACCTCACACCAGTGAGGATGGCCAACATCCAAAACACAAACAACAACAAATGTTGCTGAGGATGTGGAGAAAAGGGAACCCTCCTACACTGCTGGTGGGACTGCAAATTAGTTCAACCATTGTGGAAAGCAGTATGGAGGTTCCTCAAAAAACTCAAAATAGAAATACCATTTGACCCAGGAATTCCACTCCTAGGAATTTATCCTAAGAATGCAGCAGCCCAGTTTGAAAAAGACAGATGCACCCCTATGTTTATTGCAGCACTATTTACAATAGGCAAGAAATGGAAGCAACCTAAGTGTCCATCAGTAGATGAATGGATAAAGAAGATGTGGTACATATACACAATGGAATATTATTCAGCCATAAGAAGAAAACAAATCCTACCATTTGCAACAACATGGATGGAGCTAGAGGGTATTATGCTCAGTGAAATAAGCCAAGCCGAAAAAGACAAGTATCAAATGATTTCACTCATATGTGGAGTATAAGAACAAAGAAAAAAACTGAAGGAACAAAACAGCAGCAGACTCACAGAACCCAAGAACGGACTAATAGTTACCAAAGGGAAAGGGACTGGGGAAAATGGGTGGGAAGGGAGGGATAAGAGGGAAAAAGGGGCATTACGATTAGCAGAGTAATGTTGGGGGGGCACGGGGAGGGCTGTACAACTCAGAGAAGACAAGTAGTGATTCTATAGCATCTCAGTATGCTGATGGACAGTGACTGTAATGGGGTTGGTGGGGGGGACCTGATGAAGGGGGTAGTTTAATAACCATAATATTGCACATGTAATTGTAGATTAATGATACCAAAATAAATTATAAAAAAAAAAAGCCAAATGTGCGGAGAGGGGATAGTGCCCCCCTCAGCTCAGAACCATATGTGCCGGCAGACGTGACTGCAAGCTATATGGGCCCATGAAAGATACCCTGACACTCTTTGTGGTCTGGAGAGACAGAATATATATGAACGGAGTGCAGACTTCCACCAGGTTCAAAGGTGATTTAGAGTTGGTCAGAAGATAATTAATACAGGAGCCCAAAGAAATGCAAACCTCAGTTAAGGGAGGTGCCATGTGATGTCAGTCAGCAGAGAGAACAGGGGATCTGTCTTCTTTAAGAAATAGAATCACTGATAATCATTGTGCCTATGAAAAGGCAGTTGTCATAAAGTTCAGGTGTGCATGAGAAAGGTGTTTACTTTTCAGCCAGGAGCCTCCCTGGTTGTTAAGAAACCTCAGTATGCTGAGAAAGCAGACCTAAAAATGGCGTTGTAAAGTAAACCCAACATCATTTAGTATGACACACTTGTTTCCTTGGTGCACAGACAGTATTTAACCACAGGAAGACTTACATATAATAATGCAGGTCATTCCTACAACTACTCTGTGAGAGAAGTACTATCATGATCCCCTTCTAAAGATGAGCAGAATAAGCACAGAGAGGCTAAGTTACCTGCCTAAGGCCACACAGCTAGATATAGCAGAGATTAACTCGAAACCCAGACAACCAGCATTTGAGTTAAAGATGAAAATATCATGTTTTCACGTTAGAATTAAAAAGAAAAATATTAAGATAATCAAAATGAGAGAAATAATGCTATCATGTTGGCATATCTCCACATATGTGGTATCTTATGAACTTACAATGTTTCAGTTTGGCCTTCCAAAGCAGGGATTGGCAAACTATGACCCATGGGCCAAATCTGGCCCACCACTTGTTTTTACAAATAAAGTTTTATTGGAACATAGCCAGGTCCATTCATTTATGTATCAACTGTGGCTGCTTTCATACAAAGGTAGACTTGAATAGTTGTGACAGAGACCATCTGAACTGCAAAGCCAGAGATATTTTACTCTCTGGCCCTTTAGGAAAAGCCTGCTGATCCTTGTTCTAGGATTATACATTAGCTTTACAGTATCCATTTTAAATATGTAAGTGGTAATCACTATGGAACTGTGATTGTAAGGTGAAATATTACTACATTTATAAAAGTGTCAGAACATTAAGAAAACATTGAAATTAAGTTTATTAGATATATACAAATTACTAACATTATTTGAAAGTTTGTCAGTAATAGTACTTGATAAAGAAAACAATATACTCAATTTATAAATGCAGCTTAATGTTTTTAGGGTCTTTACCTATATTCATAAATGAGTCAAAACATCGTTCCAGGGCTCCTCAGAAATGACGACTAAGATTTGTCAGGCTTGTAAGCAGAATAATACAAATCGTAAATTGCACTTAAAGCCTAAATAAGAGTTGAAATTTGTAATGTGAGTGAAATGAATTTGTTTTAAAAACCTAGGTAAACCTCTTGAGACTCTCTTCTGATCATAAAGGCCACCCCAGATGCCATCCAAACATCCCATTCATAATAGGATCTCCTATCTCCTCCCCTCTGCTTGCCAGAAGTAAACCTAAGTGAAAGCATTCGAGAACCGAGCCTGGGCCTCCCTTGTCCCCGATGCCTGAATCCAGACCCAATTCCATGCTTGACCCAGTTCAGATTGTGAATCTGATAACTGTTTGATAAAGCAGACTGCTCTAGGCCAAAAAAATATCATGTAAGAGAAACATCAAGGCAAGATGCCAGTGTGAGTTAATTTAAAAGAAAAAAATATATGTAATGACAATGAAAGCACCACTTTATGTTATTTTATATAGCACTTATAATTCATAAAACCCCTTCAAACATACCATCTCTCTTGATCTAGTAAAAGAATGTAGCAGCTCAGTGGCTAACATGAGCTTTGAGAGGAGATAGGCACGGAGCGATTCCTGCCTACTAGTAGCATGGCCTTAAGGCAAGTTACTAAGGCTCTCAGGTTTCTCAACCCTAAGCTGGGAGTGATTAATCCCTACACATCATGGGTTATTGTCAGTCTCTGCAATGAGTGCTTTAGCACACCGCCTGGTACACAGCAACGGTAACACAGACCTGAGCTGCCATCATCCTGCCCAGCGGCATGCAGGCCACAGGCAGTGGTGCCATGCTTCGGATTCACACAGCCAGTGTCGGGGGTCTCCACCTTGTTCCCTGCCTGTTCTGCGGCATCTCAAACTTGACCACCATCAGGACCACCTGGAGGACTTACACCAGATGGCAAGCCCCACTCCCAGATAATCTGATTCAGTAGATCTGGGGTGGGACTCAAGACTTTGCATTTTTAACAAGTTACCAAGTCACGTCAAGGCTGCTGGTCCAGGGACCCACTTTGAGAACCACTCAACTTAGTGCAGAACCTTGAGGGAGCCACGCCTGCCCTTCAGGTCAATCTGGTGCATACTTGTGGGTCATTGAAGTGTCGGGCTCTGAGCATGTAAGGCTCCTGCTCCATGCTCAGTAGATGGCTTTACCTTATTATTTTATTTTATTTTTGCCATGGATTCATTCTCTCTGGCTCTTGATTCTCTTAGCTAACGACTTGCGCCCTCATTTCTTTGATCCAACCGTGCATCACCCCTCTGATTTGGAATGTGCTGTGTTCTTTCCAGCTGTGACCTTGGCTGCTCTCCACAAAGACTGCCTTTCCAGCTTGGCTCTGCTGTCTCCGATCCAACCCCCTGAACCCGCCTCGGCAGGCCACAGCCTCACAGGTGGGCTTGCGTGCTGCTGTCTGATGAAGTCAGCTAAAGCCCCCGTGGCCTACCTCTATCATGAAAGACAAGCCACTCTGCTCACAAACAAGGGCATCGGAGTGTGCCCTCATAGAAGAGCGACACAGCGGATACAGTAAGATGGACGAAAAGTCACTCATGGACTGATGGGACTGATTTCCTGTTTCCTGCTTGTAAAACAAGGGAGGACAACAAGAGAGGGTTCAAAAGCAATGGGGGAAGAAGCGGGCAGGGGGGCGCCACTCCCCGGGACTGAGAACATGTGAACGCCTGTGGATATAAAGACTCTAATAATAATAATAATAATAATAATGGAACGAGTAAGAGCAGAGCCTTCATATCTTAACCGTATTTTGACAACAAATGTTCATATTTCATTTGAAATTTATGAAACCTTTGTGCCTGTAATCCCATGAGCAGCAACATGGTGAATGAAAGTAGCTGGCAGTCTAGATTAATAATATTTTGCTTCATATTGGGACAGCATTTGAAAAAGGAAGCTTGCTTTATCTATCCCCCATTTTTACGGTCCTGGTACTGGAACAGACTGGGGCTTCTAAAATTGGCTGGGAAATATTCATAGATGTGTTATTAATTTATGGGGATCTGAAGGACCCACCTCAAGGTTTAAGTAGGCCATTTAGAAACAGCAAGGAGTAGGTGTGAGAGACAGCAGAATGCAGTAGTAAAAAAAAGTGTGGTGGGTGACTTGGGCTTAAATCAAGAGCAGGAAGAGTACTACCTTTAGGAAGCTGCAATAGTTGATATTCTAATGAAGCGTTCTTATGAGAAAAAGCAATCGGTTCACATATGAATTTTGCCATTTGCTTCCATCTTTTTGTGGCCTAGAAGGCCATGTCAGTAATTTCCAGTATTTACATGGGCATACAGGACGCCTTTGCTAGCTAATGTGAGTAAATGGGCTGGATTTACTGTTTTCCTAATGCTCAATATACACACCATGCAAGCTGCTACCAGAAGCAAAGTGGGATTTATGGATTTGCACTGAATTTCAAATGGATACAGGAGCAAAGCAATGGAGAGCGAGACTGATGTGTTGTCTAACATTTCTCAGGGAAGGCTGCTGCTCCCTTGACCAAGTGAAGGGTATTGTTGGAGGAGAGGGAGGAAAAGGCCCCCTAAGAATGTGGCTCTTTGTGCAGACTATTTGCAAAAGCACAGAAGCATTCAAGACTATGGCTGCAGCTCCTTCAGAGGATCAGCCTCTTCACGGGGCTCCAGGGGGTCCCTTTGACCCCAGCTCTAACCCCCGACCTCCCCATTTCTAAACTGTCTTTCAATCCTGATGGTTTTAGGTAGGGCTGTCTCCCTGCCAGCTGAAACAGTACATTTCTCAGATCAGTGAGCTCCACTGACTGGTTCTGATGTCACATGACTTAACTGTGTACCTTAAACCACAACTTTAAACTAAAAAGAAAGGCGGTATTCACAGCTTGGCTAATAATTTGCAGTAGGGAAGAGAAGAATGAAACCATGTCCTCTCTTAGATCAGCATTTCCTC
This sequence comes from Smutsia gigantea, assembly GCA_032199065.1. NCBI lineage: Eukaryota > Metazoa > Chordata > Mammalia > Pholidota > Manidae > Smutsia > Smutsia gigantea. Next base: position 21,052 of record JAVSCE010005797.1, on the reverse strand, counting down.
ACCTTGGCACTACCGGCATTTGGGGCGGGCTCATTCTCTGTGGCGCTGAGCATCAGGCCATTCGGTAGCACCGGTGCCCACCACCCACTAGATGCCAGCAGCAGTACGCCCCCACCCCTACCCTGCCGGGACTAGCCAGCATGCCACCAGACATTGCCAAACACCCCGGGATGACATTGTCCGTACTGCCCCGGAGCAGTGCCTGCCACCTGAAATGCAGGTACTCTGTACCTGTGAACCAAAAATGAGTACCCATTACAGCAAATATGTGTCACCTCGGTTGGGGATAATTTGGAAAAAAAAAGAATTGGAAAATTGGGGTTAAAACAGGGCTATAATGGTAGCTGACAGAGCAGGCAGCATAGTTCTGAAATGGAACTTGGAGGTGATAATGAAATGGAAGAAAAATTAACTGGAATACAAAGGTCTGCCTCTGTTCCATACAGAGGGATGTGTATGTACCGGGGGGGATGGGGGGGGCACCTCCAGAGCCATGGTAACAGCTGGAGGTGGGGATCAACAACACCCAGCCCCAAAGCCAAGAAGGCGGTCAAGGGGATGAACCAAGGTGGGGGGCAAATAATTGCTTTTCAGCATGCACATTATCTGAACAGAGCGACATACATTTACAAGCATCTTGCTGAACCTTCAGAGGAAAGAGATCTTAAAAGGTTTCTAGTAAGTGTTGGATGACAAATAAAAATGAGTAGCATGATGTCCACATGGCTGGGCTTTCAAACTCTCCCATGAATGTGTCTCTCAGAGCAAAGAGGATCCCCAGGGATAGAAGTGTGTTCTATCTTTTAAAAATCATGCAAAAGAGGCATTTATTTGTGTTTGTTTTGCCCTACACAGTATGGTTTAGTCACCAGAAAAGTTGACTCTTTAAGAAAATGAGCTTAGATTTCCTGCGACTGCTAATAAGAAGAATTGGCACTCCACCAGGAAAAATTGTGGATATTGACATACAAGCTGAAGAAGCATGACATTAAAATGGTCCTCCTGTTTCACAGGGGTCCTAAATAATATACTTATGGGGCTCTCCTAGCGACCTTAGTCCCTCAACCCATTGTGTCTCCAATTGAAAGCTTAATAAACATGGGGGTGAGGCATTCAGGCATATGGCCCCTGCAGTTGGAGAGGAATGGCTGTAAATCTACAGGTGTGATCTGGAAGAGCTGTTAGATGTCTTGGAACTCAAAGGCAGGCATCTTAATGACCAGATGTCAGCCAGGTGTGAGTCACTTTAGGGGGCTCCATTTTGCTTTCCCATAAGTGGAAGAATTGATGAAAACAGACCTCCACAGAGCCAATGTGCACATATAGACTGGGGCCTGTAGCCAGGGTAGCCATGGTTTCCTCATGTCCTTAAAGAAAATCTTTCAAGTGTTCAAAAGTTCCGGAGGGTGGAAGTTGTCTTTTCTGTTCACTATTATGACTGAGAGCTGAGTGGAGAGATGGGCCACAGAGAGCCTTTGGCATTAGTCCAGGGCTCAGTTCAACCACACCCTCTTCCTAGCGCACTGGTTTCCTCATCTACAAACTGCAGGGTTGCTGCAAGGAGGAAGGGAGATGGCGCTTTTTCAAGAACCCAGTGGGCCAGCTCCAGGTTCCCTTTCTGCCATCTTTGCCATGAGATAAAGCTCTCTGCAAATGAAGTGATACTATCTATGCCTTTGGCAAGGAAGGTGTTACCCAAAATCAGACAGAGAGAGCTGAGAAGCAGAAGCAGTGTGGTCCCACCAGGTGATCTGAAATCTGGAAGCACAGGCCTTGGATGTGCATCTATCCCCCTGTTGTACCAACACCAGGGGAAATACTATGCTTTTGCTTTCATGAACTTCTAAAGCAATAAAGACTTGTATTCAAAGCACTCTTACTTTCAAAAAGAAGTCATTAATACATTTTATGAAGTCAGAACCCATTAGTGAAGATGTATCGAGTGTGTCTGCCCAGTGAGGATTATCAAAGGGGCTCTAGAAATGGCGTTGGACATATAGATTGGGGCCTGGTTTCACAAACGGATAATGCTTGCAGAAGCCTGAACACAAAGGCTTCAGCCACTTGCGATATTTGAAAATACCAGAGTATTGATGTGGCTTTAAGAGACAACATCAAGCCCTGCTGGGTAGGCTGGTGGGCACTCTTGAACTGTACACATATGCAATACATTGTACTGTATGGTTTAAACAGAATCACTGCCAGTGATTAAATAATTCAGGGACTTAGTGGTAGAAGTTATTCATACATGCATTAGGCTGTGGCTGGAAAATGCCTAGATAGAGGGGGAAAGACAAAGGACAGGGTCATGTGCATCCATTTTGAATTTGGAATTATGAATACATTGCTATACGTGTCCTATTTCCAGTGAATACTTTCAGATCTTCATTCAACCAACATTTCTTACATGACCACCATGTGCACTGTATATCTAACCCTAGTCGACACATGATCCTAAATCTCACAGAGTTGGTAGTGAAGTGGGTGGGGTTTTATAAAGAAAGAACTATTCTGACATTTGTTAAGATAGTAAGGGAAAGACCTACTCTTGCTTATATATCCAGAGCACTTACAAACTAATAAGAAAGAAATCTGAACAAAGGGCAAAGGATACAATCAGGCAGTTCTATAACTGAAAAGTCAGAAACAGTAAACATTAGAAAATACATTCAATAATTAAATTAATATAAAAACAAGGTATCTTTTTATGTATTATCAGATTGACAAATGGTAGAAAAATAGGAGCTGAGTGAAAATATAAGTGGATACAATCTTTCTGGAGAGCAGTTTGTCAATATTCTCTTTACTCAAAACTTTTCTTAGCTAACCATCACTGACTCCCATTAGGTGTCCAGCCAATTTTTGGCTAAGTGATGCAAGAGGGAATTTGCTGGGAGCTTCTGGGAAACATTGTTCTTGTGATAAAAAGAGATGTACAGAAGAAAATGTGCCTTTTCTTCCTACTAACGTTGTCACGTGATGCCTGGAACTGTAACACCACTGTGTGACCATGAGGGTCAAGCCTGAGAACCTAGCAAGAACAAGGAAGGTACTAAATGAGCAAGACGGGAAAAAAGGTCTGTGTTTGGTGATGATTACGGAGTTGCTGATTTAATCCTACAATGTCCCAACTTCCAAATTTCTTGTTATGAGACATAATCAATTCCTTATTTCCTAAAAATTTCTTTAATTGGACCTCCTGTTCTATCTGAAAGAATCCTAATAAAGTGAATCAAAACTCAAAAAAAAAAAAGACAGTAAGGAAGACCACCCAGAACTATGTCCACAGTGGTCATGACCATAGCAACAAGGGAGAGAGACTGGAATCAATGGAATTTAGGAAAAAACAGCTGGAGATTTATAGCCAATGAGTGGGGGGCAGGAATGGAGCATTGGTGGATGGAACTAGACCAAGAGGAGACATCAACAGAAGGGTGGGGCAATTCCTGAAGAACCGACCAACCGGACTCTTGATGAAGGCAGGCCAGAGTGGTAAGATACTGAGGATGGAGGGATTCTCCCTCAACTGACTTAGCAGGATTCTTGCCAAGACTGGGCTATGCAAACCTGGCAAGGATGGGGCCAAGATCAAAGCCTAGCTGAGCAGTGGGCTCAGAGGAGCAAACTAAAGTTTGATCAAGCAGATTTGTCTAAGGGAGAGGGGAGGGTAGACGCAGCCACCGGGCACTATGGGACTCAGCATAGGTTTCACAGAGACATGGCACATGGGGTGTCTGTGGGAGCATAAGCAGGAATTAGCAAAGGGAAATTCAAGGTGAGCAGACAGCATAGCATTTGCAAAGCAAAGGTGGGTGACCTTCCAATGGCCAGGTGTGGCTACAAGAGAGTCTCTCAATGGGGTATTATTCAGGCTTTAGGGCTGGATAATTTGTTGCAGTGGGGGTCATGCTGGGCATGGTAGGATGCTGAAGCACCCCCAGGCTTCACCCCCTTGATGCCTGTAGCACCCCTACTCCCTGCCACCTCCCCATGTCCTGGCAACCAAAAATGCCCCTGGATATTGCTAAGTGTCCCCTGGGGCAAAACTGCCCCTGGCTGAAGGGCAATACTGAATAGGTGACAGGGTTTAAAGTTTATGTAATGAAAGCAGCATCTTCTGTAAATACCATGATTTAATAAGCAATAGAGGAAGGGACAATAGACAGAAAGAAGTGAAATGATTAGTGCATGGGGACCTGGAAAAATCAGATTTGTCAGAATCTTAAGAAAAGATTAAAGAAAAATAGCAATGGATCCACTGACTCAGCATGAATGACCTTCATGAATTAAAATTTTCAGCTAAGTTTCCTATTTCTGATGAACAGTGAAACATAAAGGTAACACAAGAAACACAGAGACGTTTTCTGGGAATTAACATTTTCAAAACATCTGCCCTTCTTGTCACTTGTATCTGTAGTGAGACCTCCCTGATTTGTCCAGTTTACATTTGAAATGCATTCTCATTGCAGAAAACTTTAAAGCATAAAGTAAACAACGACAATAGCCACAGCTAATGACGCCCCCTCTGTGGGCTGGGACTGTGGCTCTGTGACATGCTAGAGAGACTTCAGAAATTATTTTCTACTTTAGATGGTCCCGGTTTCACAGCAATCGTCAATAAGCCAGGTAGTAAGTTCATTTGTGCCACCAGTTTTGACTTCACTTGCATTTCCTTTCTCCCTTTTGCTAGTGCGACTAGCAAAGGAAAGGCAGTGGGCTATTTAACCTGCCTTTCTAGCTAATTTTTAATCAGTCCTAAAGCATGAATTTAAAAATGCCTACTTGAGAGCTTTGGGGATTACTAAATAATAGACCCTGACGGTTCCAAAATCCGGTTAATCGTCAGACCTGGAGAACATGAAATATAGTGTTAATTTAGAATAACATAATGCCTAAAAATGAAGCAAGTTAGGTCTAATTGAGCTATGAACTGCTGCCTTGTATTGTGTAATGGAGGCTATGCTAACCAAGTGTTGCTGTGCTATAGATAACCATTACTCTTAGTAAATATGTTTATTGGGGTCTCTCTCTCTTCATTACCCAACCTCATAAAGTATATGCCTGCATATTCCGATAAAACATAAAGCGGCAAGGCAGAGTCACAATTAGGACACCCTGAGAAGCTGCATCATAAAACGGTATCTGTCTCCAAATGATTGTTCACTTAACCATGATAAATATTTATCAGCATGCAATAGAACAAATCCTTAAACAACTAGGGCCCACGTTGAAAATGAAGGAGGACTCTTACATTTTCGGTTGTTCTCTTTTGATAAACATAACCCTTCAACCTAAAAATTTCCATTTGGTCTGAGGACTTTAATTTTACTGTGTAATTATTCCATAGGAAGAGCAAGAAGATGTCAGATTCATATTTCCAACATCTACTTAAAGTGACTCGGATTTACCATTATATCGTGAGTGAAGCCATGAGAACAGTGAACGGATGGAAATGAAACAGCGTTCATTCGGTTGGTTACTCAGTGCACGACTTTTTATGTTGTCAGTAGTCTCATTGGAAAAAATGTGCTTTAAATGATAAAATTAAGATGAAATTTAAGATAAAATTAAGACGATCCCTACTCTCTGTCATGATCCCTACGCTCTTGTTGGCCATGGTGTATCAAAAGAATGTCCTCTGGCAGTGGTTCTCAAACTTGGGGATGCACCAGGGTCCATCAGAGGCTTGTGAAGACACAGACAGCTGGGACCCCTCCCTCCCCAGCTTTTCTGACTTGGGATGTTGGGGGTGGGGCCAGAGGATGGGCACGTGTAACAAATACCTGGGTGATGGTCCTTCCTGTCTGGAAACCAGGCTTCGAGAACCTGGTTCCTTGCGACAAAGAAAGACCGCAGGAGGTGAACCGCCAGGGAGCATCTGATACAGAGGGTATGAATGTCTCTTCCCAGCCTAGAGATCCCAAATCCACTTCCACTTTTTTTTCCTTTTCTTCTTGGTGTATCATTCCCTTTCTCCCCTGCCTGGACATATTTTTTTCCTTTCCTTTATTTACATTTCTATTTCTATTTCTCCTATTCTCCCTCCTCCTACTCTGGTGTCCTTGTCTCTAACCCCATCTTTCATCCTTTCTTCCCCCTTCAAGCCCACCCTGAGATGCAGGGTTCATTCCCAGCAAGAATTAACCTCCCACCAGCCTCTCAACAGTGACCAGGATCACAGAGAGACCCCCCACCTGAGTGAAAGACAGGCCAAGATCTTATTCTTTGGCAGGAGGAAGGAAGAGCAATTGTCAGGGCAGTTTCAGAGAGGGAAGTAACAAATTTTGCACTAAGCATTCAATGGTAGAAGCTTTTCTGATTTTGCATTTAGAAAAAAGCATATTTTCATGTGACATATGGTAACATCCGCAAAACAGTTACTGTGGGTAAGTAGAATAGCTGTTCAGCATTAATTCTCATTTTGGGGGCTATTCTTGCATTTTAGGATAAATAGTCCCTCGGTCTCCTTGTAACTTGCACTTAACTCCCACCCTGGATGAAGATTTGTAACAAAAGTGACTACTGGGAGATCATTTCTAGGTGAAGAGCTTACCTTAAACAGACTTAGCTCCTCATAACCTTATTGTGTCAGGCTCTGAATATTAGGCACATACAAAAAAAAAAAAAATGCTCACAGTGAGCTACTAGGCTGCAGAGGAGCCGCCCACGGGAGGCCTCGGGCCTCACCACTCAAGTCACTTGAAACGACACCAGACCGAGCATTCGATGGCACCATCAGGGAACAATCCTAGCCTGGCTGAGGACAGACAAGGCGACCTCATAGACCTCTCCCTTCCCTCCCAGGGTCATGAAATTAGAACGGAAACTCTGACTCGTCATCTCACTGCAGGGAGAAGTGAGGACTCCCACAGGCCGAACAGCAGTCTCTCATGGGGTGGCCCAGGTCACAGCAGATGTCAAAGAGAAAAAAGTCCCATCGGGTCTGTCGGCAAAGAACATCCCAGAATAAAAATCAAAGTGGGGACGCTCCCAAATGAAGCCTGTGATGCGCTTGTCGTAGACGTTGGTGTAGGATGATAATGCTGTGTGCTCCCAGGTTTCTAGTACATTCTATGAGCTCTTCCAGGCTCCCACTGCATGAGGAGTGAATCACCCGTTTATTTCCTGCTCCTTCTTTCTTGAAGATATGACTGCCTCACTAAACACAGATGAAACAATGAATGAGAGACAGAAGCTGATGAGAACAAAGAGAAACTCAGGAGGTGACTATGGTAGTTCAATATATTGTGGCCCATTATAATTGTAGTTCAAACCATTTGAAATTGAGATTAACCTGGAGAAAGACAACTGGGGCTCCCCACCCCAAAGTCGACTACTCGCACAGGGCCCTTCCGGATCTTTAGCAGGAGGGAGGAGGGTTCTGAGAGGCTGGCCGCAGCTCTACGAGGCCGGGTCTGAGCCAGCGGGTGTAATATTGGACCATATTAAGGTCCCACAATAAATCTGAGGCAACTGCAAAGGGGTGGGGTGGGGAGGAATTCTCACTCAACATCTACAGCTGCCTTTGCAACTTGACTGGCTGTAAACGGAAAAAAACCTCAGGACACTGGATGGGAGGCATGACGCCTGCCCACCCACTCCCCCTTCTAAGGAAAAGTCCCCTGGCCATGGGCCCTGCTACCGAGGTGGGCATGCTTTGCCTCACCTGACATGCCCTTCCCCACTCTAAGGGCAGCTGAACAGCCCGTGGGTCAGATGAGAACTGCCAAGGGCAGTCAATCCAAAAGTTTGGATCACAATTTACCAATGGAAAGGATGACTCACACCAGTGGGGAATGGGAAACAGACTCCAGGCCTGATACACCAGGGGCAGCTGGTGAAAAGATGCCATGAGGTCGAGTCAAGTTGCCCCGTCATGAGCATAAAGAAGAGGGGCGATGCAGAATTACAAGAAGAGATGAGTCCAGTGGTGGTGGAAGAAGCCAGGCGGGAAAAGGGAACACAGCTGGTGTGCAGGAGGGAACCACAGGCGCCGGGTGCCTGCGGCTGCCTCATCTCCTAGCTTGCAACATCTCTTAAGATAAACCAGTTCTGGTTTTTTTTTAGAAGTGGCATGAGTAGGACTCTGTTCCTTGTGACCAAAGAAGCCTAATTAAGACACTCAGAAGATGTGAATTATACATTATGATGAGTTCTTCAAAGTCAAACCACTACCATTTTGATATTTAGTATCAACACTCACTCAAGTCCTTGAAGAGGTTTATCTAAGCATGGAAAGTAAGAGCAAGTAATGCTCCATGTTTCTCCTTCCCTGCCATTTTGAAACTGGAAACAGAATTTGGAAATATTTCAGGGATGGAACATGGCATATGGATTTGAATCCTGGATTTTGAATGATTTAGACTTCCCCCTCCACCAAAGGTTATCTTTCAGAGCAACACAGAGTTGCATTTATTAAAATTTCTAATGCTGAAACGGAAGTGTTATCCACATAGCATCGTCCACATGGGGACAATCTGTCTCCCCTTGGGAGCCAGTGTTCAATCACAAAAACATGTGTTTCTGAATCATCCACATTGCGTTATGCAAATGTGCCAAGCACACTCAGCAGCGGTTGAGTGCATTAGGGCATTCTCCTTGCTCCCAGGCGAGGAAGAACCAGAGGCCCAAACTACCCTGAGACGAGAAGTGCTTGCTTAAGGAATGACACTGACTGCACGCAAGGAGATACCATCCTTCCTCACTGGTCCAGAATGACTTCAAGTTGAGAGGTCCTTTAGTCATTTAGATCCAAGAGAATCCACAACAGAAGAGTGGCATTAGTGCACTAGGCCAGATTTTAGTGCACACAAAATCCCGATTTGTGTGTTTAAAGATAATAATTAGAAAAACTAAAATGATGGTAACAGCATATTCCATTTGCTGAGTCTCTACAGTGTCACTGGATGGTGGACTTTAATGCTCATGGTAACTATGGGCTTGAAGAGCCCTTCTGTACAAAAGAAGAAACTGAGGCTTAAAAAGACAGGGCTGCTCTGAGTGTGAGAGGCCTGGGAGCGCCCCAGTGCCGTCTGAGAGCTTGCTAGGAATGCAGAACCCTGGGCCCCAGCTCAGTCCTAGAGAATTACAGAAGGGCTGCATTGGGACCAAGGAATCATGCTTTAACAAGCCCTCCAGGGGGTTCATAGGCCAGCCAGAGTCTGAGGAAAAAGTACTGACTTAGAGAGTCACTTTCCAGGGCCGAATACCTAGTAAGCAGCGGAGTCAGTGCTGAGTATTGGAAACAAGCGGGCCCCTGCAGGTAATTAACGAGGTGCTGGGCTTGGGCTAATCCGATTAACACTGTAAATGAGGTTCCTGGAGATCAGACTCAGGAACCTGCTAACTCCAGTCTCTCCCCAGAGTCTCTGACTTGGCTGAGTCCTGTGTTAACCAAATCCTGCTTCCTTCCCTTTTTTGTATCTGGAGGGACTCTTGAATGATACCGATCCCGGTTCACTGAAGTCGTGATTACAAAGGCTCTGATTCAAGCACGCAGGGTGTCTCTTTTCTTTTTTCCTCATACAGACAAATGAGAATAAAATTAAGAACCAATACAGCATGCCGTGTGCCAGGCACTGAGCTAAGTGCTCTAGACTGGTGCTAACAGAACTTTCTACTGTGAAGGAAATGCTCTGTATCTGTGGTATACACACCCACATGCTGAGCTTGAGGTCTTGAAATGTATAACTGAGTGAATTTTTCATTTTATTTAAATTTTAATTAATTTAATTTTAAATAGCCCCATGTGGCCAGCGGCTACCCATATGCATTGGACAGCCTGGTTCTAAATGCCTCCTCTTACTTACATGTCACTTAAAGCCTAAGAGCATGGAGGCTAATGTTATGCCCATTTTACAGATGAGAAAACTGAGGCGCATCGAGGCAAAATAACTAGCCCAAAGTCACAGAGCCAGTTGGTGATGGGCCTGGGGTCCTAACCCAGGTCTACCCTACTCCAGATTTACAAGGCACAAAAGCACGCAGTGGCCATCAGTTAGGTGGGCCTGTGGGAGCCCCTGCTCAGAGCTCTGCCCACGCAAAGGCAACAGCAGTGACCGTATGGCCCCTAGAAAAGCCGCGCCTCAGCAACACGTTCTCTATGCAACGACTAGTGCTGGCATTCTCTTGGCAGCCATCAATGAGAGGATGTTTGGACATTATTCTCCTGTTATTAAATGTGCATTTTCCACTTAAAAATAAGGAGCTTCTGTCACAAATGATTTATATGGAAACAATACCACTCCTGGCAGAGAAACAGAAATAGGAGCTTTGTACTGTTTCTTTCAAGATTAAAAAAAAAAAACAATAACCCTGTGCTGATACTATATTCACTCTTTAATGTATTTTTTTTCCTGCCCCACCTCACCGCCACCATGTGCAGAATGGGTGCTAGGATAGCAGTTATCTTTGAGTGGCCTCCTTCTCCCTACACACAGCAGGTCAGCAGGGGGACAGGATCCCCCCCCCAAATCCATCCCCGTGTTCTGGATGCCGGTGCCTCTACGCAGTCACTTCACCAAGTGGAATTCATGACGTTCTGGAAATGCACTACATACTTGCCTCCATCCCTGCTCTCCCATCTCCCTGCCAGGGGAGGCAGCCTAGTCCCTCATGCAATCAGCACATTTTCGGCGTGGACTGTTGGCATGGACTTGGCTTCTGAGCATCGGATCTCTGCCTTGCCCACCTTTTCCTTTCATGTTGCAACCAGCCCGTGGTCCTGCAGGTTCAAACGAAGACTTGTTGGGTTGCATTTCTGTAAAGCTTGAGTCCAATCTATAACAAGCAAATACGCCCCCTCAATTCATCTATTCATTTATTCAATTAATTTTTGTTGGGCACCCCTGCTACCTATTAAGTGTCAGGCATAGACAGCGGTGGTACTCGGACCAGAGCGGACACCCAACAGACAAAACCCTGAACCTTTATGGTGTTCACCTCCTAATGGGGGAAAGGGGTAAGGCAACTGCCCAATGAACAGATGAATCAGAGAAACAGCATCCCTCAGATGGCAATACATGCTGTGGAGAAAAGTGAACCTGGAAGATCCAGGGAGAGCGGAGTTCAGGAAGAAGTTTGCAGTTTTAAACAGATGGTCACGGAATGCATCCCTATAAGGGGGTATCTGAGAGAAGATTGGGAGGAGCTGACAGGCTACTTTTTAGATATAAAATTAATTTGGAAAACAGAAAATTGTAGCTGAAGAGATACCAGAGATGGAAAAAATAAATGTCCAGGCAAGTGTTATAAAGGGCTAAGACTAGGTGTAACAATAGGGAGTGGTAGGGCCTGCAGCAACCTGAGAGGACCTGCTCCACCTAAGTCTGGACAGCTACCGCTTAGCAACCAATGATGGAATAGCCTCAGGACTGTTTTGCTCTTCTGTCTTTTCAAGAGAGGCTGGAAATCTGGATTTGTATGTGCCATTCCCCAAATTTAAAATGTTGGCAAGCAATTAAAAATTTCAAAACCATCATGCTGCCCAGAAACCTTCAAAAATATATTTTCAGGACATATCTGGTCTGAAGAGAGGTGTTCAATGTCTGGCACGGGTAGTAGGTAATGGGTAGACAGAAGAGGTCCAAACATTTGCAAGGATCCTGTCACCCAGTCCCTGGGCCCTACCCTGAAGCTGGGTATAATTCATGTTTGAAAACAGCCTGACTGCTTAGAGCTCTTGTATGCCTGCCCAGGGAACAGAGAGCTCTGGGGTATGGCCGACACTGTGTCCTTGTGTGTGGACGGAATATACTGCCCACCGGGATCTGAATGCAAAAACAGCTGACAGCTCTTTTTTTTTTTAAGTACTTTTTGCTCTTTATTGGCTGTCTTTTTTTTTTCATTTCCTTACGCTCCACTAATAAAAATGCATTTGGCAAAATCATCCAGAGGAAACACTGTCTTTATGTAAAACTGTTTTTCTTTCCCTTTCACTTGATATTTCCAAAATTATCTTATCCATAATGTATTAAAGTAATACTCAAAAATGGAACAATACTGCACCTTTAAGAAAATATTATTTTTCCTGAGGTCCTATCAAGGTAAATTTCATCAGTATTCAAAGAATGAGCAAAGCACTTCACCAATTTATTTCAATAAAAGAAGACTTAGCTGAAAGGAGTATAAATGATGAGAACTTGCTTTAAACTGATTTATTCCCTGCAGCAATAAAAGGAATGTTTCTTCACTCAGCTGTTTAATATGCAAATATGCAGAACATGCAGCTCCTGACAGCACGGCATTAATAAGACCTTGCAGTGAGCAGAGCGCCCGATATTTCATTCTGATGAAAATACATGATGATGGTTTTGGACTGTAGACTTTTAGAGTTGGAACAATGTGCTTTCCCGGTGATGAAACCCCACTAGTCACTGGGTGGGGGGAAAGCTTTTCAGATAAGCGATCAGATTTCTGCAACATGAAGTCCCAGAGTAAAGGAAACGGTCAACACTGAAGGCTGAGGATAGCGCGTGCACCTAAGGCCCAAATGACAAGATGTAACAGGGAGGGGGCAGTGACAGAAGGGGCAAAGGGCCGGCACTGACTCCTTCTGGGGAGGGAGGCGTTAATTTTTTATGTTTTGTTTTGGACTGTGTGGGATTGTCCTGCTCGATCCTGTGTCTGATGCTAGTTTTATACCCACATAGAAGAACGCAGCAAGCTAAATAAAGAAGACCAGGGCTCAGGAATTCGAAGCCCTGGGGGGGGGGGGGGTTCTTGGTCATTACTGCCCTTGACTGGATTGTAGAACAGTGATTTCTGCATGACTCTCAGACACTTAGAAAACAAGCACGGTGAAGAAGCTGGAAAATACTCCTTCCCTAGCTCCTTTTGTGCATTTTCTCTTTCCATTAAAATCTTGGATTGATGTTAATAATCATGGATGGATCACGAAGCCTTCTAAAGATTCTTGTCTTCTTTACAACTTGTTATGCTTTTCCAAATTTTCTATATTGAGTACACCCTATAGATGACCAGAAAAATATGTTTTTTAAAATGCAATTTAGTATATGTTTTAAAAGGAATATATATGGGCTAGTGCCCAGGGACATAGAAGATAGTAGGCACTAGGATGGGTCCCCACCTCCCAGAACCTTGGAAATCTCCATAAACTCCCTGTGCTTGCTCTCAAAATAAATATTTGTTAAATGGTTAAGTAAATTACTAGTTGTAAGTACTTAGAACAGTGCCTGGAACACGGCAAGCACCATAAAAATACTTGTTAAATAAATAACCAATAAGTCAGATTAAATATTTAAAGTATTTTAGTCTGCAGAGATGAGTTTTCTGTAAATATTATTTATTTAACTGGATAAAGAAAGAATACAAAAATGCTGGGGCTTTTTTCCCTTTTAATACTGAGCTTACTACACTGTATGGTTCTTTTCAAAAGTACTACTCCAGCTTAGAGAAACTTTGACTAAAATCCCAGCTCCTACACTTGACTCTGTGGGATCTAGGACAACTCACTCACCTCCAGAGACCCTCTTTCTCCATCTGTGAAATAAATACATATAGTAGTAATCATACTTATTTTGGTGAGTGTTCTGAGGATTCAATGCAATCATCTGTGTAAATATTCCGCATTGTGCCTTGCCTCGAGTGGAGGCTCAAGCTTACCATTTATTGAGCACCTACTATATACTAAATGCTTTCCACATGTTAATGCTAATCTTTATGACAACTCTTCAAGGTAAGCACTTAAGTTTCACCGAGGGTATATAAACTAAGGGTAGATGACTTGAACAAGGCCACACAGCTTGGTCTTGAACCTCGGTCTATCTGCCACCAAATCCTACTGTCTTTACCCTAGTTCTGCTCTTTCTTCCTAACCAAAAGAATAAAAATAAACCACCAGATACACTGATGCTTCAAAAATATATGGCAAGAGTAAGTTTCCATTCATTTACCTTGGTTTTCAGTTACAATTCATCTTCAGAGAGTCTCCCTTTATTATTTTTTAATGAAGTGTTTAAAGCAAGGAAGCTTATGAGGCAAAAGGCAGGAAGTTCAAGCCAGGTGACACACAGGAGGGATCCTAGTGCTTAGGAGATAAGAAGAGTGACTAGTAAGTTCTCGGTGGCTGCACTGTTCTTTGAAAAGCTCGATCATACCTGTAATTTGTACGACTGTCTTCAATTCGAGACAGTTTGAGAATAAGACATAAGCGGACTTGTTCTTCAAATTTGTGATGGTCCCTCTTTCAGAAAAAATGAACCTGTTGAACAGCAGTTGGGTGGGAGGCACCTGCCCCCTTTCAGACATGCCCCCTGCCTCTTCCTCTCTCTGCTGTTGTGTTCTCGTCATCCGAACAAAAAAATAACTCTCTGTGCCAAAGGAAAGAGGGCTGTTTGATTTTATCTCCAAACATTTCAATTATAAATCAATCATTTAACAGAATTCAATGAAGTCTGCAAAATTTCCCTTTGAATCAGCTCCCATCGAGAATCCAAGAAGTCTTGAGGGCAAAGTTTCAAGTGGTCTCTTGCAGGTTTTAGTAAACTTCTCCAAGCTAGTACTTTCCATGTTTCTGATTTTATGTGCTCAGTAATACGCCCTCATAACTCAAATGGGATGAACCAATTAAACATTTCCCTGTAGTCTTTAAAATAGCTGCTCTTGGCATGTTTTTTGCATGGCACAAACCTCTGCGGGAGGATACGATAGAAATCTTGCACTATTTAAATATAGAATTGGGACATCAAAGAAAGGGTTGTATTGAAATAACATGGATAATTAAGGAAGTGGAGAATGGTAATAACTGATTTACATAAAATGCTAATGAGTCTCTTGACTTGTTTGGCAATTTGCACTTTAGGCTTGGTTACTGTGGCTCCAAATTTATGATCTAATTTTTATTTTAATATTTTCTTTTAGCAAGTCGTAAGCAACAGTAATGGGTGCCTGCCAATGTCTAAATTCTGCCCCCTTCATCCACCCAGAGACTTTTTTTCCAAGTCCAGCACACGGGCTTGGAGATGCAACTGGTCCAGAGTTTGCTGGACACCCGGCTTTAGTTGGGTTTCTTCTTATGTTATGGTGATGGTGTTGTGACGGGTGATCAACGGTGTTGCGAATACACACAGTTGGCCAAGCTAGCTGGGTTAGAAAACTTGGAAACCAAACGTAGTATTAAAGAGCCTTGTACAGCCTGTTCCTTGCTATGCAGAGGGAGAGACTAGGATAAGGCACCCTCAGCTCTAGGTTAGCACTCATTTCACACCATTCCCTGGTGCCTTTCGCTTCTGAGAAGAAATTATATGCTCTGAAAATTCCTGGTTTATTGTACTCTTCTACTGATCTCGCCTCTCAGGGCCACAGCCTCCCGTGAATACAAATGAGGATCTGGGCTGTTCCTTCAGGACACGTCTGCACGGTGACCTTCAGCGTACCCTATTTCCCTCCGAGCCCTCTAAGCATGATCCATTACTTTCTCAGGCCATTCCCCCTTCACCCCATTGATGGGTTTCAAAGCTACTTAAATTTCCAAGTCCTGACGTGCTCGGCAGTGACCAGGGCTCTGCCTTGCTCTCTTATGGATTGCACAAGGTCACCGCTGGGGAGAGGAAGGAGGCAGGCAGAGCATCTATCAGGATGTATTGCTTTACTTTTTCTATCCATCACCAAGGCGATGATTCTATTTTAGTGAAAATCCATTGAACTCCGATCAAGTCAGATGGCTGTTATCATTGGAAACTCAAGAGCTGTCAAGCCATAATCGGTACAAATGCCGGACCCTGAAACGGGGGGCTCCGGGCCAGGGATGGCCTACTGGGGTCATTCTTGTTCTTGAAATTTCATCTGGTCATTTTATTTTAAATATCTTTTCAGCTGTTTTGTTTGCAAGTGATAAAATCTGGTTGTGCAAGGTGGGATCAATGGATTACAGACAATTTAGGTGTAGTTTGGAGGCACAATGGTTTCTCTTGCCATGCTACATTGACGGCTGTGGTCCTGACACCCCACCCATCAGAATTCCAGCACACAGCTGAGGGATCACAGAAACCTGAACATGCGGAATGCACACACACATTCCTATCTTAGTCAGAATCACCAAACTTCACACTATTTCGTGTTCTCTTCAATATGTACATTTTCTGACCCCCACACTTGGCTATAGAATACAATGTTTACAGGTACTTTGGCCTCTCTAGCTGCATTTTTATGATAAATACCTGTTCACCTTTGCACGCATATGGGAAAATTTTAGTTTACAGTTATCACCTTGAACATGGGGGGGGGGTGGAGGGGATGGGGAGAAAGAAAAAGAAATTCCGAAGCTCCCTGAAAAATTCTTTCCGGTTTGTCTTCTGGTTATGGATTTAATTAAGTCTGACATATGAATAAAATCACTTAAACATATTTGCTGCACCTCTGGTATTCTAAACTTTTACTAAAGGAGCAGTTGTGAAATAGGGTGACAGAATAGTTTTTCATCAAGATCTTGGAGCTCAAAGTGACACTTAACTCCTCACTGTCCAAAATCTAATTCTTCTCCTTGGAGACTGTCAATGATCACATTTCTTCCACTGCCAGGGCTAAAGGCCAGTCCCTGCTGGGGTGGCCTGGGATGGAATGAAGTCAGGCACCCAAAAGCTTAGTGTCTCTGTGGGCTCATCTCACTATGTTTTGAAATGTAAAGTTATCTTTCCAGTATTTTCGATTTTACAGTCCATACATTTATCCCTTTTTATTAGGACTGTAATTGAACATTGACTATGCATTCTTAAATACATTCCCATTCTAAATAATAGCAACCACATTACAGGCAGTTACTTATCTGTCACTTACACTATGAACTAGACTTTTGCCAAGTGCTTTACATATGTTGTCTCATTTAAGTCTTAAAACCACCTCCAAATGAGGTAGAGACATCTCCACTTACAGATGAGGAAACCAGGGATCAGAGAGCACCAGTGATTAACCAGACTATCACATGATTTAAATGGGGCAGATGCTGGGGAATAATGCTGACGCCCACCTTAGAGAGCTGTATTAAATATGCTAAATGTGGAAAGTATCTGTATTCCTTTCCTAGGGTCTCCAACTAGGTGGCTTAAAAGAGCGCAGATTTATTCCCTCAGACTTCATGAGGCCATATATCTGAGCTCAAGGTGTCAACAGAGTTGGCCCGCTGGGTGCTCTGAGAAGCAACCCCGTGCCTCTCTGCCGGCTTCCACTGGTGGCGGGTGAGCCTTGGGGTTCCTTGACTTGCAGATGCAGCCCTCCGATCTCTGCCTCCATCTTTATATAACTCTCTTCTCACTGTGCATCCATTTCTGTCTCAATATGAGGACACTCTCTTGGACAGGGCCCACCCTGACTCAGTATCTGGTTACAACTGTAAAGATCCTATTTGCAGATAAAGGTGAATTCTGAGGTTCCGGATAGTCATGAACTGGGGGTGGGGAGGTGGGGACATTATTCAATGGAGTACAGCATCCATCTGGACCCCAAACCTGAGTCTGTGGGGCTCTGAAGCACTTGTCCCTAACCACCATACTATACTCCACAGTAAGGGTGACACAATTTCCAGTCACAGGCCTCGGATTGTTCCATGAGTTTCTCAGAGATCAGATCCCATGGTGGACACAGGGCAAGGTCCCAGTGCTGCATGCTGCGTTGTGATGGTCACTGTGGCTTTTCTGCACATTCCCAGGATAAACTAGCATTGCGGAAAGCTTGGAAAGGCGCTTCTTTCCTAAACCGTGGGAGAGTCAGAAGAGGCAGATGCACAGAAAAACACCCCAGGATGTAACCCTGGGTGAAGAATGGCTGGCTACTCATCACAAGCTCCCTGGCCTTCCTAAATCCTGGTGGGCCTGACTGGTTAGACTCAGACCCCTGGTGGAAGAGAACGGGAGTTAGGGGTGCACGAGAGATCAGCTGCACTCCACTGACATCAAAGATGGAGTTAGCAGATGCAACTGAGAGCAGGGATGGCTTGTTCTTGGCCACCATGCATTCCCCCTTGCTTCTGTCAGAGGGAAAAGAAAATGCCAAATAACTGCTCGACATTATTGGTGGGGGAGGATGCAGGGAATAAATGCAACCTTTGTCAGAGGATTTGTTAAAATAATACAATTCTGCTGATAAAAAAGTGGTACATGCCTAAGAAAGAAGTGTAATATGGAGAGAAACTTTATTTTTCCATGTCCATAAACAAAACTGTATGAGAGATTATTTTGAATAAAAAAGTCTGCTGAGCCACTGAAATAATCAAAATGGGTGTCATCTAAGTTATGCAGGATGCCTGGATGCAAATACCAGAGGGGAAACATATGGAAGGAACTAAAATCAACTGTCCTGTAAATAATATCTAGTTTTTAGCTCAAATTTGCAATAATTCTAAGGCTTTTGCAATGGGAACAAATGATGTACTTGTGCTGGATATTTCAGACTGCCTCATTTGGTCCTTTTTCACCCTCTGCCAGGTCAGTTCTTGGCACTCTGACATTTAGGACCTGATGATTCTTTGTGGTGGGGGCTGCCCTGTGCCTCGTAGGAAGCTGAGCAGCATCCCTGGCCTTGACCCACTTGATACCAGTAGCATCTCCACCTCCCAGTTGTGTAAACCAAAACATGTCTCATACATGGTGAAATGTCCCCTGAGGGGTCACACTGCCCCTGGATTCCATTATTCCAGCTGGAGAAGTCAGAATGTTTAAAATGACCTTTCCAGGACTCCCTTGCAGCTACATTCTAGACACAAATCTATCCCACCAATTGCTAGGTGCTGTCACATGACATGTGGATGTAGAAGTGCGAGAAGGGCCATATTCCTGCTTCCAGGGGGCTTTCCTCCCAGCAAGGACATGTGTAAATACACTTTCCATCTTCCTGTTCCGGTGCCCAGTCCCCAGCTTCCCGTGTGGTGGAGATGGGGCCACAGCTGTGGAGGTGGCTTTGGCTTATTCATCTGGTTTCGCTCTAGTCATGGCATCAGTGGTAGGATCCCTGGATGTGACCTCTCTATTATTTAGGGAGCTGCTCCTGGAGAAGACCAACCTCAAAGCCACTTCTTCAACTCTTACAACAATTCTGTAAGCACCAAATTGCCTTTGTTAAATCCTCTCCTGTTTAAAATACATAGAAGGGTTCCCTTTTCCTACATCATACCTGACCAAGATAACCCATTCAGGAGTTTGATCAAGTGACCATCATGTGTCTCATCAGGATGACCCAGACCTGCTCTGAAGATGCCTTGCACACACTGATCACTCCACTAGGAATGCACTTCCTTCCTCTCTTCCCCACCTGCTCAGCTCCCCAGAGTGGTCTACCAACTAATGCCCACTTAGATTCCAGGGCCCACCTTATGCATCGTCTTCTCTGTGGTCAAGTCCCCCCTACCACACTGCTTCCTCCTCATCTCCTACACCTTCACCCACACTTGCCAAAGATAACCCCTCCTTTCTCTCTCCTACCTCTCTTGGGACTGTGCTCTTGCTCTTATCACACTAGATGTTCCAATTGCGTGTTCATGTGCCTTGTCCTAACTTAAAGCATAGCATCCTAACTCATTCTTAAGCCCCCAGGGCCTAGCTCAGGGATAGAATATAATGAGTGGTGGTTGAAGGATAAATGGATAAATAAATACATGGAGGGAACCTGGATAGCATTCCTGTCTACCTAGTGCCATCTTATCCCGTGGTTCCTGCCTTGAAGTTCTTATAGAATACCAAGGGAGTCAAGCTTACAGGGGAAAGATATGTCTAGGGTTATAATTGTGTGGTTTCAATGGTTTGTGTATTTAAGAAGAGCTTTGACTGAAGGCAGTGTAGAGTCCAATGTAATGGAATCAAAGTGCCTATCCTAGAGACCAACGAGGAATACACACGGAGGAGCAGGTGTAGACAAATTTCAGATGCTTTACAGGATAAGCAATCGAGGCTCAAGCTGATAGGAGAGAAGGAGACACATAAAGAAACAAAAGGGAGATGGCTCAAATGAGTTCAGTAAAATAAGAGTGCATATAACAGTATTCTTATCAATCTCTTATTATTTTCATCATTATTAATATGTAATTTCCTTCAAAAAGCAGAACCCTGAAAAGTACATTCATATTGAGATAATCCATTAAATAACATTGTCAACCTATCCAAGTCTAAATATGGTGTTAAAAGAGATGTATAACAAAGATGGTCTGCTATTAGGAGAAGAAACCTAAAATTTAAATGCCAAAGACTTGTAGACAAGGTCACCTATGGATTCTTAGGGAAGCTGTTAGTAAATGTATAAAGCAGGGTTTTTCACTCCTATTGAGCAGAACTGAAAAAATATTATATGCAAGGGGCTTCATTAGAATGGAATAAGCTGATTTCTTTGCATGAAAGATTAGGTCTGTATTAAGCATTGATGTAAGGTTTTAAATTTAAAGGCTATGGTCCTTATTAACCTATTTTTAATTAAATATGAGAGTACACCCTTTGGCACTGTTTTCCACGGCAGAGTTTATGGAGTCCTAGTGTTGGACGTATGCTTGGGGAAGATACCAGTGTCAATAGGAGTTTGGGCACCTGCTCCGTCAGCCACCAGGCGAGTGATGAGGAAGAAGTCACCTGCCTTCTGTGATGCAAAGAGCCTCTTGTGCTGGGCAGGCTTCTGTGCACTAGACACAAACCTCCTTAACCATGACACCATGCTATGAGCTCAGCAATAACAGTACATCCATTTTACAGATGAGGAAATGGAGGCACAGAAAGGTCGACCTATGGCCACCGCACTTTGAAGCTTTGACAGCTAGAACTAAAGTCAAGTTTCATCTGATCCTGTAGCTCATATACTTCTCCACTTTGGAATCCAGCACAGACAGACCTGGACAGACCCACAATGGAGGCATCCACTGTGTGGAGGGCAAGCCATACTGGAGTCTAGCCCCAAAGTCACCAGGAGCTGCCCCCATCAGGACTCCTAGTGCTGTGAGATAATACATCATTTCCTTATTTCAGATCTATCGAGCCAGGATTTTTTGGAACTGGCAGCTGACAGCATCCCAACAACGTCACCTTCTCACTTCGCTGGCTACTAGATGATTTTGTGTCAAAGA
>JAVSCE010005796.1:0-52798 GCA_032199065.1 Smutsia gigantea | reverse complement strand
AGGATGCACTGAGCAGCAAGTAACAGCAAATCCAACTCACATTGGCTTAAACAATGAAAAAAGAGTTAGGGCAAGACTCAGTGGTTGAATGACGTCATCAGAGATGCAGGTTCTTTCTGTTTCTTTGCTCTGCCACCCACAGTTTTGGCTTATCTTAAATCCAGTTATCTTTACATATTGTTGTGGTATGACTGCCAGTGGCAAGGGAACTCTGTGCTTTCTCAGTCACAACTTATAGGAAAAGAAAGAGGCTGTCTTTCCGTGGCATTAAAGATTGACAAGTTCCTTTCCAGAGCTCTCACCAAGACTTTCCTTGAATCTCAATGACCCAAATTGATTTAAGTTTGCCCATCCCTGAATCAATCACTGACAAGGGGTAAGTTGCCATGAATTGTTTAATTGTGGAATAGAATGGGAATGTAGGGGAATCAGTCACAGTACCTGTTGACCTGGAAAATTGCTCCTTGTTTTCCTATTTCCCTTTCCCCACCCAAGTAGGAAGCCAATTTGGTACTTCTTTACCTAGGGTGAAATATTTGACAGCATAAAAAAATACATTTTCTGCTTTAGTTTCCCCTTAATATCTTTAGAGAAATTATAGGATTTGGGGAAAGAAGCAAAAAGGAATGTGACCCGTGGGTGCACACAATGTCTCAGAGAAACAGGGATTTTTCTCCTAAGGCAAGGAGATTCATTCTGGATGAAAGAGAAGAAAGTGATATTTGGAGCTTCCAGAGCAGAGGGACCAGAGTTCATTTTCTGGAAGTATTTTGGGGAGGTAGTAAAACTCAAGAGAGTCATGGCTGCATTATGTGTTTAGGCGGATGAGACCTTGGGTGACCTCACAGAAGATTCATCTGTCTTTCCATGGCAGGAAGGCAGTAGAGATTTGCCAGATATAAAGGGCATGTAGACTGGGACAGCAGACATTTAAGGGGTAACCTATGCAGATATAAGATGATTTTTTTGTTCTGAGGGCTACTCCCTGCCCCATCATTAACAGTTGAGGTATTTTTTGAATTTGTGGACTGAGATTCATATCTTCTGTAATATTACATTTTAGTTTATATCATATTAGGATCATAACATTTCTTTTATAGCTTTTGTATTTTCCTGGAGTTTTAAATTGCCTTTCATTTTCTTATTCACTTATTCCGGCACTTAATTAAATTATCCCCACTTTTTTTTTTTAAGCGGGTCAGTAATGTGATCTGACTTAAATTTTGAAAAGATCACTGGAGGGGTTCTGTGTAGACTGAAATGAAGGAGCAATGGTGGAAGCAAGGAGACCTGCAAGGAAATCATTGCATAATCCAGGCAAGAAACGATGCCTGGTTAAACTGGTAGTTATAGGGTTGATAAGAATGGATGAAATCAGTACATAATTTGGAGGAAGAAGCATTGAGAGATTTTAATCAGTCAATCCATCAGTGTTTTGTGTACCAACTATGTGCCAGGCTAGTTCTATGTGCTATGTTCTAGATGCTGGAGTTATAGTGGTGAACAAGACAGAGTCCTTCAGTGACTGTAGTGGGGTATGTGGTGGGGAGTTGATAATGGGGGGAGTCTAGTAACCACAATGTTGCTCATGTAACTGTAGATTAATGATACCAAAATAAAAAAAAAGAGAGTCCTTAAGGAGTGTCTATTCTGATGGTGGGGAGGAGTTGGACAATAGACATATAAATAAATGAATGAAAAACTTTATATATAGGTAAATGCCATGGAGAAGAGAAAATATAGCACTGTAATAGATGGCCAGGAAGTTTTTGTGCCTTTTTTTAAAACAAATGTTATTGAGGCAAAGTTTTTGTTAGACAAAATGTTATCTCTTTAACTGTAATGTTTGAAAGTTTTGACATTTGAATCTACCTGTGAAATCCACTACCAGTCAAGATATAGAACATTTGTCTCATTCCAGAAAGTCCTGGTGCCCCTTTGTAGTTAACCCTCCTTCCTCTCTGTCCTGGTTCCAGGCAACCACTGACATCACTACAGATTAATTTTGAGTCTACTTTTAAAGAAGGTCTCTTTTGCTGTTATTGGAGAGCGAGTTGGAAGGAGCTGTATTTGAGGCAGAGGCATATGAGAGGAGCAAGACTAGACATGATGAGGGAAATGTACCAATAATATAATAGAAATAATAAGAACTAGCATTTATTGGACATTTACTCAGTCCCAAGCACTGTGCTTAGTGTTTTCCATACATTATCCATTTAATTTTATTTAATCTCTTCAGTAAATCCTGTGGTTACCTCTGTTTTATGGAGGAGGAAACCAAAGATCAGAGGTTTTAAGTAATTTGCACATGATTATATAGCTAATAAATAGAGTCAGGATTCTAGCTCTTGCCTTTCACCACACATTACTACAACAAACGCACAGTGCTCACTACATGCCAGGCACTGTTGTAAGCACTTTAACCTTCACTGCAACCTTGAACGGTAGGTGTAATTGCTCTAGTTTTAATGAGGAAGAAACTGAGGCCCAGAGAGGGTAACAGATACTTTATAAGCTGTGGGCAGAGCAGGTCCTCCAGCTCTAAAATCCTATTCTTTGGGTTCTTTTTGCTTTATCTCATCCTAGGAGACATCTCTGTACACACACCCTTGCAGCAGGGTTTTCTGGCCAGCGGCTGGGATGGGACGTGCTTCTGTCTCCACGGATCTTCTGAACCTTCTCCTGAACAGCCTTGCTTGGGCATGTCTCACGGCTTTTTCCCTGGGAAGATAGAGGAGGCTCTGTCTTCCATGGGCCTCTTCTTCTTCTGTGGGATGTCCCTGCCT
Source organism: Smutsia gigantea (assembly GCA_032199065.1). NCBI lineage: Eukaryota > Metazoa > Chordata > Mammalia > Pholidota > Manidae > Smutsia > Smutsia gigantea. Next base: position 50,012 of record JAVSCE010005796.1, on the reverse strand, counting down.
TTCCCCGAGTCTCAGCAAGTTCTCTGATCTCCAGTGAACTTCAACCCAAAAGGGAGGGGGAGTAGAGGAGAAAGGTGGGCGGAGAAAGCACAGTCCAGAGTATCATGGGGCCAGCTGGTCACCCTTTGAGACATTCTTTTTTTTTTAATAATTTATTTTGGTATCGTTAATCTACAATTACATGTGCAATATTATGGTTATTTAACTACCCCCTTCATCAGGTCTTTGAGATATTCTTGAACAGTGTAAATATTGCATCTGGACTGGAACAAACAGATTTTAATGCCAAACTTGGAACAATGAATGAACTGTTGCTTTTGGAATTTCTGAACAGAGGAGCAGGAGGTGTGAGGATTTTAAAAACCGTGCATGTGTGTTTCATAGGCACAAGTCTCAACCAGGAGATTAAAATGAACTGCAAGTAAACAATTTCAAAGGCAGAATTGAGACCCCACCCAGGAGATGTTTCAGAGGGCTTTGTAAGCAAGGAGAGAAATGCCAAATCTTCTAAGTTTGCTGGGGAGGAGAGATCTGAGTTTCTCCTTCTCCCACCCATGTGGCTCTATCACCTTCTGCGCTGATCCTGGAAGAGGTGGGTGGTTGGGTTAGTGACCTGCAAGACAACTGTGACTTACTTGTGACACGGACTTGGGCTTCAGGGAGCTGGACACGCAAGGCTTAAGGGTGCTGGCTACGTGTTTGACGGAGAAGTGGGCCGAGCAGCTGAGCGGCCAGAGATCAGACTGGCTGGAGACCGTGATCTTGGATGTCACCAAGACAGAGAGCATTGCTGTGGTCTCCCAGAGGGGGATGGATCATATGGGGCTATGACAGATATATTTCTCTTAATCCTGATGTCCAAGTACCAGCCCCAGGAGAAGATAACTCCAGCTGCTGAATAAGAGAATGACACTATTAAGTTATAAAATTTGCTCTTAGAATAAAACAGGGGGAATTACACTCCCTGACTTCAAGCTCTACTACAAAGCCACAGTAATCAAGACAATTTGGTATTGGCACAAAAACAGACCCACAGACCAGTGGAACAGAATAGAAAATCCAAACATTAACCCAAACATATACAGTCAATTAATATTTGATAAAAGTGCCTTGGACATACAATGGGGAGATGACACCCTCTTCAGCAGCTGGTGTTGGAAAAACTGGACAGCTACATGTAAGAGAATGAAACTGGACTACTGTCTAGCCCCATACACAAAGGTAAACTCAAGGTGGATCAAAGACCTGAATGTAAGTCATGAAACCATAAAACTCTTAGAAAAAAACATAGGCAAAAATCTCCTGGACATAAACATGAGCAACTTCTTCATGAACATATCTCCCCGGGCAAGGGAAACAAAAGCAAAAATGAACAAGCGGGACTATATCAAGCTGAAAAGCTTCTGTACAGCAAAGGACACCATCAGTAGAACAAAGACATCCTACAGTATGGGAGAATATATTCATAAAAAACGTATCTGATAAAGGGTTGACATCCAAAATATATAAAGAACTCATGCACCTTAACAAACAGAAAGCAAATAATCCAATTAAGAAATGGGCAGAGGACATGAATAGACACTTCTCCAAAGAAGAAATTCAGATGGCCAACAGGCACATGAAAAGATGCTCCACATCGCTAATCATCAGAGAAATGCAGATTAAAACCACAATGAGATATCACCTCACACCAGTGAGGATGGCCAACATCCAAAACACAAACACAACAAATGTTGGCGAGGATGTGGAGAAAAGGGAACCCTCCTACACTGCTGGTGGGACTGCAAATTAGTTCAACCATTGTGGAAAGCAGTATGGAGGTTCCTCAAAAGACTCAAAATAGAAATACCATTTGACCCAGGAATTCCACTCCTATGAATTTACCCTAAGAATGCAACAGCCCAATTTGAAAAGGACAGATGCACCCCTGTGTTTATTGCAGCACTATTTACAATAGCCAAGAAATGGAAGCAACCTAAGTGTCCATCAGTAGATGAATGGATAAAGAAGAGGTGGTATATATACACAATGGAATATTATTCAGCCATAAGAAGAAAACAAATCCTACTACTTGCAGCAACATGGATGGAGCTAGAGGGTATTATGCTCAGTGAAATAAGCCAAGCCGAAAAAGACAAGTATCAAATGATTTCACTCATATGTGGAGTATAAGAACAAAGAAAAAATACTGAAGGAACAAAACAGCAGACTCACAGAACCCAAGAATGGACTAATAGTTACCAAAGGGAAAGGGACTGGGGAAAATGGGCGGGAAGGGAGGGATAAGAGGGAAAAAGGGGCATCACGATTAGCGGATGTAATGTTGGGGGGGCACGGGGAGGGCTGTACAACTCAGAGAAGACGAGTAGTGATTCTGTAGCATCTCACTACGCTGATGGACAGTGACTGTATTGGGGTTGGTGGGGGGGACCTGATGAAGGGGTAGTTTAATAATCGTAATATTGCACATGTAATTGTAAATTAATGATAATAAAATAAATTATATTAAAAAAATTTGCTCTTAATTATCTGCTTTGATGGAGATCATCTGGATCCAAGACAGTAGAGCTCTACTTAGTAATATTCTACGGTGTGTAGCCATAGGCATGCAAACATGCTTCATGTAAAGACAGACCAGTTAGTAATCTGTGATAATAAGAAAAAATAAATATAGCACTTCACAATTTTACAAAGTTCTTTTGTATACATCACCTCATGTCCTGTTCAAAGAACTTCGATCTCACCCCAGATCATTTGAACATTTCTGAATGGGTATCGCTCATCCACACCGAGGCCTTTGCTCATAGCTCCCGCACATGCTAGTGCAGTGGAACTGGGGAGCTGGGGTCCAGGTACCTGCAATGAAATTCTGGCTCCACTCTGTGGACTTAAGATAAGTTATCTAACTTCCAGTCTTTCTCAGCAAAGTAGGAATAATAATGCCTCCCCCAGGAGGCTGTGGTGAAGCATATGAAAGCATATGCATAAGGTGATCCATATGAATAGCTTTGTAAAGGAGAGATGGAGGCAGATAATGGAACTAGAGAGTCACAGGCCAAGCTGGAGAATTAGTACTCTGTCTTCTGTGCAATGGGGAGCTGTAGCAGTTTATGGAGAGCAGTGGTTCTTTTCCTGATCCCTCGCACATTTCTTTGTCCATCCTGAGTCTACCTAATTTCTTGGACTTTGGACTTCTTTCTGTCCACTGACTATGTCCCTCAGATTCTGACTGAGAACTAGAAGAGGAAAGAATCCATTGACAAGTAGCTATAGGAGTAAACACCTGGGAAAGCAAGGGCAGGGGATAAGTTTATGAAAGACAGACGAGGACCTAAGGTGGCAAACAATTAAAAAAGAAAGAAACAACTTGATATCAGCTTATAAGAATCTCCTAAGATCCCAGGGGGACAGTTTTTGCATGATGGTTGCATGGTCATTGAGATTCCAGTGGTGGTGGTTTCAGACTCTTCATATGAGGGACCCCTGAGAGGCGATTAGGATAGATCAGGGTGCCTCAGCATTTGCTATGGAATTGCTTTTGCATGGCAAGAAATTTCTATCTTTCAGATAATGGTTAAAAATTACAGATCTGGAATCAGACTTCCCGTGTTCAAATCTGCTGTGCCACTTACTGGCTGGTGACCTTGGGCAAATTGCTTGATCTCTTTACTTAAACTCATTTTCCTCTTATGCAAAATGGGGATATAATCAATCTATTTCATAGGGCTGTTGTAAAGACTAAATGAGTTATTATGTGTAAAGCACGTAGAATAGCACATAGCCCACAGTACATACCACATCTTTTAATGCCATTTTTATTTTTGTCATTGTTATATATTGATATGAGGTGGCTTAGAGGGCACTGATGGGATTATAGGCGGGCCAATTCTCCCCATGTGACCCACTGGCACCATCACTGATTTTGAGGTTTGTTGGGTGCATGCCCCCTTCTGCCTTCCTTCTGTCTGTCCCCTCTGCCTTGGTGGTCTCTGGGCCCCATGGGACACCCCCATCCTTCCTAGAGTCAGTCCTGCCCAACTAGGTCCCCTATTTTAGCTCTTCTTCTCATCAGATCATCTCCATTCCACAGCCTGTCCCTTCTTGGTTCCCTGTCTCAGAATGTCACCTCTGTGAAGGGCAGGAGAAACATTGGCAGGTCCTCTGGTGGATTTGCTTTAACAAGGAACAGGAGATGGGCAGTTTCTGGAGAGTGGACTCAAGCGACTCCATTAGTTTTGAAGATGGAAGAAATAACATTACATTTGTGTGTTGATGGTGATGATCCAATAGAGGGTGAAAGGAAGGAGGGGTGGGGGTAATTTCTGGGTTGGCATCTTTGGGTGGGAAAGAGGGGCTGGAAACTTGGGGTTGGCAAGAGTGTGCCACTGAGGCGCTGGCCCCATTCTCATCTTAGCCTCTTTCTAGACTGGTTTCCTCCTCACCGGCCTTTAACGGTTCCTCACCTTACTTCTCATGGCTTTGCCGTGGTACCAAAGCTAAGATCTGTTCACTCTGGAGCCAGGTGAAAAAATACTTGGGTCAGATGACAATCCCTGAATCAACTAATTGTAGCCAGCGGTCCAGGCTTTTATTTTCTGCTTAGCTTGGGTCACAGGCTCATTCCTTGATTAATCAGCGGTGGATGGGGAGTGGCTGGGATCTGTAAGATGATGGCATCTTCTATTTAAACCACTTAATAAGAGCATTTCCCAGAAAGGGATTTGGGTAAGCACATGGATACACCGTTTTAGGCCAGCAAGATAAATGTCTCTTACATCTGCAAAGTAAGGCAGTTTATAAAGCCATCTATGATAATATTTAAATTTTGTTTAAAAATTTTAAAATGAAGCATTTTTATATAACAACATGAATGAATCTGTTTTATAGTATATGTTTATAAAATATATTTATATATTTCTATTATATTCATTTATAATATATTATAAATATTTCTAAAACTGGAAGGCTATGTAATATAAAATTAACCACTTACAGTGTGTTTCCTGAGTAATAAAAATAAGGATAGTTTTCCAGGATATTTCCTAATTGCCCATGTGATTTTTTTTTCTTTGGCTCAAAGATTATTTAGATATTTTTGTTTAATTTCCAGTGTCTGCAGAGGCTTTCAAATTTTTTCTTGTTGAAATCTAATTTAATTCCTCTGTGGTTGTAGAATAATCTTGAATGATTTCAATTTTTAAAATTTTACTGAGACTTGTATGGCCTAGCATATCATTTATTCTAGAGAATGTTTCTTATGTGCTCAAACAAAAAGTGTATTCTGCCATTGTGAGTAGAGTGTTGTATAGCTATCAGTTAGATCAACGTGGTTGATAATGTTGTTTGAGTCTCCTGTCTTACTAATTTTCTAATTGTTTCATCAATACAGAAAAGAGGAACATTGCAACTTCAACTATAATTACAGAGTTGTTTATTTTTCCTTTCAATTCTGTTAATTTTGCTTCCTGTTATTTTGGGGGTTCTCTTGTTATAAATTTTAAACCTTCCAAATTTAAGGATACTATACAATATCCCTATTTATCTCCAGCAAGATTTCTATTCTTTAAATCCATCAATACAGCTATTCAAGCTCTCTTATAATTACTGTTCACATGGTGTATCTTTCTTAATTGTTTTACTTTCAAGCTGTGTCTTTGGATCTGAAGTATGTCTCCTACAGACTTCATGTAGCTGGGTCTGGCTTTTCTGTCCATCCACAATTTCTACCTTTGCAAAGTTTAGTCCATTTACAGGAACAAATTATTGATGCCATTGGATTTCTGTCATTTTGCTATTTATTTCTTTAGATCTTCTATCATTTTTTTGTTCTGATCCTCATTTACTACCATCTTTTGTGTTTAAAAATTTTAGCATACCATTTTTAATTCCTCTCCTGAGTTTTAAAAACTTAAAAAATTTTTATTTCCTTAATAGTTGCTCTAGAGCAATGGTTCTCAACTGGGGACAATATTGCTCCCCACTCCCACTGACGACGTTTGCAAATGTCTGCAGACAATTTTGGCCATCACAGTCTGGAGGGCATTCGGAGCTCAGCCAGTTCTCAAATCAGCCTGGACTTTGGCTGTCAGCCTGTCTCTCCCAAGTGTCCCCATGCGTGTGAGTGGTGTGGTTTGATGGTTCTGTCATTTCCAGGATCTCACTGCTAAATCTCTGACTTGCCCCAAGCCCAGGGCCACAAGCTCGGGCTAGAAGAGCTGCATGTTTTCCCTGTTCATGTCCTCCAAGCTGGCTCCTTTTACTGATGATGTGGTGTGGCTTCACCTCCTGACTGAAGCAGCCTGCCCTCTGGGACAGCAAAGCTGCTGGTTTCGGGCCACCTCTGCTACTCTGGCCCGTTGAGTGGGGGTGGGAGAGCAGCCCCAGCCAGGGATCACAGATTCCTGCGGATCTTACCTGAAGAGTTGGCAGTTACTCATGAAGAAATCATTCTCAACTTGTTGGTTACCTTTGATGGATTTCCAGAGAATTTAAACCACTGTATTTGACAGTTTTACACTTGTTTTTGGAGGAGAGGATTTGCCTACATCTTCATTCCACAATTGGAAGTTCCTGCACGACTTTGGAGTGGTGAAAGTTTGCCATCATAAAACCTGGCAACTTTAAGACAGCCATTTTCATTCCCAAAAGGGTAAACAGCATCCTTAAGGAAATTTGGGTCCATGTTTCCCTGGAAAGCTGAGAAAATTAAAGGTACAATCTCTTTGAAAAATGTAAGCCCTTGTCTACCAATAGTCAAGAAAGTATTTCTGATCCTTGGTTTAGAACAACTGATTCTGAGCCCCAAACAGGATTCTGACCTCTGGGGGACAAGCCCCTCAATGCTGGCTGGTTTAATCCCCAGAGAGCTAGCTTCCTAAGGTCTTGCACTCAGATAGCTACTCTCCCTAGTATGTTCGTCTTCCCATTCTCCCATCTTCCCCACTGCATGTGTGTGACATAGACAGACTAGCAGTTTGCTTTATAGGGCATGCCAACTCTGGCTACAGTGAGACCAGTAGTGTATATCTGAGGTGCCCCAATGCAGGCCTTGTGGATAGGACTGCTGAAGACATTCTCCTCCAAATGCCAAAACCCCGGGCCATACCTTACTCATTCATTCAATAGTTTTGTGTTGAAGCAGCTCCTGTGGAGCCCAGCACTGTGCTGGGTCTGGGGATACGGTGGTGAACGGCCAGTGTTCCCACCCTAGAGGAACTTCTACGTCCAAGGGGCAGACACAAGTGAGCACTTAGAGTATGATGAGCATAATGGCAGGCGAGGTACAGGCTGTTGATAGGAACTTATAAAAGCAGCAACACTTTTTTTTTTTAAGAGAAGGGCTCAGAAACAAATGATGTTAGCATGTAGGGAAGATTATGAAGCTTTAGGTGGGCTAAACCAGGTCCTGACTAGTACACATTATGCTCAGATTTCTACAGTTCCCAATGTGCTAATAATATGGAGGCAAAGAAGATCCTGAGCATATTTCTTTAAAAAGTAGGTGGGGTGTGCAGGAAGGGCTTGGTGAGCAGAGAGGCTGCTGTTCCCTGGTAAATGGCTTGGCCAGCTCTCTCACTGAGCAAACAAGCAGTGACGGCAAGCCTGTCTCCAAGAGTGCGCAGGTTCCAAGAAATGGGAGAGAAGTTGTTGGGGTGAAAGAATTTGTTGAGGTTCTGGAGTATCAGCGGGGAGGGCAGGAGTGGGAACCAGGGGCACTAGGGCATACCCTGAAGCATGCTTGCTGGCCTAAGGGTGCAGGACAGCCTGAGTAAAGCACGGCCACGAGAAGCCTCTGACAACAGGCAATGCGGGGAGTAGCAGGCAAACCCACAGGGCCAGTGATCTGGCACATCCGGCCAGAGTGCAATGTGGAGCAGGACGCCGCCAGGCCTGCCTCCCAGCAGCTGGAGGTCCACTGGCAGGGGCTTTACCCCTGCATGAGAGAAATGCACTTGGTGCTTTTCACACAGAGGAAGGGCATGTTTCACGACTGGGAGTCATCAAAACTGCACAGACATCTAAATTAGGTCCCATCACCACATAGAGGTGCTCTGTGATTTTTGCAATACAGGAAGAAGTCTTCATAAGCTGTATGTATATGGAATGACTATAAATCTTACTCCCTGAAGTGCACCAGGGGAGATGGTGATTTAAAGACACATTGATGGGAATTCTTTGACAGAAAGAATGAGAGAAGTTTCAGCCTGCATTGACCCCTGGTGAAATGTAGACTTTCTTATATTGAACCTCTTAATGGGAGGGATACACAAAGAACACAGCACAGGAAAAATAAAGCCTATTTCCTTAAAAAGAACCAAAGTAATCTTCAATTAGCTTTGAAGAAAAGACCAGAAAAAATGAAAGGAATATGTGAAAAGTCAGAGACTTTTCATTTTCTTTTCACTTCTGTCTCTGTAAATAAAAGGACATGGAAACAGTTGACCAAGTCTCAGGTGTTAGGAAATATGATAAAACCCCACTGACATGGGCTACAGTAAAATCAGATGGGCATGCAGGGCTCCACTGTTTCCTAAAGATGGAGAAAGAAGGAAGTAAAGCATACAGATGCTTCTTTCATGAAGGACCTGGTGAACACAAGTGCAGACCCAGAGTATCTGACACCTGGGTCCTGTGGGTGACCATCAGGAATGGTCATGGAATGAAGCAAGGAATAACAGGGGACAGAAAAGAAACATGCTGTGAAAATGTTCTCTTACGGCATTTTATATTTATTATTGTGCCAATAAATCAGAGCAAAATTAAATAAACATTGCAGTGAAAAGAAAAAAAAAAGCAGCAACACTTAGTCTAGACTTGGGCCATCAGAGAAGGCTTCTTGGAAAAAGTAATGTCTGAACTCAGACTGGGGAATGAGTCAGAGTTAGGCAGGCAGCTCGTTTATGCTGTGTGTTGATCACAAATGTTGCAGCCAAGGCAAGTTTTACTCAACTTCGCACCTACTCATCTTACTTCGGATTACCCTCTGCTTTGCATCCTTGCCTCACTCTTACCTGTGTAATTGGGTTTGTGATCTTCCAGGAAGCACAGCTTATTGTAATACTTATTTGAGTCAGATAGATATAAACAGCAATAAAGAATCCTTAATCTGATGAGTGAGAAACAAAATCTCAAATTTCCCAGCAGCTTGTGAATATGATGTGTCAAATGAGTTGACGGGGCACCTCTAGAAGAAAGGGTTGGACTGGATAACCCTGAAATTCTAGTCCTGGTCTACCATTGAGTAACTGGGTGATGCTGGGCAAGTTTCCTAACATCGCTAGGCTCCCCTGGCTGAATCACTGGGGTAAGTCGGTCTCTAGTCGCCTCCCGCCTCTGATATGAAGTGAATCAAGTTATTCGGCAAAACTAAACAAGGATGATCTAGAATGGACAGTGTCATAGAAGGCCAGCAGAGGTCCCTACTAAATGAAAATGACTCTACCCACACTGCCAGGTGGAATTTAGGAATAGAGATAAAGGGCTCGCTACCACCCCGCAGCTCTCTCAGGCCCACCCTGCATTTCTCTCATAGGGCTCTTTCCTACCTGTGCTTGAAGGAGCCTTCCACTGTGTTGCCATAGGTTGTGTCAATAATAAACGTTACTGACAGAAGCAAATCTCTTTCTCGGGGGACAGACAGCAAGAGGCACACACTGACTTTTTCACAGCTGCACTCTTACTGCTCTGCCAAGTTATAATACATCCCCTCTTACTAACTAATTAGCTTTCTTAGAAAAAACCCTGTTTCTAAATGGGGCTTCATAAAAACCTGTAGTAAGTGAGGTGGACACACTCTTAGACCCATTACCGGGGTCCAGATGCTACCTGGATGTTTAAGCCAAACACACTGGTGGCCACTAACTCCAATGTAGTGCCAAGTCCTGACAAATCCCCTTACAAATATGACTCAGAATGCTGGGTTGAATATAAAGCTCTTGAGTGTGAAGAGTCAACCCTGACTGTCCAGTTTTAGAATAAATGACTTCTCTTTTAACACTCCTGCTGGGAGAGGAAATGGTAGACAGCTTTTTCATTCAGTGTAAGCTTAGGGTTCTTGTATGATCCAGGGAGCAGGGAAGGGGTGGCCCAAGGCTGTGAGACACCCGCAGCTAATAGCGAGTGCGCGCACGTGTGTGTGTGTGTGTGTGTGTGTGTGTGTGTGTGTGTGTGTGTGTGTGTGGTGGAGGGGGGCAGGGAATGTCAAGTTGTGTTTTTCACATCATTTGGGGACAATGAAATGTGAATGACTCAACTAATCGTAAGTGACAAAGGTACAAGGGGAATGCTTGCCACAGACCCATTGTAACCTGCCAATGGTGGTCTCTTTTTGACTCCCCAGTGGGAGGAAAGGACACCCTAGAGTGTCAGGTCACTAGCTCTTTCAAAGTGGGAGTTTCCCAGTGTCTTAGGTGTGAAAGCCTTTAACAATAGAGGAGAAAAAACAAAATAACACTAGCAGTCCACATTTATTGAGCCCTTCCTATGTGTCAAGCCCTGGATAAGTATCTACATACACGTTTCCATACATTATCACCTTTGTGTTCACGAAATGTTATTTCTCCTGCTTTGCAAAAGAGGAAACAGGCCCAGAGAGGTTATATAATTGTTCAAGGTCACACAGCCAAGAGCCTTGATTTGAGCCAAATTTGCCTCAGGCCCGTCCTTGAGCCTTTGTGTCTGGGTGGCATTCCCCACTTTGATCATGAGCACACAGTAGGGGCTCGCTGTTGTCAGGCTAGGAGGGCTGCTCCCCTCCCCGCTGCTCATGCCGCCACGAGGCAGCTGTCTGGGCCATTTCATGAGGGCGCATGGCACCGCCTCTCTTCAGATGGTCATTCCCAATGCCTCAGTATGCAGTGCTAACATTAGGAAAATTATGTCTTCCCCTTAGAGCAGAGTCGTTTTGAGGAGTAAGAGAGATAATGTGAGTGGAAAGTTTTCCTCGGAGCAGGCATTATGATAAGCTTGGGATAAATGGCAGTTTTAAACAATTCCCCATGAAAATTATGATCCCATTTTTTCTAACTTGGCCTGTGGAGCAGGCTTTTAAAAATCCAGTGATTTTATCTGCTCAGTCATTCCATAGGCACATTTTCTAAACTTTGCACTGCTCTTATTGTAGTCCAGCCAAACTGGTTTGCAAATCCACAAACACGGTATGATCTCCACTGTCCCTGTGTTGTTCATTTGTTTTTAAGAAGGTTGCAGATGGGGACCTGGAGTGTCCGGAGAGACCTATTTCCCTGGGAGGGATTTGCAGCTCAGGTTAGAATCAATCTTGCCTTTTAGTCTCTATTCTAGAGATTGAAACCTATTCTACATAACATTTCTAGAAGGGGAAAGCATGTCCTGGATTGTCCTCCCCATCTCCACCCAAGCAATTCCCACCAGTCATTCGAGGGTCCTTTAAGCATCACCTCCTCCAAGGAGCCTTCCTGAATCCCTCCCACGTGAAGTGACTGTCCTCTCAACTCCCACAGCCTGTATGCTTATCATCCTTTATTATCATTGTGCCTGAAGATCTTCCTTACAGACTCTGTGCTCCTGGAGGGCAGGGACATTGTTTTCGTTTCTCTACCCCACTCATAGCACCATGCCCTGCTCATAGGAAGTGTTCAGTGATGTTTGTGGGATGAATGTCACATAGTTATTTGCTTCCTGAAGGAAAGGTGCACTTTTCAGGCGTACTTCCCCTTAGAGCAATTTTGTTTATGTTGCTCCTGAGCAGATGTCAATTATATATTTAGTAAACCTACCTGTGCTATACATCCTGAGGCCTCATCTGTTTTTCCCATTTTCCCTATGGTTTATTCATACATTAAAATCAACGAATAAGTGGGCAAAATACACATATACACACACGTGTGTGTGTTTTTCCTTATTACATAAATAAATAATATATGTTCATTGTGAGATATTAAAACAGGAATAACAAAGAAAAGGAAATAAGGGGCATAACTGTACCACTCAGAGATAATTACTATGATTATTTTTCTAACCATTCATGCAGACTTTTCTTCATGCATGTATATACTTTAAAAATGGGTCATAGTGTTCATACGATACTTTTTTCTTTTAATGTAGATTTAAGTGCTAAATTTCTTTTATGTCATATTTAAATCACAGTTTTTATTGTATTAATAGACCATATTTTATCTATTCTTGGCCAGTTGCATTCTTTCTAACTTTTAGCAGTTATCCACAGCACGGCAAGGTGCTTCAGTGCTTAAACTGTTCTTTTATGATTATGTTAGCATAAAGTTTTGAGAATAAAAATAGTTGTCCAATGGGCATGCATAATTTATGTGGGTTTAAAAATTTTTTATGAGCTACCAAATTACCCTTGGCCCACACTACGTGTGTATGAGTACATAGGTCCCTGAATTCTTGCTAACCTCGACCCTGGCATTAAAAACGAAGCAAAGCAAACAAGACTGTTGGTTGGCGCAAAAGCATTCTGGTTTGACCCTGCCCTTCTTTAACCACTGAGGAGGCTCAGTCTCTTTCCACATGTTTTTGGGACTTTTCCTTTTTATAAAGTGAGTATTCCCATCTTTTGCTTATTTTACTACTGAGTAATTTGAATACCTTTTTTCACTTCGTGGTTAGATCAGTCCCCAGGATCCCTTGCACTCAGAGCCCATTTTGTACTGATAGGTGTTAAATAAGTTTTTGCATGTGTCCATGTAGGCATGTGTGTGTAACCTTGAGCAATGCTTTTATGAAGTCTTAGAGAAGACTTTTCGGGGCTGCTATTATTATTAAAATTAATTTTTGGTTTACTGAAGCTATAATAAAAACATTTTTTCTTTAATAATTTGTTCACTTTATAGATCTTATTTTATCCATACGATTAGCGAATTTTATCAGTTGTGAGGGGTTAATATTTGGTTTTGCTAATTAAACACCCTTGAGAAATTTAAACTGCATTTATAAATTTAAAGTATGTAATTTTCTATTTAAGTACACTGATTGGGTGACTAATAAACTTTAAATAAGCCTTATAAATCAAATACCATCCATGTATGGCAATGTCAAGTTATTTTAAGCTTTCTAATATGGTTTATGAATTTAGTATAATTTCCTTTTATCTTAAAATCACAAATCTAATAAATACTCATATATTTAAAAATTGGAATTATAAGGCAAATCTGTTAGTCTATGATACTAAATTGTTCTTTAATATGCCAACTTTTCTTGCAGGTTTTAAGTATTTAAAATACCATATATACAGCTATTGAGTATTCTCAAATTTAATCCAAAATAGTAATAATTCAGGGTTTGGCTTACTCGAGCTTCTCTATACTTAATTCTAAATCTTCCCAGACATTTAGAAAGAGGAAGTTATTTCCTCCCAGATATTGACATTGCCCTTTTGGACAGCTGAGGTTGCATTTAGATCTGAGATATGATCAGGAGAAGAATATTCATAGCTGGAGAAATTGTGAAAGGACAAAACTAAAAAAATTGAGTAAGGAGTTTGATGTCCTTTCTTCGAGAGAAAACAATCCATGGACTGGGGGCACAGAGTGCCTCTAGAGCGGTGGAGCGCCGCTCCCCAGGGATTTGGGGCGATGGTGAGTTTTGTGGAAGCCCCTGTGCCGAACAAGCCGTGGTGGGCTGGGGTTGCATATCGGACCTTACTTAGAAAAATCCAGGAACAAAGAAGTATAGAGTCCAGACTTGGCCTGGCATTTTGGGATTGACTTATTGGATACACTGCATTTCTGGTCAAGTACAACATTTACAGGAACAGAAGTTCAGTTTGCTAACATGGCACCCTGAGCAGGAGCGACTCCATCTTGGCCTAGAAGCTTATTTCAACAATGTCTAGGATGAGCTTTCCCACAATGATGGACAAACGTTATTAGAAGGTTCTTTTAATGTCTCAATGCCAGACGCAGGGACCTCAAACAATGCCCTGGCCCTACTTTTGAGCGTGTGGCCCCTAATTTTCATGTCTAATTTAAGCCTGCAAACCCCATCCACATTGCTTCACCAACTGATAGGACCCAACAGATCATTTCCAGTTACTCCAAGCTGATTCATTCTCATACTTATCCTATCTGTGGTGCTACGAGTCTTACAGATCCTTGGATGATATCTGTTGGGATTCTGTCAAATCTTTGCTTGATTCAAGGGTCACAATTCTAAGGTCATTCTTGTACCAACAGATTATATATTTATTTTTGACCAAGGCAAATAAAACTAAATGAGATCAAAGTTCTAAAGTTCCTTGAATAAATAACCACTGGCAATTCACCAGGCTTAACTTGACCACAGAGTTCTCCCTTCCTTCTTTCCCCCTCCAGCAAATCACCAGGATCCTATCTTATAATTTCACTTATAAATGTTGAATGCCTAGCTGATGTGTGGAGCCGCTGTTGGCTCTAAGTGGGGAGATGATCTCAGAATTTGGGAATAAGCTTAGAAATAATGTGACTCTCTGACTGTGAGGTGAGTCATCTTAGAAGTAACCCTACCCAGGTGGTGGTTTGTTAGTGTCATGCTGAAGTGTCACTAGAAACTCCTGAGTTTCACTGAGGCAAACAGGTCCCCAAGAAAGCTGGCCTGGAATGTGATATGTGCACATTACATGCGTGCGCTTGACGCACTGCAATAAGTGTGAGTATGACAGGGTCCTGACAGGTGGTGTTGCTGAGGAGGAGGAAGCCAAGGAGGAGGGCCTCCCAGATTGTCTGCTGCCCCGCCCAGGGAGCGGCTGTTTGCCCTTCTGCTCTTCAGCAGGCTGAGATGGGGGAGGGCATTTCTCTCAGGGCTGTAACTTGATGGAAATCTAGCCGTCTTTAAAACCACTCATTCCTCTGGCTCTGATCCTGCCCTCACAAAACAACCTCTGGTCTATGGTGGGGACTCCAGGTGTTCTTGGTCTCACCCAGAATAAGTTAGTGTCCTGAGAAAATGCCCTAGATGGGTTTTACACCTCAAAGTAGCTTTTCCTGGACATTGGGTTCTCGGCTTGTAAATCAGCCTCCTTCCACAGTTAGATCTTCCTGGGTAATGGCTGGAATTGGACGTAAGGACCTGCAAAGCTGAGATATGGAATTGGCTGAGGGAGCCTTTGCCATCAGAGCCCACTACTGGGGTTCAGCCTGGTGTAAGTGGCCAATTGACTCCCCTGCCAACTTTTTCTTAGCTGTACTTTGACTATGAATCTGGCAGTTCGAGAATTCAGAATCAGTAGGTTCTGATCTTTCTGTGGAATAAAACTAATTTAATTTTGATGAAAGTGGAAAAAAGTTCATACAGGGAAGAAGTTGGTGGTTGCATGGCCAACAGTGACATCATCATATAGGGAACTGGTGAGTCTTGTTGAGGCTTGGAGAATACCTGGTTTCTGTTTATAGCAGAGACAAAAAGATCAGGAGAATTTAAAGTTGTATGTTATTCCTGACAGAGCATGCTCTCTGAGGGGCGGTGCATGGTCATGGTCAAGTGCATGGTCCCTGGAACCAGCTTGTCTAGGACGGAATTCTGGATCCACCACTTATACCAACTATGGCACCTTGTGGAGGTAACTTAACTTCTCTGTGCCTTGGTTTCCTTAAGTGTAAAATGGGCTGCTGTGAAGATTATATGAGGTGATGCACACAGAATGATTAAAACTGTGTCTGACTAATGGTAAGATATATTATCATCTAATAATAATAGTAGAATAGCTTATTTCTCATGAATTAGATGGATGAGTAAACCAAACAGCAGCTTGTTAAGAAGCTAGCATAAAGAATGGAAGAAATGGTTCCCAACTCTTAAGTCTGCAATCTTTTGATTAGTAAAGGGCAGAGACTTTTCTTTGAATCCCATTCAGACAAGATTTATTTCTATCATCAGGAAATGCTTGCATAGCACCTATTAGGTGGCAGACATTGGTCTATGTGCATTACAAATCCTACCTCATTTAATCTTCCTGAAGAACATTTTGCTGTTACTAATGTGCCCATTCTGCAGATGAGGAACTGAATAAGAGGTGAGCTAGGCTCCTGACCCCGTCGGGCAGGCTCCAGAGGCATGTGCTGACCTGCTGTGCGATGCTGCCTGTCTCCCCTCTTCAGGCAGGTTTGCAGCTGAAGAGTAAGTGGACTGAACAGGCTGGAGCCCAACAGCAACAGCTCTGGTGCAAAACATTTTCTCACTGTTTGCCTTGTTTAATTTTCTCCTTTGACAGGTTAATTACAAAAAGAAATTATAGCTTTCTGGACCCAAATTGGGTTTAAAGTGTGCAGAACTTAATTTTCCTATTAGGATTACAAAGCTGGGAGAAATAAATCACCTGTGTCACCAGGCCACTGCCTTGCCCCAGCTTTATACTGAAACCACACTGAGGATAAAGTAAGATCTGTAAGCATTTGCTCTTAGGACATTTTTTTTTTTGCTTGTAGCAAGTATATAATAAAAAATATATTTGGTAAATTTCTGATTAACCTGTAGTATGTTTCATTTTGAAGGTGTTATTGGTCTTGGAGAAGTGTCTTCTTTTTCTAGAACTTCTGGAGCTGCAAAGATTAAGTTTAATAAGTGCAGTATTGGTTTTCGGTAAGAAACCAAGGAGGGGGACTTCTCATGGCAATTAAAACTCCACGTTGCTTTTATGTCCATGAGAGTTAGTCTCACAACACAATTAAAGGACTGGGACTGTGTCTGTGTTCTTAGCACATATACCCGGCACATAGTAGGTGCTCAGCTCATGCTTGCTCCATTAAATTGGATCTTGGGGTGCAATGGAAAGTGGGCGGGTTTCAGTGCTCAGCTGGGAGGAAATACACTGAATCCCAACAGCTGAAATCTTAACAGCAATTATCTTTGGGTGGTGAGATTCCTGTGCTTTTTATTTTCTTCTTTATACTTTTGATATTTCCCCCAAATCACAGTTTTAGTCTTTGCAACAGATGACTGCTTATGGAAAGAAGAGAGCCCTTCTATCTCATCCCTTAAAAAAATTTTTTTTAATTTTTACAAAATTATATGAGCACATAATCAAATAGTTGCTATGAAAACCCTTCCTCATCTCCTTCCCATTCCCAGTCCACTGAGGACACCACTCTGGACTCTTTCAGTAAATTATTTTAGTATTTACCTCCATATGTGTAAATAACTTTGTGTTACTTGATTTTGATCTGGGTATTTTCTATTCATTCTCACTATGGAGGATGACACTTATTCTGTTTCACCACCACTTCCACCTCACCCCCAGGGCACATTCCAATCACACACACACACTGACCCTACCCCCTACCCCCATCCCTCCAGCTTAGTTGTGCAGAAGTTTGGCCTAATGAGTACTAAGTACTGGCACATTCTGACTATATAATTACTTTTGATTCCTTGAACAACATTTGTTTTCTCTAGAGTTACTATTATCTTTTTTCATTTGCCCAGCTTTTGTATGTCCTTACCACTAGATTGACTTTCCCCCCCTCCTCCCAGTTTTGTAAATCACCTCTCAGTATGATCAAACACTTCAGGTATTGTATAAAATTTCATCTTCTGGAACAATTTCTTGGGGCCTTGGACTTGCTCAATCTGGACTGATTACTCTCGCCTCTGTGCAGCTGTCTGGGATACCCTTTCCCTGAATCCTGGGGGGGGGTGTCCCTCCTGCCTGTTTTTATGTCGGCTCCACTGCTGCCTGGATTTTCTTTCTTTCCTTCCTTCCTTCCTTCTTTCTTCCTTTCTTCCTTCCTTTCTTTCTTCCTTTTCTTTTCTTTCATTCTTCCTTTCTTTCTTCTTTTCTTCTTTCTTTCTTCCTTCCTTCCTTTCTTTCTTTCCTTCTTTCTCTCTCTCTCTCTTTCTTTCTCTCTCTCTCATCCCTCTCTCTCCCTCTCTCTCTCTCTCTCTCTCTTCTTCCCTCCCTCCCTTCCTTCTTTCTTGCTTTATTTTTTTAATTAAGGTATTATTGATATACACTCTTACGAAGGTTTCACATGAAAACAAAATGTGGTTACTACATTTACTCATGTTATCAAGTCCCCACCCATACCCCAAAGCAGTCACTGTCCTTCTGTGTAGTAAGATGCCACAGATTCACTGTTTGCCTTCTCTGTGCTACACTGTTTTCCCCACGATTCCCCACACCATGTGTACTAAAAATAATACCCCTCAATCCCCTTCTCCCACCCTCCCCACCCACCCTCCCACACCCCTCTCCTTTGGTAACCACTAGTTCCTTCTTGGTATCTCTGGTCTGCTGCTATTTTGTTCCTTCTCCACAAATGAGGGAAATCATTTGGCACTTGTCTCTCTCTGCCTGGCTTATTTCACTGAACATAATATCCTCTAGCTCCATCCATGTTGTTGCAAATGGTAGGATTTGTTTCTTTCTTATGGCTGAATAGTATTCCATTGTGTATATGTACCACCTCTTCTTTATCCATTCATCTACTGATGGACACTTAAGTTGCTTCCATATCTTGGCTATTGTAAATAGTGTTGCGATAAACATAGGGGTGCATATGTCTTTTTGAATCTGAGAAGTTGTATTCTTTGGGTAAATTCCAAGGATGGGGATTCCAGGGTCAAATGGTATTTCTATTTTTAGTTTTTTGAGGAACCTCCATATTGCTTTCCACAGTGGTTGGACTAGCTTACATTCCCACCAGCAGTGTAGGAGGGTTCCCCTTTCTCTGCATCCTCACCAGCATTTGTTGTTCTTAGTCTTTTGGATGCTGGCCATCCTTACTGGTGTGAGGTGATATCTCATTGTGGTTTTATTTTGCATTTCCCTGATGATTAGTGATATGGAGCATCTTTTCATGTGTCTGTTGGCCATCTGAATTTCTTCTTTGGAGAACTGTCTCTTCATATCCTCTGCATATTTTTTAATCAGGTTATTTGTTTTTTGGGTGTTGAGGAGTGTAAGTTCTTTATATATTTTGTATGTTAACCCCTTGTCGGATATGTCATTTAAAATATATTCTCCCATACTGTAGGATGCCTTTTAGTTGTGTTGATGGTGTCCTTTGCTGTACAGAAACTTTTTTATTTGATGTAGTCCCATGAGTTAATTTTTGCTTTTGTTTTCCTTGCTCGAGGAGATGCGTTCAGGAAGAAGTTGCTCATGCTTACATTTAGGAGATTTTTGTCTATGTTGTCTTCTAAGAGTTTTATTGTTTCATGACTTACATTCAGGTCTTTGATCCATTTCGAGTTTACTTTTGTATATGGGATTAAACAAGAATTCAGTTCCATTTTCTTGCATGTAGCTGTCCAGTTTTGCCAACACCAGTTGTTGAAGAGGCTGACATTTTGCCATTGTATGTCCATGGTTCCTTTATCATATATTAATTGACCATATATGGTTGGGTTTATATCAAGGCTCTCTAGTCTGTTCCATTGGTCTATGGGTCTGTTCTTGTGCCAGTACCAAATTGTCTTGATTACTGTGGCTTTGTAGTAAAGCTTGAAGTTGGGGAGCATAATCCCCCCAGCTTTATTCTTCCTTCTCCAGATTGCTTTGGCTATTCAGGGTCTTTTGTGGTTCCATATGAATTTTAGAACAATTTTCTCTAGTTGGTTGAAGAATGATGTTGGTATTTTGATAGGAATTGCATTGAATCTGTAGATTGCTTTAGGCAGGATAGCCATTTCGACAATATTAATTCTTCCTATCCATGAGCACGGGATGTGTTTCCATTTATTGGTATCTTCTTTAATTTCTCTCATGAGTGTCTTGTCGTTTTCAGAGTATAGGTCTTTCACTTCCTTGCTTAGGTTTATTCCTAGGTATTTTATTCTTTTGGTGCAACTGTGAATGGAATTGTTTTCCTGATTTCTCTCTCTGCTAGGTCACTGTTAGTGTATAGGAATGCAACAGATTTCTGTGTATTAATTTTGTATCCCAAAACTTTGCTGAATTCAGATATTAGATCTAGTAGTTTTGGAGTAGATTCTTTAGGGTATTTTATGTACAATATCACGTCATCTGCAAAGAGGGACAGTTTAACTTCTTCCTTGCCAATCTGGATGCCTTTTATTTCTTTGTGTTGTCTGATTGCCGTGGCTAGGACCTCCAGTATTATGTTGAGTAGAAGTGGGGAGAGTGGGCATCCTTGTCTTGTTCCCAATCTTAAAGGAAAAGCTTTCAGCTTCTCACTGTTAAGTATAATGTTGGCTGTGGGTTTTTCATATATAGCCTTTATTATGTTGAGGTACTTGCCCTCTATACCCATTTTGTTGAGAGTTTTTATCGTGAATGGATGTTGAATTTTGTCAAATGCTTTTTCAGCATCTATGGAGATGATCATGTGGATTTTGTCCTTCTTTTTGTTTATGTGATGGATGATGTTGATGGATTTTTGAATGTTGTACCATCCTTGCATCTGTGGGATGAATCCCACTTGATCATGATGGATGACCTTTTTGATGTATTTTTGAATTTGGTTTGCTAATATTTTGTTGAGTATTTTTGCATCTATATTCATCAGGGGTATTGGTCTGTAATTTTCTTTTTTTGTGGTGTCTTTGCCTGGTTTTGGTATTAGAGTGATGTTGGCCTCATAGAATGAGTTTGGAAGTATAACCTCCTCTTCTACTCCTTGGAAAAGTTTAAGGAGGACGGGTATTAGGTCTTCACTAAATGTTTGATAAAATTCAGCAGTGAAGCCATCTGGTACAGGGGTTTTGTTCTTAGGTGGGCTTTTGATTACCAGTTCAATTTTGTTGCTGGTAATTTGTCCAGATTCTCTGTTTCTTTCTGGGTCAGACTTGGAAGGTTGTATTTTTCTAGAAAGCTGTCCATTTCTTCTAGGTTATCCAGTTTGTTAGCATATGATTTTTCTTAGTATTCTCTAAATATTCTTTGTATTTCTGTGGTGTCCGTAGTGATTTTTCCTTTCTCATGTCTGATTCTGTTTATGCGAGTAAACTCTCTTTTTTTCTTGATAAGTCTGGCTAGGGGTTTATCTATTTTGTTTATTTTCTCGAAGAACAAGCTCTTGTTTTCATTGATTCTTTCTACTGTTTTATTTTTCTCAATTTTATTTATTTCTGCTCTAATCTTCATGTCCCTCCTTGTACTGACTTTGCACCTCATTTTTTCTTCTTTTTCTAGTTTCATTAATTGTGAGTTTTAGACTGCTTATATGGGATTGGTCTTTCCTGAGGTAGGCCTGTGTTGCAGTATACTTTCCTCTTAGCATGGCCTTCTCTGTGTCCCACAGATTTTGCCATGTTGAATTATTGTTGTCATTTGTCTCCATATATTGCTTGATCTCTGTTTTTATTTGGTTATTGATCCATTGGTTATTTAGGAGCATGTTGTGAAGCCTCCATGTGTTTGTGGGATTTTTCATTTTCTTTGTGTAATTTATTTCTAGTTTCATACCTTTGTGGTCTGAGAAACTGGTTGGTACAATTTCAGTCTTTTAAAATTTACCAAGGCTCTTTTTGTAGCCTAGTATATGATCTATTTTTGAAAATGTTCCATGTGCACTTGAGAAGAATGTGTATTCTGCTGCTTTTGGGTGTAAAGTTCTGTAGATGTCTGTTAGTTCCATCTGTTCTAATGTGTCTAACAGTGCCTCTGTCTCCTTACTTATTTTCTGTCTGGTTGATCTGTCCTTCAGAGTGAGTAGAGTGTTGAAGTATCCTAGAATGAATGCATTGCATTCTATTTCCCCTTTTAATTCTATTAGTATTTGTTTCACATATGTAGGTGCTCCTGTGTTGGGTGCATAGATATTTATAATGGTTATATCTTCTTGTTGGATTGACCCTTTTATCATTATGTAATGTCCTTCTTTGTCTCTTGTGACTTTCTTTGTTTTGAAGTCTATTTTGTCTGATACAAGTCCTGCGACTCCTGCTTTTTTCTCCCTATTAGTTGCATGAAATATCTTTTTCCATCCCTTCACTTTTAGTCTGTGTATGTCTTTGGGTTTAAAGTGGATCTCTTGTAGGCAGCATATAGATGGGTCTTGCTTTTTTATCCATTCAGTGACTCTATGTCTTTTGCTTGGTGCAGTCAGTCCATTTACATTTAGAGTGATTATCGATAGGTGATTATTGGCAATGCAGGCTTTAGATTTGTGGTTACCAAAGATTCAAGGTTAACTTCCTTACTATCTAAGAGTCTAACCAAACTCTGTTAATATACTATTACAAATACAATCTAAAGGTTCTCTTTTTTTCTCCTCCTTTTTCTTCCTCCTCCATTGTTTATATATTAGGTATCATATTCTGTACTCTTTGTCTATCCCTTGATTGACTTTGGGGATAGTTAATTTAATTTTGCATTTGCTTAGTAATTAGCAGTTCTACTTTCTTTACTGTGGTTTTATTACCTCTGGTGAAGCTATTAAAGCTTAGGAACGCTTCCATCTATAGCAGTCCCTCCAAAATACACTGTAGAGATGGTTTGTGGGAGGTAAATTCTTTCAGATTTTGCTTATCTGGAAATTGTTCAATCCCTCCTTCAAATTTAAATGATAATCTTGCTGGATAAAGTAATCTTGGTTCAAGGCCCTTCTGCTTCATTGCATTAAATACATCATGCCACTCCATTCTGGCCTGTAAGGTTTTTGCTGAGAAGTCTGATGATAGCCTGATGGACTTTCCTTTGTATTTGATCTTATTTCTCTCTCTGGCTGCTTTTAATAGTCTGTCCCTATCCTTGATCTTTGCCATTTTAATTACTATATGTCCTGGTGTTGTCTTCCTTGGATCCCTTGTGTTGGGAGATCTGTGCATATCCATGGCCTGAGAGACTATCTTCCTCCCCAAGATCGGGAAGTTTTCAGCAATTACCT
The DNA here is from genome assembly GCA_032199065.1 of Smutsia gigantea. Classification (NCBI taxonomy): domain Eukaryota; kingdom Metazoa; phylum Chordata; class Mammalia; order Pholidota; family Manidae; genus Smutsia; species Smutsia gigantea. The sequence continues at coordinate 27,249 of JAVSCE010005796.1, read as the reverse complement.
CCTCCAAGACGCTTTCTATCCCTTTTTCTCTCTCTTCTTCTTTTGGTACCCCTATAATGTGAATATTGTTCCATTTGGATTGGTCACACAGTTCTCTCAATATTCTTTCATTCTTAGAGATCCTTTTTTCTCTCTGTGCCTCAGCTTCTTTGTATTCCTCTTCTCTAGTTTCTATTTCATTTATCATCTCCTCCACCATATCTAATCTGCTTTTAATACCCTTCATTGTGCTCTTCAATGATTGGATGTCCAACCGGAATTCATTCCTGATTTCTTAAATATCTTTCCATACCTCCGTGAGCATGTTAATGATTTTTATTTGGAATTTCCTTTTAGGAAGATTCATGAGGTTGATGTCATTTAAATCTTTCTCAGGAGTTGTATTCATAATTTTACTCTGAACCTGGTTCCTTTGGTGTTTCATATTTGTATATGGTGCCTTCTAGTGCCCAGAGCTCTACTCTCTGGAGCTGTTCAGCCCTTGAAACAATGTCAGGGGTTGCAGGGGAGTGGTATTGGTGCCTAGGGGGAGAAAAGAGCTGTTTCCTGCTTCCTGGCTGCTATGCCTGACTCCATTGCCTGAACCAGTGGGCTGAGCACACAGGTATAAGCCTCTATGCTTTCCGTTTAGTTGCTGTAGACAGATCTCCCTCTGGATGCCTAACACCAGGGTAGGGTTTGCCCGTTTGTGAGCCAGGTGGGGTTGGCTGGGAGAAAGGTGCAGTAGGCTGCCTATCCTGGAGGGGGTCCTTGGAGCTGTGTAGCCAGCCAGGGAGCTGGAGCACCTGAAGATCATGAAAGCTCCCAACCTGCTGGGCAGAGTGCACTGGACAATTTTGTCTACCTGTTCATTCTCCTGAGGAGCAAGCTGTGTGCAATCCTTGCCCCTTTATCAGCCCTCTGGCTAAGGGCTTCCTTGTTAGGAAGTCTCTCAGAGTGCCCGCCTTTCTTTTGTCCCAGAGCAGCCGGATATGGATCCCTGCTTTCCGCAAGCTGCTGGAATCTCAGTCTCCCCAGGAATTCTGCCTGTCTTAGCTTTCCAACCCCCTACTCATGAGAGTACCATGCAAGGTATGTTTTCCCAGACCAGATCTCCATAGTTAGGTATTCAGCAATCCCAGGCCTCCACTACCTCTCTGCGGTGAGCTGGGGTGGAAGAAGGGCTTGGGTTCCACTGGGCCACAGCTTTGGTACGTTACCCTGTTCCGTGAGGTCTGCTCTTTTCTCCAGGTGTACATAGTCTGGAGCAGTCCTGTTTCCTGTTGGTCTTTCAGGAGTAGTTTTATTAATTATATTTTCATATTATATGTAGTTTTAGGGGGAAGCCTCTGTCTCACCTCTCATGCCACCATCTTAAATCCTCTGCTGCCTGGATTTTCAAGTCTTCCTCTTTTTTTTTTTTTTTGTTAATACCTCTATTTCAGAGTAGTCTCCTAACAGAAAGTGCTTGGGAGATAATATTTTTGAGAATTTCCATGTCTGAAAATGTTTTCTTTTATTTTATGTTCACATTTATTGATATCGGCTGGGTGTGGAACCCCCAAATGGAAATTCCTTTCCTTCTGCATATTTAAGGGATAGCTCCCTTCTCTTCCATCATTGCTATTGAGGAATGTGATGCCGTTCTCACAAACCCTTTATAAGAATCATGTTTTCCTCTATGGAAGTCTGCAAGGTCTTCCCTTTGTCTCCATTGTTCTTTACTTTCACTCTCACATACCCCACTGCCATAGTAAGGGTCTGCTTTCACCCACTGTACTGGTTTCTCCATGGACCCTATCAATTTGAAAACTCATGTCTTTAGTTTCCAGAAAATTTTTCTGTGATAATTTTATCCCTGTCATTATTTTTGTGCCCTTGTTCTATAATTCCTATTATTGGAAGGTGGTGCTTTTTTTCTCTGTATTCCATGTCTTTGCCTTTTGTTTTAAAGAGATATTTGCTCTCACTTAACGTTCTAGCCCTTCCATTAAGTTTTCCCTTGTGTTTTTCAATTTCAAGAGTTCTTTTTAGTTCTCTGAATGCCCTTTTTAGTAGTATCCTGTTCTTGTTTCGTGTGTGCAATATTTTCACTTATCTCTGTGAAGATATCAAGAGTGTTTTGTGTATGTTTCCCCCTTGTTTTTCTGCTTCCTGCAGGTAGCTTAATTCTCAGCTCATTTTGATCTCTATCTTTCATGCTTGATGTTTTCTTCTAATGTCTGTTGATCCTTAGCTATTTTTTCACTTTTTAGAGTGGGAAACTAAAGAACTGAAAACTGGTGGTGCTTGCCAATTACGATCTTCACTATTTTCTGTGACTGGATTGTTTCAGTGGATCCCTGATGGCAGTGTCCTAGACCTTTCTTTCTCTTGGATTCGTCAGATACCTCAGAGCTTTTCTGGTCTCACAGCTGGAGGGAGTATGTCTGGCTGCCACTGTTGTGGTTGCCAAATCCAGGAAGAAGTCTGAGCGCAGGGCTTCAGTACTCATTGTGCTAGGGGGTTTGAGTTTATTTTCCTCAGTTCTTGTTCCCACTGCAATAAAGAATTGAAGGGCAGAGACACAATAGTGAAGCAGAGTAAAAGTTTTATTTGAATGACCTTCAAAGAGAAGAGCAGGCCAGAGTAAGGTAGATAAAGGCAGGTTTACTTGAATAAAACAGAGAGGGAGGAAAGGGAAGCTCATTGAACTGCTGCTTGGTGTTGGGCATACATAATCCCTTGCCAACTCCTAAAGCCAGTGTCACCGGGCGTCCAGTATCTACTTGGATCTGCATGGCATGGGAACTAAGTCCCTGCCACCCCAGGATTTGGGGGAGCCCCAGAGCACTGGATGGAGTGAAATTATGTTTTGAGAACTTTCCAAAGGCAAAGAAAAGAGATTTTCAGGCAGGCTGCTAAGGAGCATGATCATACAGCTGCAGTCCTGTCCAGGTCACCCAGGTAATGGGAACTTGCAAGCCCCAGATCAGAGGTCTCAGCAGCCCCTCCTTACTTATCTGAAGTAGGACAGAGAGAGTGACACCCTCGAAGAAAGGGGAGTGTGGGTGACCTCAGAGAGGTGTGCTTAAGAGTTTGGGGTCAGGAGTTTTAGAGGATTTTTTGGGTAAGGGTCAGCATAAGGCATGATGTATACAGGTGATTCATCATTCCTTTGGAGTTTTGTCTTAAGAACAGGGTTATTTAGGTGACTGTGTGTGTTTGGGACTTCAGCATTCTTTGTCCACATCGGTTTAGTTACACTTCCAAGGTCTGTCTCCTGCCTTGGTTACAAAATTACTTGATTAGGGGCTGGAGGAAGGGGAGAAAATGGCATACAGGTCAAGTTAAAGAATAAGCTGGGCCTTTAAGCAGGCTAAAATAAATCTTGCAATGGCATGATCTAATTCAGACAATGAAGACATGGGCTGTGCTGGGATATTTTTCTTTACCTGGGGGATATCTGGACATTCTAAATTACTCCTGAGTAAGTTAACTAATTAACTAATTAACTCTGTGAGTTTTTTCTGGCTCTCTAGTTTTATCTAGTTATTTCTTTTAGTGGGCTTAACTGCCTTAGTCTCCCTCCACCCATTCATATATATTTTCTGCCTAACAGTTGTGTGTCTCTTTGCTCTGTCCTATTACAATAAATAGCCTGGTCCTCACCTCTGCCAAGTATCCCCCACTGTCATCTATATACTCATTGTTTTTATGCCCTCTTCCCAAGCATGGGAGAGAAAGTTGCTGTACGTATTGGGAAAATGTCTGATGGCCTGTTTCCTAAATGGGCTATCTAATAATCCTGCTTTTCTCAGTCCTTCCTTTGCCCCCATTTCCAGAGACGTCTAGAGCCCCAATTCTTGAGCCTTTGGGGAGTTCAACCGAGTTGCTTCTTAGGTTCTCCATTGTTGGCTTGTTATTTAATATTTTCAATTCTGTTAAATCATTTACCGCTTGTCTACTTGCTATTTGCTAAAATTTCATTGCTGTGAGCCTTCTCTTCTTCCTGTGTGTTTATTGTCTTACTTCAAAAGGCAATTACTCTCATTTTAGTGGACATTCAGTAGAGACAAAAACTAATGTGCTAAATCTTCCATTATTTGTTACTTTTCTTACACCCAATCTCAAAAGTCACAGTGTGTGCACAAACAGGCCCTGGGAACCTGCTTTTCTGAAAGTGCTCATGACACCTACCTTGAGCATGCTGGAAAGCAGGGAGAGGCCACTTGTCTCACAGTCCAGAACCTTGCTACTTAACAAATGTTCTGTATACCAGCATCACCTGCATTACTTGGGAATTTATTTTAAAATGCAGAATCTCAGGCCCCCCACCAGACTTACTGAATCAGAATCCACATTTTAACAAGATCCCCAGCTAGTTCATAGCCAAATGAAAAGTTGAGAAATACTCCCCCATAACAACATCCAGCCTTTAGTGCTCCATTCAACAGTGTTAAATTACATTTGAAAATTAATTAGCCAGGGTATTTCCATTTAAATTCACAGAACCATCCTTAGGGACATGGTCTAAGGGAAATAAGGCTCAATAAGTAGAGTGAATAAAGATCCAGAATAGGTTTTGGGACTTCAAGCCCTGAACCTAATTATGCCAATTAATCAGGGTAAAGACTGTCTGAAGTGACACAAAAGAATGCTAAATACAGATGTAGTTTACTTTTGTGGAAAGAGTATAAGTGACGTATGTCTTATTCATCTTATTGGGAACCAAGTGTCAAAAAGAAAGAATTGGTATTTATTATAAAACCCTGAAAAATACATAAATAAGAGCCTGGTAAGTAAGTGATAATGATAAAGATCAGAACAGTCGATTCACTCTCATCTTTGCCAACACTTTTGACTTGGAAGAATAGAAAGAAGCATGCTCTCTTGAAAATAAGGTTATCTGTTCCCTCAAATCCAGGTCCCTACCAGATCCAAGATACTAAACCTCAGGAGAAACATTCATAGCCTGGAATTTGGTCATTCAGTGCAAGGGGTGGGGGGATGCAGGCTCCAGGAAATCTAGGTCAGGAAGGATGCAGTCATTAGCTTGGTGCCCTCCAGGATTAAGGGATTATAGCTACAGACTGAGCGCATTGAAGTAAATGAACAAGCTGGCCTCAGTGGGCCAAAGGTTACTGAGATTAGCCAACTGTCTGATACAAGGGAGTTTGTCAAGTCTGCAGAACTAGTTAATGCCATAGGGGCAGAATTCATAAGAGGGTTAACTGGCTCAGGTGAATTACTGCAAACCATGGCTGCAGTAGAGTGAGTTGAGGATTTGTGTAGTCAGCCTGGAAAATACAAACAGGGAGGGTTTGTGAGCAGCAGTGTTGCTGTACCACTACCCGGGGGAGTTGTCCATGCCCAGTCCTGGCAGATGAGCTCGGTGAGTCCTGGGCAGAGCGCAACAAGACGAGATTTTACCTAAGAGGGAAGAGGTTACATAGACAGAAAAAGAACCTTATCATCTGTAGGAGGGTGCTAAGGCTGGTGCTAGTACCAAGTGCTTAGTCAAAAGTGTGGTGCAAGGGTGCAACCAAGTAGATGAGACAGGTGAGCAGAAGAAGGCAGTGTGTAAGGAAGTCAGTAGTGCTGGATCAGGTGTGAGGAGCAGCTTGAGGAGACCAGGAGAGCTTTCCTTTGATTCCTGTATACTCTGCAGGGGCTGCTTCACAGAGCCACTTGGGGCCAGACAGTTAGCTGCAGGAGGGAATGCTTTCTTAGGGTATCCAGCTAGAAGAAACTGAAGTTGGTAAGCAAAGCATTCACTGTGAACTAGCACCTGAAGCTTTATGAAGCTATTTTTCAGAGCTACAAACCTGTTCAAAATGGAACCCTTTTCTCTTCTGGAAATGGAAAATGACTTGAGGTCTCACTGTAATGAATGCGGTATAGGATGGGAGTGAGGCAGTGCTTTCTTCCAGAGGTGGGTGCTGTGCTTGCCACCCAGGGATGGACACAGTGAGGGTTAGGACTTGGCGTCTTCTCCCTATGGGAAAGAATGAGAATGTCTTTGTGAAAAGGAAAGTTGCATCTTGTCATCAAAGACATGAAGTTGATTTGTTCTTTCATGGAACTTCACTGTATGTAGGAGGATTGAGTGGATGCTGAGGGGCTGAAGGGATGGAGCAAGCTGGCTATGCCGCTGTTTTCTCTAAGCTTCTGCTCTTCTTTGCCCTGTTTTATGCGGCTGCCTGGGACTCTGCAAAGCATACTTCCCTTCTTCCAGCTCTCCGTATAGGACCTTCTAATGTTATAGAAAATACTGGAAAATCTGGACTGGATCACTGACGGAAGAAGAACCAAGCAGCACTCGGAGGTCTTGCAGTGTTGAGGTTTATTTCACACCGGCGGGCTCAGAGGAGAATAATCTCCCAAGGTCTGAGCCCTGAGCACAACAAGCAAGGGGAGCAATTTATATTATTTTGATATGTGGCACTTCAGCATGCACAGGGCAAAAGAGGAGCCTGGAGAGGGGACGAGGGAGCTGGGGGTGCTCTGCCAACTGGAGGAAAAAAGCGTTTTGCTGACCTTGATGGCTGTGTTGAATATTTTCCTTATCACAACAAATAAAACCTATAGTGTATAATAGAGTCTTCATTGAAATTTTTGCTTATTTAATATTGTGTTTTGATAGCCAAACATTAAACTTTAATTATATTTCTACCTATCCTTGCTTTCTTCTCATTCCTGTCTTCTTTATAAATTGTATTTTGTATCTAGTTGTTCAGGATCATTAACATTTTGTTAAGTATTTTTATCATTATTGAGTGATCCTGTTTTTCTCTTCAATGATTTTACTCTGAAATTTGACATGATGATAACACTTGACTCCCTAAATAAGACTGCATCTTAAAACCCAATTAGTTAAAAAGTAAGTTTCTTAACAAACAGACAATAAAACTCAGCCCACCTTGGGAGCAAAGCGGGCAGCCCTGAGTGATCTGCTCCCAGACCAGGAAGCTGCTCTCCTGGGAGGAAATCAGAGCAGTACATTTCTTGTAAATAACCAGGAAGACTAATAAGAAACTTAGTGTTTCTTTAAAGGTAAACATTTTGGGACCACTTAGCAAGTGTACATCCCTAGCCCTTTATCTCTCAATTGCCTATTAAAACCCCTGGACAACGCACCACCCCGGGGTTCCCTTGTCTCCCTTTGGCCTGAAGTCAGGAGCTCTGTTCTCTCACTCGCTTTCTAAATAAAAGCCTCTCACTTGCTCTCCTACCTTGAGTGTTTGTGAAGCTCATTCTTTGACTCCGCGAACAAGAACCCGGGCATCACCCACTTGAAAACTACTGCTGCAGTTGGGATGGTCATATGTCCCAGTTTGCCTGGAACAGTATTGATTCATGCCTGTTCTCCTGGTACAATTATTAATAGTGTAATAAAATACAGTTTCCTTGGACATAGGAGCCATTATGCTTGTAGAAAAGCTTTGTAGCTCTCAAAACCACTGCTATGAAGGTAGAGTGATCAAAACAGTATGGTGATGGCATAAAAAGGATACACAGACCGGTGGAGCAGAATTAAAACCCCAGAAATAAATTCACACACATATATGGTCAACTTATATTTGACAAGAGAGTCAAGAATACTCAATGGGGAAAGGATAGTCCCTTCAATAAATGGCAACTAAATGTTCACATGCAAATGAATGAAATTGAAGTCATGATCTTATTACACCATTCACAAAATTAACTTGAAATGGATTAAAGGCTGAAATATAAGACCTGAAACCTTAAAGCTCTTAGATGAGAATGTAGGGAAAAGGCTCCTTGAGGTTAGCCTTGGCAATGATTTTGGATATGACAGCAAAAGAAACAAAAGCAAAAGCAAAAAAGCAGAAAAAAACTAAAGCTTCAAACAAAAAATCTACACAGCAAAAGAAACTGTCAGCACAATGAAAGGTAACTACGGGATGGGAGAAAGTATATGTAAACCTTTTCTCTGATGAAGATTAATGTTCATAAAATATAAAGAATACAACTCGATAGCAAAAAAAAAATCTGATTTTAAAATGGGCAGAAGACCTGAATAGACATTTTCCAAAGAAGACATACAGATGGCTAATAGGTACATGAAAGAGGCTCCACATCACTCATCATCAGGGAAATGCAAATGAAAACCACAATGAAATGTCACCTCACACCCTTTAGAATGGCTATTATCAAAAGACAGGAAATAATAAGTGTTGGTGAGGATGTGGAGACAAGGGAACCCTCATGTGCACTGTTGGTGGGAATGTAAACTGGTGCAGCCACTGTGGAAAACACTGTGGAGTTTCCTCAAAAAATTAAAAATAGAACTACCATATGATCCACCAATCCCATTTCTAGGTTTATAGCCAAAAGAAATGGAAATGAAATCACAATCTCAAAGAGCTATCTGGGCTCCAATGTCCACTGCAGCATTATTCACAGTGGCCAAGACATGGAAACAACCTAAGTGTCCATCAATGGATGAATGGATAAAGAAACAGATGAATTTTACATATATATATATGTATATACACACACACAATACAATATTATTTAGCTATTAAAAAAAGAAGGAATTCCTGCCATTTGTGACAACATGGATGGACCTCGAGGGCATTCTGCTAAGTAAAATAGGCCAGATAGAGGAAGGCAAGCACTGTCTGACCTCACTTACATGTGGAATCTAATAAAGCCAAACTCACAGAAACAGAGGGTAGAATGGTGTTTGCCGGGGCCTGGGGGATGGGAGAAATGGGAGATGTTGGTCAAAGGGCACTAACTCCAAAGATCGCTCTGTTCTTTATCACCTCCAGAAATAAGCTCAAAGGTTGGTTAGGTAATAATCAGCTGCAGAAAAAAATATTATGATGATTATTTTTAAATGTTTGATGTTGACATGGAAAAAAAACCTGGTTTAGACATGACTATTTTATAATCATATTAAAAGAAATACGAGTTTAAAGTCAGCTAAAGAAATTACATAACTGAATGGAGAGGGAGCAAAAGACCATAAAAATGGAGGGCAGGAAAAATCTGTCTCAAGTAGAGCATTAAATGCAAATTGACTTATTCTCACATAAAAAGGAGAGTTGCCAGGGAGATTTTTTTAGAGGTCCAATAATTTTCTGACGAAAAGACTTATACTTAAAAAGACATTAACAAGAAACGGGAGATCTGAGATCTGTCATGTCATATAATTTAGGGGAGTCAAGTGTTATCATCATGTCAAATTTCAAAGCAAAATCATTGAAGAGAAAAACAGGATCACTCAATAATGATAAAAGTACTTAAGAAAATGTTAATGATCCTGAACAACTAGATACAAAATGCAGTTTATAAAGAAGACAGGAATGAGAAGAAAGCAAGGATAGGTAGAAATGTAATTAAAGTTTAATGTTTGACTATCAAAACACAATATTAAATAAGCAAAAATTTTAATGAACACTCTATTATATACTATAGGTTTTATTGTTGTTTTATGCCCATAAGTTTTATATTACAATAAATAACTGACAAATAGGACGAAGAAAGACCACTGAATGTCACAAATGTATGAGGACACAAAGATACACTCTAAAAAATGTAAAGGCAGGGCATTTCATTTGTACAATGTCTTAAAGGAAACAACAGAGCAAAATATGCAAATGACCAGTCACAGGAAATATATTAAAATATTCAGAACAGGCAAATCCGCAATGACACAAATAGGCTGGTGATTGCCAGGGCTGAGGGAAGGGGTGAATGTGGAGTAACCGATGAGGAGGAATTCAGGGGTTCATTTGGAGCAATGACATGTTCTGGAATTAGATAGTGATCGCACATCCCCAAAACCACTGAACAGTACCCTTTAAAAGGATGAATGAAATTAAATGAGTTAAATCTCAGTAAAAAAGTAAACAAAAAAGTTAGTTTTACCAAATAGCTATTTAGAAATAAAAACAGAAAAATAATGAATAAAGAATTGAAAAATCTATGACTATAAGAGAGAGTCTAAGATTGCAAGTGAAAGTGGCAGTTGGAAGCATTTTCAACTATAAACTGCATAAGTAACTTTGGTGATCAGATAAAGACAGCCAATTACCTACCCTAACCAATATTCAGCAGTTACATAGTTCAAAAGCAGATCGTGTTACAAAACAGGTATCTAAAAATGTCAGCTTGTAGTTTAATTAAGAGAGTTATTTCTCTCTCTGCAGTAGTTTGCACATGAACAGTTCCAGGGGTGGTGTGGCAACCCCCAGCTGCCAGGAATCTCGGCTCTTTAGACCTCGCTGCTTTATCATGTGTAAGTAAAGATGCCCTTGTTCACATGGTCCCGCAGGACTCATCAAGCCATAACCCACAGAAAGAAGAAAATTGGAAAAAGCAGGATGTACACACCCCTTTCCTTTAGGTTTGTTAGTTGTCAGTTGCCCAGTTACTTCTGCTGAGAGACCATTACCCAGAACTTAATCAAAAGGCCACATAGAGATTGAAGGGAGTCTGGAAAATGGTTTATTTTAGCTGAGCAGTGATATGCCGAATACTGAAAAAGATATTTTCAGTATGAAAAAAGGAGAAAATGGATATTAATTTCTATCCCTTTTCCACAATGATCAGTTCAGGGAAGGGCTTATGTCCCTAGCCATGCCCCTGAGAGCCAACCCTGGGACTTGTGTCGGAACTAGTAGGACACTTGCAGTGCTAGTAGAATATAGGCCTATCTACTGGCCATCCTGACCCTTTTGAAGGCAGGGCTTGACTTAGAATGACAACATAGAAAGAGTGGAGACAAGAGATAGAGAGGGACTGTATCCTAATGACACAGGTTAAGGTCCTGAATCTATCTGAGCACTTTCTTCCTTAAATGTTTTCTCTTTGAACAGAATACTATGTGCCAAGATGTTGAATCTTTGGAGTTTTATCTATGGTTTCTCCATTCTTTCTGCACTGGAATGCTCCTGGACAGAGGTATGAACCCAACCCTTCAGTTTACCACCTAAAATTATACAATGTGGTAGCCTTACTCAGCAAATGAAAAACTTGTTCTGTCCTTGCAATAAATTATGCCCCAAACCAAGCCCAGAGCTCTGGCTCAGGTCCATCCCAGGCCTACTTTGAATCCTCTCTCCAACTCCTGCCCCTTGTTCTATCCCCATAGGACCAGTTATGTTCTTCCCCATAAACCAGAATGAGTTATAGTTTCTCACCCCAAATTAAAACTCAATACTTGGAACGGCACTGCTGCAGAAGGAACTTGACCAGCATGGGACTCATGCTCTGTGGTCCAAAGATCTCAGGAAGTCTTTAGTCCTCCACCTTCTAACCCTTCTAATTATAACCAGGAGTCTGTATGGAACAGCTTCTCTCTTTCCTGGAATTTCCTCCCAGCAATGACTTCCAGAAGCAACTGCCTGATGGGAACTGGTCCACAGGATCCAAGAGTCTCTGGCAGATGCAGTATCAGAGCAAATTTCCACAAATATCTCAGCTCAAGGGCAAAAATGGACTCCCATGGTTTCTTGGTTTAGGGCAAAAGAAGAAACAATTCCAAGGGAAATAGCATTGAGACACTAGGGAATTTTCATGTGAGCAACCCAGGAAATTTCCAACAAGGAAATGACCTGGGGAAGGTTCTTGAGCAAGTCTGGGGAGAGGTCCAAAAGATTACCTTTTATTGGCTCAGAAACCTATCCCATGAGGAGTTTAGGCACTGCCTCTGAGAAGAAGCAAAAGTGGATTTGGTGAGTATGTGAGGGAATGACTTAGAGAGTGACTTATCAGGATCTCAAAGGAGCCCTAGAAGAGAAGCAACTGGAAAACACTGTAACAATACACCTGGGCAAGAAGTTGGGACAGATCAATCAAGGTAGGGCCCCTGGAGGTGTGTGCTGCTCAGGGCTTGCTGCCAGCTCTTCATTGCCATCCCTGGGTAGTCACAGTCATTTCCAAGCCAGAAATGTAGCTTCCTCATGGGGTGGGCACTTGGCCTGAATACATATTGAGAGATTTTTCCTCTTGATCCAGGCACACGATAAGGTGCTAGAAACCCATATTATGTGGAGTGGGTGTGGCGGATGTTTGGGAGGGGTTTACCTCTTAAACGTCTTGAATCCACAAAGCTGTTTCAGTTGAAAAAGGCCCAACCCTGACCCCTTCCACACCCCTCTTTCCCCTCCATAGCCAATGATGTATGTTTTGAGTATACTGGTGCCACCATAGCCTCACGGTCTACAACTAATGGTCAGCTCCAGCAGCACCTGGAACTAACGTATTAATTTATTCCATATACATTTCTTAAGTGACTACTACACGCCACATGCCCTTTTAAGCGCTTGGGATCCATCAGTGAACCAAACAGACAACAACGCCTGCCTCACCGGCTTAAAACTGCAGCTCTCTCCCTTAGTTAACTTCCTTTCCCATCATACCGAAAGCTGTCTCAGACCTTCACCTCTCTTTCCAATGCACCGCCCCGATCCTCACAGCGCATGTGCAGGGCTGCCACTTCACAGAGGAGCTGGAAATCACCTGAAGGGAACTTTCCATTTAAAAACCTTAAAAAGCACTTGCTGCCATCCCTCCTTTCTTTCCTTCCTGTGCCAGGACTGGTCCCTGATTTTCTGGGTCACACTGCCTGTCCCGCTTTTCACACAGTGTGGTAACATGTGGTTTAGTCATCTATCTTTCCCGAGGGTGGGAACCCTCTGCCCTTCCTGGTGCTCTGCTTCCAAGCTCTGGAGTGTAGTGTCAGCTGATACTCAGTCTCCTGGGATCATGAGTGTGCTCAAGGGAGGACAACGGGGAGAGGCCACGCTCTGTAAGTGAGGCCAGTTCCTGAGCAGAGGCAGCTGCCTGAAGGCCCCTCTCTGGCTTCACGACTGAAAGCTGCCTTATCTCTATGGCTTCTGGAAGGCAGGAGTCGGACATCCATCTCCTTAATGAGGTTCTGTTCAAGTTTTCTAGATCCCCGATAGATATTGAAGCTCCCCCTGGCTTGAAAGCCTCAAGTGGGCAAGACTGTCCCCAGCAGAGCTCCTCAGAAAACTTCCTCTGAAGTTTGAGGTTGGGCTAAATACCCTTCTCTGTTCCATATCAGGCTTCTCTTTTATCTACTTTCATGTTTTGCCGAAATTATCTTTTTAGGTGTATGGCTCCATGAATAGGACTCTTTTGGATACAAGTGATAGAGATCCAACCCAAACTAGCTTAAGAAAAAAGAACATATCCCTCACATAACCAGGGCAGGGAAATCCAGGGAGGTGACTAGCTTCTGGCCCAAGTGGATCCAGAGGATCAAGTGAAGTCTTTAAGATTTCATTTCCAAATCTTAGTTCTGCTCATCACTCCTCGGCTTTGTTCTTGAGAAAGAATTGGCCCTTTCCATGTGGTAGGCAACATGGCCACCAGTGGCCTATCTGTACACCCCCCAGTTGAAGAACCCAAGAGGAAAGCAAATTTTTCATATTAGCCACTTATCGATCCTCAGTAATGATCTGATTGACCATTATGGGTTATGTGCTAATCCTTAAACCAAAGACTGGCCAAGGGGATGGAGTTTTGTGATGGGTCAAAGCGTTCATGCCAATGTGGCTCATGGTTTCCTCTGGCTAGATATCTGTTGTTTTCAACATTTGTTTTTTAATACTCAAATAGTTACAGGTTTGTCCACTCAGAACCCCCTGCGATTTAGCTTCTGTGTCATTTTGACAAATTCTTTTATTCTTTCTGTTTTAACAAGATAGTCCAAGCTCATAATGTACTTTCCCAGCATGTCATGGAATCAACCATTTCTCCAAGTAGCCCTGTTTCCTTTCAGTGGAGAGTGGCATTTAGAAGTGAGATCTAGGTGCTGGCTGTTCTGATTGCTACTGCTATTACATTACTTTCCCCAGGCCCTTTCAGTAAAAAGGGCAAGGAATATATTTATGCATATATTTGTATATGTATGAGTATGCACATATGTGTGCACATATGCATGCATACATATTTAAATCCGTATTTATTTATCTACCTATTTATACTGAAAACTATGAGTTTATACCATACCTCAATTTCAATCCAAAATTACAGAGTTCATTAGTTTTCACCTTTCCATATTTGCAACTCCCTTCTTTAAAAGTGAAAAATCTTGTTCCTATTTTCCTTAATATGTTTACTTCAATCTGTCCTCCTATGAGTACAATTTCCCATCATTACTGCAACTCCTTTCCATGTGCAAACACCCTCCTTACTTCCACTGGGCTCCGACAAGCCATGCTGGGCAACCCTCCTACACGGCCACGATACTCACCCCTGTGAGGGCTTGGACAACTGCACATACACTCTCCTCCCCTAGCTCTCCATGACACCCCCACTCAAAGCCAATGCCTCTCTTCTTTGACCTGACATAATAGCTTTACAATTAAATTTCAAGAATGAAATGAGAAGAGGAAGACAGAATGCACCTTGATTTTTAAATGTTATTTTATTACGACATCTTAAATCATAATACATATTTACAACTTTATTTTTTTTTAATTAGAACATTACAGAAAAAACTGAAGTCTCCTTTGACAGTCAGCCTCAGTTTCAGTTTGTTTTCTTTTTCCACAATGGTAATTTCTACCATTTGTTTAATGTATATCTTTCTATATATGAAGTAAGCTTACATTCATATATCTATTCCTAAAGAAAGCATAATATATATCTTATATGGTCTTTCGTCCTCCCTTCCTCCCTCCTTTTCTAGGATTTTGTATAGAGGTTAAGAAAATGGTATGCTCTGTCTGCTGCCATCTTGAAACCAAGAGCTGTATTTTACATTCATTTGCACCTTCAGCATCTGACACAGTGGCTAGGACATAATAACGTGTTGTCACTCAATAACGTGTTGCTGTTGTTGTGTTTTTTAAGCTCAATTCCCAGAAGTGAAATTATTTAGTCAAAGGGTTTTTCAGATCTGCCAGATTATTGGAAAAAAAGGGGTAGAGTTTATTCTGCCATTAGAACTCTGAGGATAAATGCCATGCTCCTCAGGGCTGTGAAATCACTGTACTTATCATATATGTGACTCTTTTCACAAACTATGTATGGGAATGATATTCATGTGGATAGGAAATCTCCAGCTTAGGAGGACACTGACATATGATCATCTGTTTATTATGGCTTGATTGTTGGAGATCTCATTTTAGAACTATTCTTATTGAAAATAAAGGCATAACAGTGGTGACACAAATTTCATGTGTAACTGTTTATTTAATAAGGTCCAGGCCAGTGCAATCAATCATAGCAAGAAATCATGATGCTCTCATTTATAAATTGGAATAATTCTGATAGGATGAATGCACTGAGACAGCAAATTCCCGTGTCTTCAAAAACATCAATAATTCCCGTACAAATATTATTTTCTCTTTGAGATACCCAAGAACATGCCTGGATGAGGCATCCAATGACAATGCTTTCAGTGTGAGAAAAGCACCGTCTTGTCCCTGCAGGAACAGAAAGGCTGGTCTAGCACCAGAGCGCTGTTTGTCCATCTCAACGACCACGGGATTTGGGGTCAGGAGACCTGATCCGGTCCCTGCCGCACCCGTTGCTGGAGGTTCACAGAATTTTGAAAAATTGAGCTCTGGGTTTTAGCTCTCACATCAGTGAGTGGGAATGACAAGGCAATTCCTACCTCTGATCATGATAACAGCATTATCATCTGAGCTAGGCATTTTAAGAAGAGGACCTAGTGTGGCAAGTAGAAAGCATCATACAATTAGAAATTGCCACAAGAGACACAAGGACAAATGGTTAGTTTTAGAATAACGGAAGCCTAAGTTCCCTGAACATCCTCCAGGGGGAGGAGGAAGGATCCATTTCTGAGCACCTCAGTTTATTTTCTCTTTGAACTCTTGAAACAAACCTATGGGGAATATTATTCTCATTTAAGAGATGAGAAAATAGCCTCAGACCAGTGGCTTTGCCTAGGGTTATACAGCCAGAGGGGGCAGAGCTGAGAGAGTGTGGTCAGTGGCAGAGGAGGAGTCAGAAAGCAAGGTAAGGACTAGGTGAGGCTATCATAGGACAAGGCATGAGATGGTCACCGCCAGAGAATCTGGGCAGAGGTCATTAAGTCTGGGTGTTTCAAGAGTTTAGAGGTAAAGGACTAAATTATTGAATTTATTAATTTACTTGGTAAACTAATTAATGATTAGCTCATAATTTTTAGAAAACTAAGGTATAAAAAACTTCTACAAAGAAAAGAAGACATATTATTTATGTCTATAATAGAACAATTTTCAAGTTAGTAGCTGTGACGTAGCACACATCTTGTATTGTACACCAGGTTATTTGGAGACCTCATAGCATAGCCCTTTGAATTTTCATAATTCTCTCGGCAGAGTCACCCTGCACTGATGAGAAGCTAGAATGTGAGAACCTGGAGGCAGGGGTCATTGTTTTGGGTGTGGATGAATCTTAAGAACCCAGAACTGCACCTGGGACGTGGGAGGAACTCACTAAGTATTTTTTGAGAGAACGAATTTGGGAATTTGGGAACCAACATATGGCAGGGCCTCTGAGAACCTATTGAAGTAGAGAGCTGCATGCTCCCCCGATTCTATCTCTTTGCAAGAGGAACACCTGACCTGACTGGTTGGCCCCCCACCGCCCCACCATCCCGTCTAGAATCAGGTGTTTAGGTTGAACTCATAGACTACAGAGCATCAGCAGGCTTTTCCACATTTGCAGCAAGGCTAAGAATAAAGTCGGCCACAGATATTGGTAAATAAGACAGAGGGAGAGTGAAGTATTTGGAGTCCCAGCCAGCAAAGTAGCAATTATGAGGGTGGACAGCGGTCAGGGCGTGCTCCATGCAGTCAGTGACTGGGTTGAAATCCTTTTGTCCTTGAGATGCAAGGTTACTAAGGTACTGGCAATCTGTTACAGAGAAAAATTGTTAGAATTGTAGTAACACATTAGTATGAAAAGAGGCAGGAGAAAATACAAGTAGCAACAGTATCGGAGGGGTGGGAGTATGCACAAGAGGAAGGGAACGGTCTTGTGTTCCAGGACTGATGTCTGGGTGGTGGTTGCTGGAGGGCTGTGCCAGAGGAGGCAGGGGGCAGGGCTCGCAGCATAGGCTCCGTGGCTGTGCTGTTCGGTACTGCAGCCACGTGAGACCACTGAGCACAAGAAATGTGGCCTGTCCAGACTGAGACGTGCAATAGATGTGAAACTCACAGTGGGTTTCAAAGACTTAATATGAAGAAACAATGTAAACTACCTCAATTGCAATTTCTTATATTTATTATTTGTTGAAATGATAGTATTCTGAAGCTTGTCTATCGTAGAATAAATTCACCTGTATGTTGTTTTTAATGTGGGCAATGGAAAAATAAAATTACCAGTGTGGCTTGCATTATATTTCTATCGGGCTACAGCTGTGCAGGGTTTAGTTCATGGCGTGGCCTCTGACTAGCTGAGTGATCCGGGGAAATCACTCAACTTTTCAGGCCTCAATTTCCTTCTCTGTAAATGAGGAATGACAATAGTACCTTCATTCTTCGGGTGTGAGCACTGACAGAGTCAGTCCTTCCCCAGAGCCTGGCACCTGAGCTCACGTGTATGAAGGGGGTGTTGGGGCTCAAGGGCAACCAATGGCCTGAGCAAGGCAAAAAGGGTAGCAGTCAGTCCACCTGGCCTTGTAGCTGGCACGTAAGCCTGTACTCAGGAATTTTTTTCCCAGGTAATGAGGTTGCCATGCTTTCTCTGTGGGAACGGAGGAAGAACTTACAGCTTTCAAAGTACTTGTCTCCGTAGCTCTCCTTCACCTCAGGGGATGCTTGACTCCAAATCCCATGGAGGATATCCTGCATATTGTCAGGGCAAATGGATGTTTTAAAGTTCCCTGGCACTATGATAGCCACACGAACGCCAAAAGGACAAAGCTCCCTTCTGAAACACAAGGTTAGAGAGTGTTCAGCTTCCATCTGTGACCTAATGACTCCTGCCCCTTCTTAAACAAAGAATGCCCAGATGTTTCAAGAAAGGCATTTAGGTCAAGGAAGCATATGAAAGAGCACGCCCAGGCATCTGGGGGAGATGTCCGAGTAAAATCTGAGGGACAAGACCCACAGACCCCCTCTTAGGAACTGGAAATCTGCAAGAGGCAGGGGTCAATGCTACCCTTCTGGCTGCTGTGCTCAG
Source organism: Smutsia gigantea (assembly GCA_032199065.1). NCBI lineage: Eukaryota > Metazoa > Chordata > Mammalia > Pholidota > Manidae > Smutsia > Smutsia gigantea. The sequence continues at coordinate 9,147 of JAVSCE010005796.1, read as the reverse complement.
ATGAGAGCTCTGCTCCTTTGTGCAGACTTGGTCTCTGCCCTGAGGGCAGGTAAGGCATTCCGCCCATAGGCCTCTGCAGAACTGGCACGTTCACTACATTTACAGACACCTGCCACAGAAGTGTTTCACCCACAGAACTAGACCCACATTTTGGCTTTACCTTATGCTTGAATGTGGAGAATCACATCTAACTCACAGGGCTTCCTTGAGGGGTAAGTATAGTACTTGGCATAGACATTTGCATTTAAATTAGTTCCAGTGTTCACTACTTCCTCATGAGAACCTACAGTGGGTTTAGTGGCTTAAGGCACTGAATTAATAAGGCTAACGATTCTTTAACAACAGACTTATCATTTCCACTTGAAGTATATATATTTCATGTACATATAATACTTATATATATTCATAAATATACATGTCTTACAGAAATGTATTGTTTGTCTGAGACATGTAGACAGTTTATAGAAATGGCAACAAAGACAAATTAAGTCCTAGTATATTATTCACGTTCCCTAATGGATTATCTCATATTACTGCAAGATATTGAATTCCATTTCCAAAGCCCCTCATTTCAGTCAACAACAGCATAACTGGAACCAGGCCCATCATTCAGGAAGGCATTCCCCTCAACAATCAAGTCTTACTCAGCAGGTTGGATCTTACCTCAGGCTGTCGGAAAAAGCTTCTACACCGTACTTGGAAATGCAGTAGCCACCACCAAACACAGATATTCTGCCAGCAGGGCTAGAGACATTGACTACTCTGCCCCTGGACTTTCTGATCATGGGAAGAAGGCTCAGGGTCACTTCGATGAGGCCAACCAAGTTCACGTTCAAGACCTTTAAGAATTCATCTTTTGTCAGCCACTCATTTGGGGCAATGGGTATAGCAATGCCAGCATTGTTCACCAGACCCCAGAGGCCTGGTAGAAACAAAAAGCATAAGTCAGAAATAGGAAACTTATTTGAGCATTGTTTTGTTTCTGGCTGAGATGCTGTTTTGCCCAGGATCATGTCTTGGAGGCAATGAAGAACAGAGAATGAAGCCAGCAGACGAGAGGATGGAGTAACCAGCAAAGTTTTTAATGAGGAGTGAAAAGGAAAGAAAAAAGATTCCCACTAATCAGGAGGGGCTCCAAGGGAGGATGACACTGCAACTGTAGTGTTGAGGATTTATAAGCACAAAAATGGAGTAAATCACGCTGGTGGCTGGAAGCTGTTGCTAGGGCCTGTTGCTATGGCTGAGCTAGGATCAAAGGAAAGAAAAACTCCCTTTTTTCTCAGGCTGATTTTCCCAGATGTCCAGGATGAGCCTTCTTGTTTACTGCGAAGCCTTGACCGTGACTTTACCTTACTGGGGCCTTGAGCTCTACCTACTTGTGTCCCACTAACACCTGCCTCAGTTTCAGTGCTCAAACTGCATTCTTTTGAGGTAGATAAACCATAAACCCAATAAATTGGCAAATAATAGAGTATGTTAGAAGGTAATACAGGGCAATGGGAAAAAAGAGCAGGTGAGCAGAGCTCACCATCATATCGAGTTGGTGGGCAGGACATGCTTGCTTGAGAAGTGGAGAATTGAGCACAACTTACAGGGGGAGAATAGGTCAGTTAGAAGACATCTGGATAGGTAGTTCTAGGTGGAATAGAGCTGCAATACATACTGCAAGGCAGGAGGAGACCTGGCATGTTGGAAGAACAGCAAGAAAACCAGTGTGTCTGGAGCAGAAGGCAAGACTTAGGGAACAACAGAGACCTGGTTCAGGAAATAATGGGACACCAGACCATGCAATACCTTTTAGGTTGTTTTGAAGTGTTTAGCTTTTACTTTAGGTGAAATGGAAAATCATGGCAGGGATTTGAGTAGAGTTGTGACATAATATGACTTATTTTTAAAAAGGCACTCTGTGCGTGCTCTGTTGAGAATTGACTGAGGATGGTCAAGGTTAGGTGCGGCTCCTGGTAGGAGACTGCAATAATCCAGACACGGAATCTGACTAGAGCCAGATTGGTAGGAACAGTAATAGCAAAAAGAACTCAAACTCTGAACAAATACTAAAGACACAGTGCCTAATGGATTATGTGACTTTTTTAGTAGGGTGGTGGATAAGAGAAGTGTCATCAAGAATGACTTTGCTGGAATGAACAACAGAATGGAGTTCCCACTAGCTGAGATGTGGAAGCTTTGGAGATGGACAACCATCAGGAATTCAGTTCACTAGGTTGAATTTGAGATGTCTTCCAGATACTCAGATGGAAATTTGCAGGTGGCTATTTTAAATTCAAGTCAGGAGAGGGATATGGGTTTGGAGATATAAATGTAGATACATAGCATGTCCAAGAAATGAGCCCTGAGGACATTCTACATTAAGGATCTGGGATAAGTGGAGGAACCAGCAAAAGAAACTGGGAGAAAGCATTGAGATAAGAGGAGATAATTCTAAGAGAGTGGCATCCTGGAAGCCAAGGGAATGTAGTATATGAAAACAGACAGAGAGAAAGTGTTCAGTTGCTTCTACATGGAGTAGAGTGAGGACTGAGTATTGACCCTTGGATATAGATGGTGAGGGTCATTGATCACCTTGATAAAAGTGGTTTGGGAAGAATGATGGATGTGGGTGGATTGCTGGAAATGCTTTAATAGAAAATGAGAGGAGAGACTGGAGGCAGTAAGTATAGACAAATTCGTAGACGAATTTTGTGGCAACAAGAAAAAGATTTGGTGGAGGTGAGGGGATGGAAAAATGGGAGAAAAAAGTGCTGGAGAGGGGAGGGGATTCAAGATGGCAGCATGAGAGGTGAGACAGAGAATTCCTCCCAAAACCCCACATAGTGTGAAAATACAGTTAATACAACTACCCCTAAAACAGCAACAAGAAGGAAGGCTGCACCAGACTGCATACAGACTTCATGAACAGAGCAGACCTCACGAAACAGGCTAACGTATGAAAGCCTTGATCCAGTGGGACCCAAGCCCTTCCCCCACCCCAGCTCACCGGCAGGAGGAAGAGAAACGGAGTGGGGAGGGGGTGGAAGCTTAGAACTGCTGAACACCCAGCCCTGGAGGTCTGCTTTGGAACACAAACCTACACTGTGTGGTGCTCTGGAGGTTGGGGGGGTTGGGGAGCTCGGACAGGTGGAGTGCCTGAGAGACTGAGATTCCAGCCATTGGTGGAGGATGGGATCCATGTCCAGCTGCTCTGGGACAAAGGAAAGGCAGGCAGTCTGAGAGGCTTCCTAGCAGCAAGAGGGCTGCTGAAGGAGCAGGGTTTGCACGGAGCTTGCTACACGGGAGAAGGGATAGGTGGACAAGGTTGTTTGGGCGCACTCTGCCCAGAAGATTGGGAACTTTGAGGAGCTTCAAGCACTCCATCCCCCTGGCTGCCTACTCAGCTCTGAGGCCCCCCGCTGTGACATGCAGACTGCTGCACCTTCCTCCTGGCCTGCTGGCACCTGCTCACAAACCAGCAGTCACTGTGCTGGTGTGAGGCCAGTTAGAGGGAGGCCCCACCTACAACAGTTGACATGCCAAGCACAGAGACTTACACCTGTGTGCTTGGCCCACTGGCTCTGATACTGGAGACAGGCACTGCAGCTGGGAATCAGGAAACAGCTCTTTCCTCCCCTCAGGCACCAGCACTGCTCCTCTACAACCCCCAACCTCACTCTAGGGGCTGAGCAGCTCCAGAGACTAGAGCTTCTGGGCACTAGAGGGCACCACATAGAATTATGAAATGTCAAAGGAACCTGGTTCAGACCAAAATCTCACAAACCCCAGGAAAAGGGCCAAATGAAACTGAACTCACCAATCGTCCTGAAAGAGAGTTTAAAATAAAAATCATAAGTATGGTTATGGAGGTACAGAAAAATATTCAAGAACTCAGGGACGAATTTAAGACAGAGATTCAATCATTAAGAAATTCCATATCTGAAATGAAACATACAATGGAGGGATTTAAAAGCAGATTAGATGTAGTAGAAGAGACGGTAAATGGAATAGAAATAAGAGAAGAGGAATAAAAAGAAATTGAGGCACAGAGAGAAAAAAGGATCTCTCAAAATGAAAGAATATTGAGAGAACTGTGTGACCAATCCAAATGGAATAATATTGGCATTATATGGGTACCAGAAGAAGAAGAGAGAGAAAAAGAGAAAGTGTCTTGGAGGAGGTAATTGCTGAAAACTTCCCCAATCTGGGGGAGGAGATAGTCTCTCAGGCCATGGAGGTGCACAGATTTCCCAACACAAGGGACCCAAGGAAAACAATTAAAATGGCAAAGATCAAGGATAAGGACAGACTATTCAAAGCAGCCAGAGAGAGAAATGAGATCACATACAGAGGAAAGCCCATCAGGCTATCATCAGACTTCTCAGCAGAAACCTTATGGGCCAGAAGGAAGTGGCATGATGTATTTAATGCAATGAGGCAGAAGGGCCTCAAACCAAAAATACTTTATCCGGCAAGATTATCATTTAAATTTGAAGGAGGGATTAAACAATTTCCAGATTAGCAAAATCTGACAGAATTTGCCTCCCACAAATCATCTCCACAGTGTATTTTGGAGGGACTGCTATAGATGAAAGTGTTCCTAAGGTTTAATAGCTGTCACCAAAGGTAATGAAACCATAGAAATGAAAGTAGAACAGTTAATTACTAAGTAATTGCAAAACTAAATCAACTATCCCCAAAGTCAATCAAGGGATAGACAAAGAGTACAGAATATGATACCTAATACATAAAGAATAAAGGAGGAAGAAAAAGGAGGAGAAAAAAAGAATCTTTAGACTGTGTTTATAATAGCATATTCAGTGAGTCAAGTTAGACTCTTAGACAGTAAGGAAGTTAACTTTGAACCTTTGGTAACCACGAATCGAAAGTGTGCAATGGCAATAAATACATACCTTTTGATAATCACCTTAAATGTAAATGCTCTGAATGCACCAATCAAAAGACATAGAGTTGAAAGACCTATACCCTGAAAACTACAAGACACTCTTAAAAGAAATTAAAGAAGACACTAATAAATGGAAATTCATCCCATGCTCTTGGCTAGGAAGAATTAATATTGTCAAAATGGCCATCCTGCCTAAAGCAATCTACAGATTCAATGCAATCCCTATCAAAATACCTACAGCATTCTTCAATGAACTAGAGCAAATAGTTCTAAAATTCATATGGAATGACAAAAGACCCCGAATAGCCAAAGCTATCCTGAGAAGGAAGAATAAAGCAGGGGGAATTACACTCCCTGACTTCAAGCTCTACTACAAAGCCACAGTGATCAAGACAATTTGTTACTGGCACAAGAACAGACCCATAGACCAGTGGAACAGACTAGAGAGCCCACATATAAACCCAACATATATGGTCAATTAATATACGATAAAGGAGCCATGGATATACAATGGGGAAATGACAGCCTCTTCAACAGCTGGTGTTGGCAAAACTGGACAGCTACATGTAAGAGAATGAAACTGGATTACTGTCTAACCCCATATACAAAAGTAAACTCAAAATGGATCAAAGACCTGAATGTAAGTCATGAAAACATAAAACTCTTAGAAAAAAACATAGGCAAAAGTCTCTTGGACATAAACATGAGCAACTTCTTCATGAACATATCTCCCTGGCAAGGGAAACAAAAGCAAAAATGAACAAGTGGGACTATATCAAACTAAAAAGCTTGGATACAGCAAAGGATACCATCAGTAGAACAAAAAGACATCCTACAGTATGGGAGAATATATTCATAAATGACATATCCGATAAGGGGTTGACATCCAAATTATATAAAGAGCTCACACACCTCAAAAAACAAAAAGCAAATAAGCCAATCAAACAATGGGCTGAGGATCTGAACAGACACTTCTCCAAAGAAGAAATTCAGATGGCCAACAGGCACATGAAAAGATGCTCCACATCCCTAATCATCAGAGAAATGGATATTAAAACCACAATGAGATACCACCTCACACCAGTTAGGATGACCACCATCCAAAAGACAAACAACAACAAATGTTGGTGAGGATGTGGAGAAAGGGGAATCCTCGTACACTGATGGTGGGAAGGTAAATTAGTTCAACCATTGTGGAAAGCAGTATGGAGGTTCCTCAAAAATCTAAAAGTAGAAATTTCACCCAGGAATTCCACTCCTGGGAATTTACCCTAAGAATGCAGGAGCCCAGGGGAGGATGGGTGGGAAGGGAGGGATAAGGGGGAAAAAGGGGCATTACAATTAGCACGTATAATGTAGCAGTGTGGGACATGCAGAAGGCAGTATAACAGAGAAGGCAAAGTAGTGACTCTATAGCATTTTACTACACTGATGGACAGTGACTGTAATGTGGTATGTGGTGGGGACTTGATAATAGGGGGAGTCTAGTAACCACAATGTTATTCATGTAATTGTACATTAATGATAGCAAAAAAAAAAGCATGTAGAAAAAAAAAGTGCTGGAGAGCAGAAAATTAATGACTTAGGAGAGGTGAAGGAGGGTAGAATTGTTGGAGGGATGTGCTGACTATGCCAAAGGGGCTGTGCTCTATTTCACACGTGGGTGGACTGGACACAGTGGGTGGGCAGGGCATGTTGAGCTGGTGCAGATGGTAGGTGGGTGGAGGAGTTGAGTGGAATCTGGAGAAATTCTCTTCCAATTGCTTCCGTTTGTCTCAGTCAAGCTGGTCCTCAGCTCAGAGTGAGGATAGGAAAGAACAAGTTGAAGGTATGAGGAGAGGAAATGTTTGAAATTGTCTGGAAATTGGGAGAATAAGAAGAATATGACTGTGTGCAACAGCATAAAAGTCCAACCATCCACAAGTTCCATTTTCTCCAACAACACTGAACTCCCCAAGGGCAGGTGTGTGGCAGGAAGAGATGGTATTACACAGGCTTAGGGTTCTGAGTGCCGCTAAGGCAGAGGGGAGCAAGAGGTTCTCAGGCATATGCGGTGTGGTGACCATAGTAACAGATCATGGAATGTGGCTGGGTAATGAAGGAAGAGAGAATATCAAGGAATGAGGGTTAGTGGAAAGGTGGTTGGATCAATGGATTGGGGATCCTGGTGGGATCAAGAATATCTGTGCTCTGGTGGAGAGATGGAGTGTACTGGAAAGAGTAGAGGTGTTGGTTGCAAGAATGGGATGCATGCACCTGAGATGCCTCAGGCTTCTAGGAAGTGAAAGAGACTGGCAGACCTCAGTCCCATGACCCCGTCTTTACTTCGAAAAACTTGCAGAGCTCATTGAACAATGGGACCAAAAATTATTTATCTTTAAAACCACTATGCTTTGGGTGCAGTATTCTGAAGCAGTGTGTTATCATGCCTCAGACATTAACTTCCACACTTTCCTATACCTGACAGATGATAGTGATGTGAATGTTCATTCCTGGTGATGTTAACTATGACCCCCTTCCTTCTTTTTCCATTTAAAAACTGTATTGGAGTGTGAGTAACCCACAGAGAGTGAGGTCATAGATAATCCAAACTCCTTTCCGATATTTTCAAGGGACACCCTGGACAACATTTGTAACTCAAATATTACTTGTCAACTAATAAATTGCTGCACTCTCCCCATGATTTTGGACGTATCTTGGTGCTTTCACACACCCCTGATTGCGAATTGCTGATGTAGGGCGATGTGCAGAATAAACTGGCCCAGGTGACTAGTCCTGGCACTGGACCGTGACTTGGGGTAAAGGTCTCTGGGAGAACAGATTGTAACTTTATAAATAAGCAAAGGGGAAAGGTCCTAAGTTTCTCAATATTCATCATCTCATGATGTGTGGTATTCCTACCACCCTCAGCACCAAGAACTACTGAATTTCATTCTTGCTTTGTGAGGATAACCCTCAAATAACCACTCTCCAATATCAGGTATTACCTGTTCTTGTACAATAACTCTTTCCCCTACTGTCATTTTTTAGAACTTTGTGTGTGTGTGTGTGTGTGTGTGTGTGCGGACAGGACAAGAGGGTGACATCCACCACACCTGATGTCCTTAGCTCAACAGATGCTAACAGAAGCTGTTCCCCCCTCCAGACAGCCTTACTCTCAAAAGGAAGAGGGCATGGGACCAGTACGACGGCTACACCAGCAGATACCACACAAGGGATGTTCACGATTCTTAGCTGCCAATGCCATCCAGTCTCAGATGAGCATATGTAAAAAGTACACGTGTAGACATCTTTTAAGACAATCCTTCTCTCAAGAGATAAAACTGGTTGGCATAAAAGTTATTTTGGGAAAAGGTAATAAATTGGTAATTATTAACACCAAGATTAAATACAAAAATTGTTAGATAAGTTTGTGTACCTAGATTTACAGAGAAGCTTTTCAGGGGAGAGAGGTGGCCTTTAAAGGAAAGGCTCCAATTCAGCGATACAGAAAGACAAAAAAGGTGACCATGAGAGAAACACGGGCATCAGCAGTCCCCAGGCACAGGAGATTTAGCTTCTGAAGTGCAAGAGGCTTACGTCTGAAACACTGAGGGTTTGAAGTCCTGATGCTTCAGTCTTCCATTAGCATGTACTGATCGGCCTCTGGAAGAGCCCAGGGAGCGCTTTCTTGTTTTTCTCTCATTACCCCAGAAGACAAAGGAAAAGTGAAAACTCTCAGAAGACATACCTCCTGGGACCTAAGGAACTTTTGGGACAGGGAAGTCAGCATCTACAGCTGCTATTCCACAGCATGTTTGCGGCCGCTGTCCCACGTGGAGGCTCCCGTTATCCATCCAAATGGTCTGCCCTGGACTTGCTTCTAGAAGACCGGCTGCTCCCTTGCCAAGAGTCAGGAACCTGCCTAGCTTCACAGGAAGCCTTCTTGCTACATGGCTGGGCTTCCTCAGAAACTCTCTCCAGGGCCAGTGAGGGGAGCCACAGCACAGAAGGACACCGCTTGGGTGTTGGTGGCCAGAGTTTTGGTATGACTCGATCTCGCCTATTTCCTTAAAACTGCCTCATCACAAGTTCACCTGTGGCACTGCATGAACAGTGAAGATGTCCCAGTACCTCCCTGAATGCGTCTGGAGAGTCTGAGAGAGACAGGCTCATACTGTCCTCAGAAAAAGACCGACTGAGAGGCTGCCTAATGGTGAGTTTACGTTCTGGCTGGATCTTCAGTGGCCACCAGCCCTGCAAAGTATAGCTTT
>JAVSCE010005794.1:0-13002 GCA_032199065.1 Smutsia gigantea | reverse complement strand
CAGTCTTGCCTATAAGCAGCCTTTTTACATATATTGAGATCTGATTTCTTCAGTCAATACTATTCTATATACTTGCCATCTTTTAGTACTCTCTCAAAAATTTCTGGACCACTGATGTACTTTTCCTTAATTACCAGTGCTTTAATGACTTTTTTCCCCCTGCATGACCTTCTTCCCCATTTTTTGAAAATTCATCTGAGTGGGAAGTTAGAAATGTATGCCACTTTACCATCTTGTTCTAAACTCCCATTAGTCTATTATCAGAAAATACTTTGCAACCTATTCAGTGCTCCACATGCACTTGTATTTTGGCAAGTTCTTCTCACAACTGGTGAACATGTTTCTGATAATAGATCATGTGTTGGGTAGTACTGCTAGAGCTTACTTTGCTCAGAAGTACCTAGGAAATAATGCCTCTTACCACATCCCTCTTCCAGCCCACCAAGGCAGCCCTTAACATATGCTTGACTGGTATGGGGGTTTAAATACCAAAGCCCCAGCATCCCATAGCTGGGATAATATGGAGGCATATTCTTGTTTTCCAGGGTTTCCAGGATTTCCCTGAAGGATCATCTCTAGTTATCCATTGTGATAGCTGGTGTAACAATACAACCAAGATCAGCTGCCTTCCCTTCCCTGTCTCACATCTCTGCTCCTGCTGGCATTCCTTGTCCTTCCGAATAAACTACATGTACCTAAATTTTTGTGGAAACCAAGCAATCACAAGGCACCAAAGAACCATTGTCTTATGAAATGTGTCCAGGTAACCTCCATCTCCGATTAAAGTAGTAAGCCAGATATGCACAAACAAGGTAGTCATGCATTTTCCCTTACGTACCTTGGTTATATGAATCTGAATATAAAAACAACACATTTTACAAGAAGCTTTGTTACATGGTGTACAGTAGAATACTCAGAGTATATTTTACAGCATAATAGTCTGGTGAATGTTAAGGTGGTAAAGGATTCTGTGATCAGACTATTGTTGAGAAATACTACAAACTATATTCTTTACTTAGAGATTTGCAGTTCATGTGAGCATATTAAAAGTAAAGACAGTTTACAGTAAAAATAAAACAAAATAAAAATCTGTTTGTCCTCCAGGGAAACTCTTTATAACATAATTCTGATTGATAGCCAGTGAAATCAGTGTTGTGTTGAACATAATCCTCGTTAATAGTGATGAAAAAATATGTGTGTTTATCTGTGGGAAGTGAACTCACCTATACAATGATGAAAGCTGTAATCTTGATTTCATTAGACCCATAATCTTACCAACCTTTAAGATATTAGTAAAACCTTTAAGATATTAGTAATTAATTATTAAATCTATTGGCTTCATTGGAAAATGACATTGTTTAAAAGAGTCCTTTAAAAAATTTGATTTTACACTCAGATAAAAAATCTAGACCACCAAAATGTGTTATCTCTTTAATATTTTCTCATTTGTTGTTTCTTATATGTTAGCACATTGGTAACCATGCTGAGGTAACAAAAGTAATGCCTTATGTATAGCCCACCGAAGCCCATGAATAATTTTATTGTTGGTTAAACAGAGAGGCCCCATTTGATTAGGTCAATACATCACTTTGTTAGATGTCAATCGCTGTTTATTTTTCTTCAAAGACTGAAAAATAGTCTTTAAGTAGTTGCCAGTAGATGCCATTAATTCACTGATACAATGTAACTCTTCAAATAATGGCATTCTTGAAACTTTTATGTGTGTGGTAGCAATAGACATTCAAGGATCCATTTTTTTTGGAGTACATAGATGTCATTGTCTTCTAAGTGCCCTGTACCTTTGAGCACTGGTATATAGTCAGGCTCTCGTTTTATAGAACTAGCTTAAATTATAGGGATTCAGAACATTATTAAAGTATAAATTCTCAGTGTCGATTTTCAATCAAGATGCACGTAACATCTAGTTTTTTATCCTTGATGAGGAAGTATTTATACTCTCCAATCTTTTATTCATATGTTTGAAAGAGCTGTCTTCAAAATACAGTCTTACTATGTTACCTCCTCACTCAAAAATATTTATTATTTTGATGTCAAAGGGGACAGAGTCAAAAAAGAAATACACACAGTAGATGCCAGAGTGAGTTTCTGAGAAGGGGTCTTCCAGTATGCCTCACTCGAGTTATATCCAAGTGTCGGTGTGGGTGGAAGTGGACTAGAACTCCAAAACAGGTTAAAATTTTTTTGAAGTAATCGGAATGTGGTTCTTTAATCCTATGACCTAGAGATCTTCAAGATCCCAGCATTTTTTAGACTTCAGCATGGTTCAGGAGAATGTAAAGTAGACAAGGAGATGAGGATTGGCTGAGCAGGTCAATCTGGTCTTAGATAGTCCATGGAGTTTTTGTGGTTCCAGAATGGTAAGGGAGAGAAGCCATATTTTCCTCTGCTATCAGGAAAGACACAAAGGTAAGCTAAAAAAAATGGAGATTGCAAACAAGAAAGAGATCTAGCTGGCAGATCCTAAGTGACTCATTGTTGAAATAAGGGGGTGGTGTAGCAGAAAATGGAACAAATCTTATAACTAGGAATTCAGAGAGAGCCTGCCTTTACCTTAGTAAATGTCAGGATGGATAATGATTACAGCTGAGAGCAAGACAGAACAATATATATTCCAAAGTATGCATGAGGTGGACACATGAGAATCTAGAACCAGATTATCCCTCCCCTAACATATTTATAATTCTATATGAGCGTCCCATATACACCCTTAATTAAATACAACTCCACGGAAAAGCAGAAGGAAAATAAATGCTTCCCTAACATAGAAAATCCTGAATTAAATGAAAAACAAAATACTGACTTACAGAAATGACTGGGTTCAGTTGTGTCCTACTGAGTTGAGGAGGGACTCAACAAAGAGATAACTATAAATCACAAAAACAGAAAGAAAGATTGTCCACCTGAGTTACATGCTCTGAAGTATGTATCTGGAATATATTCACTATCCCTTGAAGAGTGTCATTTAAAACTCCAGATGATTTTTCCACCAATTATAAGTTTCGAGAAATGTATGGTATTGAAAAAAACATTACACACACACATAGTCAGTAAATACAATACAAAATAGTCTAAAATAAAGTATGACAATGAGAGATGCAGGCTCATAGTTTTTATTGCTCCTAAGGTGGAACATTACTTTTATTTATTTTTATTTTTGTTTTAAACTAAAAATGTCGAAGTTGTACACACATACAGTGAAATGATTATTATAGTCAAACTAATTAACATATCATCTACTTACCAAATTATCATTTATTGTGTGTAATGAGAACACCTGAAGTGCACGCTCTTAGTAAATTTCCAGTATTCAGTACAGTATTATTAGCTATAGCCATCATGCCGTACACTGGTTCTCTAGGCTCATTCATCCTGTATGATTGCAATCTTGTACCCTTTGATCAACATCTCCCAATTTCTCCCAGCTCCCTGTTCCTGCTAACATTTTTAATAATGGAACACATAATATATAGAATCTTTTTTCTAGCTTTATTGAAAAATAATTGTCATATTCATATAACATTCTGTAAATTTAAGGTATACCATGTGATATTTAATATACATATATATTGCAAAATGATTAAGGTTAGTTGACACATCCATCACTTCACATAGTTACCTTTTTTTGTGTGTGTGGTGAGGTCTTTGAAGATCTAATCTCTTAGCAACTTTCAAGTATATGCAAATACAGTATTATTACCTGTAGTCTTCATGATGTACTTTAGATCCCCAGGACTTACTAATCTTATAACTGGAAGTTTGAACCCTTTGAACACTTTCACCCATTTTTTGCACCCCACCATCCCTGGCAACCATCATTCTATTCTCTTTCTAGGATTTTGTTTTTTGTTAGATTCCACATATAAGTGAGATTATACAGTATTTCTCTTTCTCCATCTTTGTCATTATTTCACTTAGCATAATGCCCTTAAGGTTCATCCATGTCGTTGCAAATGGCAAGATGTCCTTACTTAATGGCTGAGTAACATGCCATTGTGTGTATATATATATATATATATATATATATATGTGTGTGTGTGTGTGTGTGTGTGTATATATATACCACATCTTCTTTATCCATTCATTTTTACATGGACACCTAGGTTGTTTCCATGTCTTGGCTATTGTAAATAATATTGTAAATAATGCAGTGAACATGGGGTGCAGCTATCTCTTTAAGAGAGTAATTTCACTTCCTTCAGATATATACACAGAAGTAGGATTGCTGGATTGCAAAGTACTTCTAGTTTTACTTTTTTGAAAAACCTCAATACTGTTTTCCACAGTGGTTGCACCAATTTACTTGCCCACCAACTGTGCATGGAGTTTCCCTTTTCTCCATATCCTGGCCAACACTTTTTATCTTGTCTTTTTGATACTAGCCATTCTAACAGGTGTGCAGTGATATCCTATGGTAGTTTGATTTAATTTCCCTGATGATTAGTGGTGTTGAGCACCTTTTCATGTACCAGTTGGCCATTTGTCTGTCCTCTTGGAAAAATGTCTATTCAGTTCCTCTGCCCATTTTTACTTGTTTTTTTAAAATATGCCTTTATTCTTACACTGTCCAGTTAAACTCTTTAGGGCTAGTTTCCCATAGGTCCTGTCTTAGCTCAGGCTGCTGTAAAAAAATATAATAGGTTAGGTAGCTTAAACATACATTTACTTCTTCCAGTTCTAAAGGCTGGGAAGCCCAAGATCAAGGTGCCAGTGGAGTCAGTGTCTGATGAGAGTCTTCTTGGCGTTCACAAGGCCTCTTCCTCACTGTGTCTTCATTTGGTAGGAAGAGACCCAACTCTAGTTTCTTCCTGTTCTAATGAGGATACTAATCCCTTCTTGGGGATCGCCACCGTCACACCATCATCTAAATCTATTTACCTCCCAAACATTCGACTCCAAATACCATCACAATTCAGGTTAAGGTTTTGGATTGTTTGTCTTTATGTTATTGAGTTGTGTGAGTTCCTTATGTATTTGGATATTAGCCTCTTATGAGATACATGGTTAGCAAATATTTTTCTCCCATTCTGTAGGTTGCCTTTTATTTTGTTAATTATTTCCTTTGCCATGCATGAGCTTCTTAGTTTGATGTAGTCCCACTTGTATATTTCTGCTTTTGCTGCTTGCGCTTTTGGTGTCATATCAAGAAAAAAACCAAAAAAACAAAATTGTCAAGACGAATATCAAGGAATATTTTCCCTATGTTTTATTTTAGGAGTTTTATGGTTTCAGGTCTTACATTTAAGTTCTTAATCCATTTTGACTTAACATTTGTGAATGGTGTAAGATGGGTCCAATTTCATTCTTTTGTAGTCCTTAGATTCCCAGTGCAATGCTTTTTTTCTCCCTATATTAATCAACTTTTGGTGGTGGTAGAGTATCAGTGTGCAATTGCCCAGAAGGCAATTAGAGAACCACTTCTAGAGCTGTGCATTTAGAAATTGTTATAGTAAATAAATGAAGAAACTGACAGAATGGGTGATCTCTCCTTGACAGATAAATGCCTCGTTATACTAGCTAGCATCTAGCAATTTCCATCTCTAGGAATTGGTGAAAGGTTTTTCCATTTGAATAATTTCTCCAGTCTTGAAAATTGGCATCTAGATTTTTTTTTTGCAGCACCAGCTGACAGAATGAGTTGTCATGGACCTAAATATAACTCTTCTCTGCTAAAATTAAGAAATCCACAAGAAAAGTGCATGCAGTATAATATAATAAGTTGGCAAATTTAATCAATTTTTCTTTTATCTTAAAATATTGTATAGTTTTAACATTAAAAATATCAAGGCACTATATACTCACCAATGTCTAAAATGAAAAGTATTTAAAAAATAACAGATGTTGGTGAGGATGTAAAGCAAGCAGAACCTTCATATACTGCTGGTGGTGGTTGAAATTAGTACAAGGAATTTGGAGAGCTGGTAGTATTTGTTAAAGAGGACTATATGCACATCCTGTGACTCACAATTCTACTCCTCTCTCTATATATAACAGTGTGCATATATTCATCAAAAGAAATGTACCAAAATGTTCATGGCAGCATTATTCATAGTAGCCACAAATTGGAAATTACCCAGGTGCCTACCAAGGATGAATGGATAACTAAGTTGTGGTATTTCTAGACAAGAGAAAACACATAGCAACAAAAAAACTTACTTTAATACCAAACAATGTGGATGAGCTTTATTTCACTCCCATAATAACGCTTCCTGGAAACCCTTCCATGCTTCATTTTCTGTTTCTTACTTATCACCCTCCAACATCTGTATATTTAGCATATTTGTTTGTTTATTATTCCTTTCTCCCATTGAAGTGTAAGCTCCCTAAGGGCAGGGTATTTTCAACATTTTAATTCACTTCTCTGCCTCAGAATATAGAAGTGTCTGGCATAGAAAAAGTTCTCAACAAACACTTCTTAAATACTGTTTCCTTGTTTCTAAAGAATCTGTTTTCTTGTTTCTAAAGAATCTAGACACAAAAGAACAGAAACTGCATGAATCTATTTATATGATGTTCAGTTAACAGATAAAATTAGTCTATGGGTTTAATAGGTAGAAAATAGTGGTTATTTCTGGGGGAGTAGTGAATGGAAGGGAGCTTAGGGAAGCTTCCGGGCTGCTGGTAATACTCTGTTTCTTAATCATGGTGATCATATCATGGGTGTTCTGTTTGTAAAAATACATCAAGAATATACTTATTAGCAGTATACTTATGAGTCATGCACATTTTTCAAAAAGAATTGAAACAAATCTAAAAATACTTGTAAAACTACCAAACACTCACCAACTAGTTTAAGACATAAAACACTATACACACAGTGGAAGAAACTCCTGTGCTCTTCTTCCTGAAAGTATCAGCCTTTCTCCTCTCCTCTCCTGTTGTCTCCTCTCCCATCCCTGTGCTTCCTAGTGTGGTGTGAAGTCAGCATTCCTGGGTTCAAATGCAAGTTTTTACACCACTCTATCTGTGACCTTAGTTCTTCTTTTGTGCCTCAGTTTCCTTATCTATAAAATGCAAATGGTAATGGTGTTCAATTCATTGAGTTGGATGAAAATTGAAAGATTATATGTATATAGAGCACTTAAACTAGCCTTACATGAAATAAGCACTATGAATTCTATCACTAACCTGAAATGGGTGTTTTTCATTTTGTATTCCCATGCATGCCTTTATCTTTTACAGGCATGTATCCATGAAGGTATGTATGCACGCATACGCACGCGGATATTATCTTGTTTTCATAACTTCAAACAATATAATAGGGAAAAATAAAAATTTAAATAGTATCATACAGTTTGCATTCTTCTGCAACTTCAAAAAAAATATGTTTGTGGAATTTTGCCCAAATTATTAGACTTAACTCTAGTTCATAAACCAAAATTTATTTAAAAATTAGAAGTTTTATAAAGGTACACATCTAGAATTGGAATTACTGGTATTATATCTACTGGGTAATATCAAGATTTTTTTCCCCCAAAAGAGTTGTTCAGTTTATATCCCAGCAAATAGTTTATAAGATTTCCTATTGTTCCACATCCTTGCCTAAACCTGATATTAGACTTTCAAATGTTGCCATTTCAATAGGTGTGAAATAGTATCTCATTGTACTTTTAATTTGCATACCTCTGATTATTAGAAAATTTGATGATATTTTCTTGTGTGTATGGCATTTTTCTTTTCCCTAGTCTGTGAATTACTATTCAACTTCATTTCACATTTTCCCATTTGTTTATGTAATTTTTTATTTCTAGAATTTCTTCAATATTTGCTGTACTAATTTGTTGTGGATCATATATATTGAAAACTGTTCTTCAAGTCTGCAGTTTATATTTTCAATTTTTTAAAGTAACTTTTGACATTTTTTATGTATAAATACAAATACACACACACATACCACACATTTTTGTGTGTTTTGTTTAAGAATCCTTGAAGTGAAGGATACATTGTTCATCATTATATATTAAACATTTACAAGTCCTACTTTTCATGACTTAATTCATAATATATCTGGAATTGAGTTTTGTTTATCATATGAGATAAGGAATTAATTACAGTTCTTTTATTTCAATAGCCAGTTGTTCTGGCATAATTTATTGAATAACCTGTCTATCCTTGATTGGCTGTGGCCACTCTGTCAAAGACCAAGTTTCCATGGATGTGTGAATTTATTTCTATGCTGTAGATTATTTTATAATGGACGTTTTAAAGAAAACAAATTGATTAACATTAGAAGGTTGTAAATATGATTGTTCAGGAGATTAAGGTTTAATTTAGTTTTTTTTGGAAGGTGAGATACTGTAGAGATGTATATTTATGCTACTAGGCTTAAAGAACTTCTACTGAGTAAGTCATGGACACTTTGTCTATGTGACCTCTTGTTTCCAATGAGTAGCACTTTTATATAAAAGCTGAACCCATAAATCCATGTCTCAGAAAGAGTATATGTCAATGTCTGTGGTCTGAAGGATCCTATGTGGAAAACATGCTTTAGAAAACCATTCACAGAAAAATTTGAACCAGGGACTTTGAGTTTTAAAAATTATAAAGTATTAAAATAATGTAAATGGCTATTAAATAAACATTAATTACTTCTAAATCCTAGGAAAAAAGTCAGATCTGGCACACTGTCATTTGCATTGAAATAATTCTCTGTTCAAATTATAAAGCAAAAAATGAAGTTCAGATGACATGAAAGATTCCAAAATTTCCACCTTGGATGTCTTTGTTTTATATATATATATATATATATATATATATATATATATATATATATGTTTGAATTTTTGTTAATTTAATTAATTTAAACTTGTCCCTTGTGCAACAAATATGGATGTTTGTGCATCTGACAGATTTTTATAAAGTGATAAATATTTAAAGTATATTATAAACAATCAAGATGTTAAAATTTCTTCTTTATTTGCTATATGGATAATATTCACTGATTGTGATAAAATCTGTATTCAATAAAATAGTAAAAATATAAAATTGGAAATGAAAAATACATATCCAAAACAGTATACATAAAAACCTGACAGAAGGCACAGATGGCAGTATGGTAAATGTTCTTACGAATTGCAAGGAAACTTTTTCTCTTGGGCAAACCACTTGGATGCTTGTTTAAATGTCTTTCATGTGAAGATGCTTCGGACAACAGAATCTGATTGTCAATTGCCCTAATCTCCAGAGAACTGAAAGGTTATCTGATTGGGAGATGTCAAAGATGTAAGGATAATTCCCTTGCAAAGGTAGAGATATGCCTCATGGCACTGTCCTGAGAATAAACTAATGCAAAGGCCTTTAAAAGGTGCCATGGAAACATAGTTTTGTTGGGTTGGATTATAGGTTTACATTGATAGCACGGTGTTTTTGTAAACTTTATTGAATTTAAGTGATCCTAAGAAAAAAATAATACTCAATTTTAGCCGTTCTTTTGTTTTTACCATTTCATTCCAAATTCATTCATGTGACTTTTGGAGTAGTAAGGAGAGGTAAACAGTGAAATTATTTGCACTTCCCTTAAAACTGCATAAGCAAAGGCTTATTACACCAGAAAATGTTCCAGACAGGATTCTCTACAATCAATTAGATAACATTAATTCTTCTTGCTTTGATTCACTCTTCAAATAATTAGTACAAATACTTACACTGAAGCCAGGTGAATTCTTGTGAATCTAAGTACAATTAAATGTATTTGTAAACCTCTTTTATTAAATTGATTTTAAGAGCCAAAGTGCTAAAAAATGCGACATATAAGAATACTAACAACTTCATATACATAGTAGCCATGTATATGTTAACATAAAAAATGGATAGTTTCCCAGTAAATGTAAGGATAAAAATCGGCCTTAGCAGATTGATTTGTGTATCAGAAATCATTGGTTAGTAATTTAAAGAAGGAAAGTATAAAGGAATGTGAACTATAAAAAATTATAAAGAAAATACAAGAGTATTTTTCATAAATCTCTGTAAGCAAAATATCAGAGATATTAGTACACCCATGTTCATTCCAGCATTATTCCCAGTCGCCAAAAGATGAAAGTAACCCAAATGGCTATTGATGAATGCATGAATAAAATCCGAGAGTTCTGGGAAGATGGCGGTGTGAGCAGGGCAGCAGAAATCTCTTCCCCAAACCATATATATCTATGAAAATACAGCAAATACAAATATTCATAAAAGAGAGACGAGAATATATGGGACAGTGTACAGCCTGCATCTGCACCTGAGAGGACTCGGCACCCCATGAGGCAGGTAAGATACGGAGCCGCAACCCGGCGGGACCCAAGCACTCCCCCACCCCAGGGCAATGGCAGGAGGAGAGGATTCAGAGCAGGGAGGGAGTGGAAGTACAGGCCCGCGAAATAACCAGCCCTGGTGATCTGCGCCAGGAGTGCTGACACACATCACACGGTATAGCGGAGATTGGAGAGGCAGAAGGTGCAGGTTTTGAGCTGGGAACACCCCGGGTCCTTGCAGCAGGCTCCCAGGGACAAAAGAAAAGCACACGCTTTTTTTGGCGGTCTTAAAGAGGCAAGGGCCCAGGATAGTCCTAGCACACATGGCCCAGAAGGCTGGGAGTCCTGAGGAATTTTGGACCCCTTGGCTAGCGACTGGGAAAAAGTAGCTGCACTGAAACTTCACATAGAGAACAACAGCCTCCCATTCGTTCCCTCCCCCCCAGCAAGAGCCACAAAGGGCCCTGTGGAACTGTGCGGCCAAAGCTGCAAAATAGTGGAGCAACAGTGCCACCTACAGCATCCTTACAGAGTCTACTCCCGGTGGGCGTTTTTTTGTTGTTGTTTTTCCTTTCTTTTCTTTTCTTTCTTTCCTTTTTTCTCTGTTTTCTTTCTCTTCCTTCCTTTTTTTCTTTAAAGTCTTAAAGAGCCCAGCTGACATACGTGGCACCAACCAGCTACCACTTCTATCGCCATGAAAAGACAGAGGAATATGGTACAGACCAAGCTCACCCAGACCCAGACAACACCAGAGAGGGAGACTGAAGGGGTGGAAATGCACAATTTTCCTGAAAAAGCAGTCAGAATAAAAGTCATAACCATGCTGATGGATCTACAGAGAAATATGCAAGAGCTCAGGGAGGAAGTTAGGGAAGTCAGGAAAGACAGTGCAGAAATGAGACAAGCCATCAACGGGCTTAGCAGCAGACTGGACGAGATGGAAGAGGCTGTTGGTGGAATAGAAATCAGAGAACAGGAATACAGAGAAGCTGAGGCAGAGAGAGATAAAAGGATCTCTAGGAATGAAAGAATATTAAGAGAACTGTGTGACCAATCCAAACGGAACAATATTCGTATTATAGGAGTACCAGAGGAAGAAGAGAGAGAAAAAGGGATAGAAAGTGTCTTTGAAGAAATAATTGCTGAAAACTTCCCATGCTGCGGAAGTAAATAGTCTCGCAGTCCACGGAAGCCCACAGAGCTCCCAACACAAGGGACCCAAAGAAGACAACACCAAGACACATGATAATTAAAATGGCAAGGATCAAAGATAAGGACAAAGTATTAAAGTCAGCTAGAGAGAGAAAAAAGATCACCCACAAAGGAAAACCCATCAGACTATCATCAGACTTCTCAACAGAAACCTTACAGGCTAGAAGAGAATGGCATGATATATTTAACGTAAGGAAACAGAAGGGCCTTGAACCAAGAATATTGTATAAAGCACGATTATCATTTAAATATGAGGAGGGATTAAACAATTTCCAGATAAGCGAAAGCTGAGAGAATTTGCCTCCCATATACCACCTCTACAGGACATCTTAAAAGAACTGCTCTAGAGGGAAGCACTCCTAAGGCTAAAAAGATGTCACCAGAAAAAATAAAATCATAGCAAACAAAGCAGAACATCCAAATACTAACTAAAGGCAAAGAATAAAACACCTAGTATATAAAGAATGGAGGAGGAAGAATAGGAAGGGAGAGAAATAAAGAAACATCAGATGGTGCTTACAATAACTTAACAAGAAAGTTAAGTTAGATTGTTAGATAGTAAAGAAGCAACCCTTGAACCTTTGGTAACCACGAATCTAAAGCGAGCAATGGCAATAAGTACATATCTATTGATAATCACCTTAAATGTAAATGGACTGAATGCACCAATCAAAAGACACAGAGTAACAGAATGGATAAAAAAGCAAGACCCATCTGTATGCTGCCTACAAGAAACTCACCTCAAACCCAAAGATATACACAGACTAAAAGTGAAGGGGTGGAAAAAGATATTTCATGCAAACAACAAGGAGAAAAAAGCAGGTGTTGCAGTACTTGTGTCAGACAAAATAGACTTCAAATACAAGAAGGTAGCAAGAGATAAAGAAGGACATTACATAATGATAAAGAGGTCAATTCAACAAGAGGATATAACTATTATAAATATATATGCACCCAATACAGGAGCACCGGCGTAAGTGAAACAAATACTAACAGAATTAAAGGAGGAAATAGAAAGAAAGGTGACTTCAACACACCACTCACTCCAAAGGACAGATCAACCAGACAGAAAATAAGTAAAGACACAGAGGTGCTGAATAACACACTAGAACAGATGGACCTAACAGACATCTACAGAACTCTACACCCAAAACCAGCAGGATACACATTCTTCACAAGCGCACATGGAATATTTTCCAGAATAGACTACATACTAGGCCACAAAAAGAACCTCAGTAAAGTCAAAAAGATTAAAATTCTACCAACCAACTTCTCAGATCACAAAGGTATAAAACTAGAAATAAATTTTAGAAAGAAAACAAAAACGCTCACAAATACATGGAGACTTAACAACATTCTCCTAATTAATCAATGGGTTAACGACCAAATCAAAACAGAAATCAAAGAATATATGGAGACTAATGACAACAACAACACAAAGCCACAACTTCTGTGGGACGCAGCAAAGGCAGTTCTAACAGGAAAGTATATTGCAGTGCAAGCCTATTTAAAGAAGGAAGAACATTCCCAAATGAAT
>JAVSCE010005792.1:0-14255 GCA_032199065.1 Smutsia gigantea | reverse complement strand
AATAGACACCCAGGTCCTGGAATTGCAGAGAGCCACTAACAAAAGGAATGCCAGGAGGACAATATCGAAATATATAGTAATTAAAATGGCAAATATTAGAGATAAGGAGAGAATCTTAAAGCAGCAAGAGAAAGGCAGACAGTTACTTATAAGGAAAACTCCATTAGGCTACCAGCAGATTTTTCAGCAGAAAATGTACAGGCCAGAAGGGTGTGGCATTGTATTGAAAGGAAAGAACCTACAAGGAAGAACCCTCTACCCAGCAAGGTTATCATTCAGAACTGAAGGAGAGATTTAAAGTTTCCCAGATAAAGAAAAGTTAAGAGTTCACTACCACTAAACTAGCCTCACAGGATATGTTAAAAGGGCTTCTGTAGATGGAAATATTCTTAAATCCAAATATTTTTCATCAGGGAAAATAAACCTACCCTAATGGTAGTAGACCAATTAATTACTAAGCAAGTATGAAAAAAACACAAAAGTAGTAAAATCACTTATACCCAAAATTAGTCAAGAGATTATGACATCTTATACATAAAGTGCAAAGCAGTAAGAATGATAAAAAAGTAGTACTTTCAGATTGTGTTTGAAATTGAGCAACCATCAACTTACTATAAACTGTTATATATTTCAGAAACTATCTATGAACCTTGTGTAACCACAAACCTAAAGCCTATAACAGATACACAAAAAAATTTTTTAAAGTAATCCAAGGACAACACTAAATAAAACCATCAAATAACAAGATAAGAATGTAATGTAATACAGGAAGAAAGGGACAGAGAGAAACTACAAAAACAACCAAAAAACAGTAAAATGGCAATAAGTACATACCTACATATGTGAAACAAATGCTAACAGAATTAAAGGGGGAAATAGAATGCAATGCATTCATTTTAGGAGACTTCAACACACCACTCACTCCAAAGGACATATAAACCAGACAGAAAATAAGTAAGGAGACAGAGGCACTGAACAACACATTAGAGCACATGGACCTAACAGACATCTACAGAACACTCCACCCAGAAGCAGCAGGATACACAGTCTTCTCAAGTGTACATGGAACATTCTCCAGAATAGAGCACATATTAGGGCACAAAAAGAGCCTCAATAAGTTCAAAAACATCAAAATTGTAACAAGCATCTTTTCAAATCACAAAAATGTGAAACTATAAATCAATGAAGGGAACCAAGAAACCCACAAACACATGAAGGCTAAACAACATGCTTATAAACAATCAATGGATCAAGGAAAGATCAAAGAGGAAATCAGACAATACATGGAAACAAATGAAAACAGAAACACAACAATTCAAAATATGTGGGGTGCAGCAAAAGCAGTTTTAAGAGGGAAGTACTAGCAATACAGGCCTACCTCAAGAAACAACAACAATCATAAATAAACAATATAACCTCATAACTAAAGAAAGTAGAAAAAGAAGAAAAAAAGAAACTCAAAGTTAATAGGAAGGACATAATAAATATCAGAGCAGAAATAAATAAAATAGAGAATAAGAAAACAATAGAAAAAAATCAATGAAACCAAGAGCTGGTTCTTTGAAAAAATAAAGAAAATAGACAAATGCCTAGCCATACTTTCCAAGAAAAAAGTGTACACAAATAAACAAACTCAGAAACATAAAAGGAAAAGTAACAACTGACACCACAGAAATATAAAGAATTATTAGAGAATTTGATAAAAAATTATATGCCAATAAGTTGGACAACCTAGAAGAAATGGAAAAATTCCTAGAAGTGAAACCTTCCAAAACTGACCCATGAAGAAACAGAAAATCTGGACATGCCAATTACCAGTAACATAATTGAATTGGTAATCAAAAAACTCCAAACAAACAAAAGTCTATGTCCAGACAGCTTCACAG
This sequence comes from Smutsia gigantea, assembly GCA_032199065.1. Taxonomy (NCBI): domain Eukaryota; kingdom Metazoa; phylum Chordata; class Mammalia; order Pholidota; family Manidae; genus Smutsia; species Smutsia gigantea. The sequence continues at coordinate 12,369 of JAVSCE010005792.1, read as the reverse complement.
GTGAATTCTACCAAAAATTTAAAGAAGAGCTAATACCCACTTCTTAAAGAATTCCAAGAAATAGAAGAGGAGGTAATATTTTCAAACTCATTCTATGCAAAAAGAAAATTACAGACCAATATCAATGGTGAACATAGATGTAGATCTGGTGCAAACCCTGTCAAAATGCTAATGATATTTTTTCAGTGAACTAGAACAAATAATCCTAAAATTCATATGAACCGAAAAAGACCTTGAATAGCCAAAGTAATCCTGAGGAAGAACAAAGCTGGGGGTATCACACTCCCTCATTTCAAGCTATATTACAAAGCTACAGTAATCAAAACACTATGGTACTGGCAGAAGAAAAGAGCCATAGATCAATGGAACAGAAAAGAGAGACCAGAAATAAACCCATGCATATATTGGTTGATTAATATATGATAATGGAGCCATGAACATAAATGGGGAAAAGACAGTCCCTTCAATAACTGTTGTTGGAAAAACTGGACAGTATATGTGAGAGAAGGAAACTGGATTACTGTCTAATACCAGATACAAAAGTAAATTTGAAATGGATTAAAGACATAAATATAATACATGAAATAATAAAATTCTTAGGAGAAAACATACGCAAATATCTCTTGAACATAAACATGGGCAATTTTTTTCTGGACACTTCTCCCTGGGTAAGATAAAATAAAAAATTAACAAGTGGGACTACAACAAACTAAAAAGTTTCTGTACAGCAAAGAACACTATCATCAGAACAAAAAGGCAACCTACAGTATGGGAGAATATATTTGTAAATTATTTATCTGATAAGGGTTTAACATCTAAAATAACTCATACACCTCAACACCAGAAAAACAACCTGATTAGGAAAGGGGCAGAGGACCAGAACAGACATTTTTCCAAAGAAGAGATACAAATGGACAACAGAGACATGAAAAGATGCTTCACATCACTAATTATCAGGGAAATGCAAATCAAAACAACCTCACACCAGTGTAGAACTGTTCTACACTATTGGTGGGACTGTAAATAGGTACAGCCATTAATGGAAAGGATGTGGAAATTCCTCAAAAAACTAAAAATAGAAATGCCACATGACCCGCTAATTCCACTTCTAGGAATGTACCTGAGGAAAACAAAATATCTGATTTGAGGTATATGCACCCTTATGTTTATTGCTGCATTATTTACAATAGCCAAGAAATGGAGCAACCAAAGTGTCCATCAATATGTAAATGGAAAAAGAAGAGGTGATACATATACACAATGGAATATTATTCAGCCATAAAAAAAAAAGAAATCCTGCTACTTGTGACAACGTGAATGGACCTAGAGGGTATTAGGCTAAGTGAAATAAGCCAGGCAGAGAAAGACAAATATCATATGATTTCACATACACATGGAATCTAAAAACAAAACAAAACAAAATGAACAAAATAGCAGTAGACTCATAGACAGTGTGAAGTGTCTGATGGGTACCATGGAGAGGGGGTGTTGATGAAATATGTGAAGGGAATAAACAGGCATAAAATCTCAATCAGAAGAAAAATTAGTCATGGGGATGAAAGTATAGCATAGAGATTATAGTCAATAGTTCTGTAACTTCTTTATATGTTCACAGTAATTGCACTAGTTGGGGAGAGGATTTAATAATGTAGATAACTGTTGAATCACTATGTTGTATACTTGAAACCATTATAATATTATACATCAACCATAGTACAATAAAAAAATTTTAAAGAACAAAATTTCAATAAGTAAAATAGATAACCACCAGTCACTTTTCAGTGTCTGAGTTTCCTGTTATTTTGTTCACTTTGCTTTGTTTTGTTTTTATATTCCACAAATAAGTGAAATCATGTGGTATTTGTTTTCTCCACCTGGCTTATCTCCAAACACTTTTTTGTACTTCTACTCCAAATTTTTAAGTGCCCACAAAAATACATCCATTTTTATTATTCTGCACTTAATAATTTAGAATATTATATAATTATATTTATGTCCATGTGCAAAGCTTTCACTTGACCATATATTTTTGAGATAGGAATATGAATTGCAGTCAGATTTTCCAATTTTAAACACTGTATTTCTGATATAAAACACTTGATTAAAATTTTTATTTAAAAATTTATATTGAATTTAATTTTCTATTTTTTGGTCTATTTTTAATACACAACATATTTGTGTGTAATTTTTCTCATATTGCTGTGGCTGATTTTGATTTGAAGGTTATATTCTTATGATAAAATGATTTGGGTGATTTCTTTCTTTTCCATTCTTTGGAACTGTTTGTCTAAAATAAGAATGATATGTTCTCTGAGGGTTTGTTAGGTTGTCATATGAAAATTTTGGGCTGGTTCTCCATTGTCTCCCAACCCAGTACACGCTAGATTAACTGATAAATTCAATTTCTTTAAAAGTATAGATCAGTTTAGATTTTTAAGAATTTCTTAGTGAATTTATATTAAGGCATTACATTTTTACATTACAGGAAGTTGTCCATGTTATCATATTTTGACCTCATTGGTATAAAGGTATACATGATATACTCTTTTTTGATTATAATTTTTATTGTAAAAAACATGTAAATCATACCATTATAATCATTTTTAAGTGTGCAATAAAGTGAAGTATATTCTATTGTCATTCAACCAATTTCCAGAAATTTTTCAATCTTGCAAAAATAAAACTCTATACTCAAAACAACTCCCAGTTTCCCCCTCTCCCTTAGTCCCTGATAACCATCACTCTATGTCTCTATGAATTTGACTACTCTAGATAGCTTTTTTAAGTAGAATCATACAGCATTTGTTTTTTTTGTGTGTGACTGGCTTATTTCACTTAGATTAATGTTCTCAAGATTTATCCATGTTGTAGCTTGTATCAGAATTTCCTTCCTTTTTAAGTCTGAATAATATTCCATTGCATGTATAAGCCACATTTTCCATATCTATCTGTTGAGGGACTTTGGGGAAAATTGAAGTTTCTATGGCCAGGATCCTCACCTGAACCTAAACTACTTGATGATGTAGTTGACCTACTGCTAGACTACTGCTACCCCACTCCACCATAAGCAATAAGCTATTATTGACTGGGTTACTACATAAAGAGCTCTGCCTAGTGCTCTGGACGAAGGCAGAGATGCAGGAGGATTACAGACCTGAAGACTGTTGGATGCAGACGTGATTTTAGTGCTCGACCTATCACGGGGAGAATACAGCTGGGTATTAAACCCTTTTACCCCAAGAACACTCTGCTGTTATTCCTCATTCTCACTGAATCCATAGTGAACTTGCCCGGGGCTGAAACCCACTGGCAAGACAGGGACACTTGGGCTGCTTCCAACTCTTCATTATTGTGAACAGTGCTGCTATGAACTTGAGCATGTAAATATCTCTTTGAGATCCTGCTTTCAAATCTTTTGGATGTATATCAGGAAGTAGACTTGCTAGGTCATATGGTAATTCAATTTAATTTTTGGGAGGAACTACCATTCAGTTTTCCATAAGAAAATTTATCATATATGGTATGTAAAATTACCTTTTATCATATAAGGTAACATTCAGATTCTGGAGATTAGGATGTGAACATAATTGAAGACCATCATTCAGGCTCCACAAAAAATTCATTTTACATTAGTACCAACAGTGCACAAGGATTCCAATTTCTCCACACCCTTACTAATATTTTTTTCCTGTTTATTTGTTTATAGTAGGCATTCTGAAGGGTGTGAGAGGGTATATCATTATGGGTTTGATTTGCATTTCCCTAAAGATTAATGATATTGAGCATCCTTTCACATATTTACTGACCATTTGTATATCATTTTTGGAGAAAAGTCTACTCAAGTCCTTTCTCATTTTTTTTTTAATTTTTTCTTTTTGGTATCATTAATCTACAATTACATGTGCAACATTATGGTTACTAAACTCCCCACTTCATCAGGTCCCCCCCACCTACCCCATCACAGTCAATGTCCATCAGCATAGTGAGATGCTATAGAATCACTACTTGTCTTCTCTGAGTTGTACAGCCCTCCCTGTGCCCCCCCCAACATTGTCTGCTAATTGTAATGCCCATTTTTCCCCCTTGTCCCTCCCTTCCCACCCATCCTCCTCAGTTCCTTTCCTTTGGTAACTGTTAGTCCCTTCTTGGGTTCTGTGAGTCTGCTGCTGTTTTGTTCCTTCAGTTTTTTCTTTGTTCTTATACTCCACAGATGAGTGAAATCATTTGATACTTGTCTTTTTCCGCCTGCCTTATTTCACTGAGCAAAATACCCTGTAGCTCCATCCATGTTGTTGCAAATGGTAGGATTTGTTCTCTTCTTATGGCTGAATAATATTCCATTGTGTATATGTACCACCTCTTCTTTATCCATTCATCTACTGATGGACACTTAGGTTGCTTCCATTTCTTGGCTATTGTAAACAGTGCTTCAATAAACATAGGGGTGCATCTGTCTTTTTGAAACTGGGCTGCTGCATTCTTAGGGTAAATTCCTAGGAGTGGGATTCCTCGGTCAAATGGTATTTCTATTTTGAGTTTTTTGAGGAACCTCCATACTGCTTTCCACAATGGTTGACTTAATTCACATTCCACCAGCAGTGTAGAAGGATTCCCCTTTCTCCACATCCTCCCCAACTTTTGATGTAGTTTGTGTTTTGGATGGTGGCCATCCTTACTGGTGTGAGGTGATATCTCATTGTGGTTTTAATTTGCATTTCTCTGATGATTAGCAATGTTCAGCATCTTTTCATGTGCCTGTTGGCCATCTGAATTTCTTCTTTGGAGAGGTGTCTATTCATATCCTCTGCCCATTTTTTAATTGGATTATTTGCATTTTGTTTGTTGAGGTGAGTAAGTTCATTATATATTTTGTATGTCAACCCCTTATCGGATATGTCATTCATGAATATATTCTCCTTTACTATAGGTAGGATGTCTTTTTGTTCTACGGATGGTGTTCTTTGCTGTACAGAATCTTTTCAGCTTGATATAGTCCCACTTGTTCATTTTTGCTTTTGTTTCCCTTGCCTGGGGAGATATGTTCATGAAGAAGTCGTTCATGTTTATGTCCGAGAGATTTTTGCCAATGTTTTTTTTCTAAGAGTTTTGTGGTTTCATGACTTACATTCATGTCTTTGATCCATTTTGAGTTTACTTTTGTGTATGGAGTTAGACAGTCCAGTTTCATTCTCTTACATGTAGCTGTCCAGTTTTGCCAACACCAGCTGCTGAAGAGGCTGTCATCTCCCCATTGTATATCCAACGTTCCTTTATCATATATTAATTGACTGTATATGTTTGGGTTAATGTTTGGATTTTCTATTCTGTTCCACTGCTCTGTGAGTCTGTTCTTGTGCCAATACCAAATGGTCTTGATTACTGTGGCTTTGTAGTAGAGCTTGAAGTCTGGGATCGTAATTCCCCCTGTTTTATTCTTCCTTCTCAGGATTTCTTTGGCTATTCGGGGTCTTTTGTGGTTCCATATGAATTTTAGAACTATTTGTTCCAGTTCATGGAAGAATGCTGTTGGTATTTTGAAAGGGATTGCACTGAATCTGTAGATTTCTTTAGGTAGTATAGCCATTTTTACAATATTTATTCTTCCTAGCCAAGAACATGGGATGAATTTCCATCTGTTAGTGTCCTCTTTAATTTGTCTTAGAAGTGTCTTGCAGTTTTCAGGGTATAGGTCTTTCACTTCCTTGGTTAGGTTTATTCCTAGGTACTTTATTCTTTTTGATGCAATTGTGAATGGAATTGTTTTCCTGATTTCTCTTTCTGTTAGCTCATTGTTAGTGTATAGGAAAGCAACAGATTTCTGTGTGTTAATTTAGTATCCTGCAACTTTGCTGAATTCAGATATTAGTTCTAGAGTTTTGGAGTGGAATCTTTAGGTTTTTTTTATGTACAATATCATGTCATCTGCAAATAGTGACAATTTGACTTCTTCTTTACAAATCTGGATGCCTTGTATTTCTTTGTATTGTCTGATTGCTGTGGCTAGGACCTCCAGTACTATGTTGAATAACAGTGGAGAGAGTGGGCATCCCTGTCTTGTTCCGGATCTTAGATGAAAAGCTTTCAGCTTCTTGCTGTTAAGTATGATTTTGGCGGTGGGTTTATCATATATGGCCTTTATTATGTTGAGGTACTTGCCCTCTATACCCATTTTGTTGAGAGTTTTTGTCATGAATGGATGTTGAATTTTGTCAAATGCTTTTTCAGCATCTATGGAGATGATTATGTGTTTTTTGTTCTTCTTTTTGTTGATGTGGTGGATGATGTTGATGGATTTTCGAATGTTGTACCATCCTTGCTTCCCTGGGATGAATCCCACTTGATCATGGTGTATGAGCCTCTTGATGTATTTTTGAATTCGGTTTGCTAATATTCTGTTGCGTATTTTTGCATCTACATTCATCAGGGGTATTGGTTTGTAGTTTTCTTTTTTGGTGAGGTCTTTGCCCGGTTTTGTTATTAGGGTGATGCTGGCTTCATATAATGAGTTTTGAAGTATTCCCTCCTCTTCTATTTTTTGGAAAACTTTACGGAGAATGGGTATTATGTCTTTTCTATATGTCTGGTAAAATTCAGAGGTGAATCCAACTGGCCTGGGGGTTTTGTTCTTGGGTAGTTTTTTGATTACTGATTCAATTTCGTCACTGGTAATTGGTCTGTTTAGGTATTCTATTTCTTGCTTGGTCAGTCTTGGAAGGTTGTATTTTTCTAAGAAGTTGTCCATTTCTTCTAGGTTTTCCAGCTTGTTAGCATATAGATTTTCATAGTATTCTCTTATAATTCTTTGTATTCCTGTGGGGTCCATTGAGATTTTTCCTTTCGCATTTATGATTCTGTTTATGTGTGTATATTCTCTTTATCTCTTAATAAGTCTGGCTAGGGGTTTATCTATTTTGTTTATTTTCTCAAAGAACCACCTCTTGGTTTCATTGATTTTTTCTATTGTTTTATTCTTCTCAATTTTATTTATTTCTTCTCTAATCTTTATTATGTCCCTCCTTCTGGTGACTTTGGGCCTCATTTGTTCTTCTTTTTCCAATTTCAATAATTGTGAATTTAGACTATTCATTTGGGATTGTTCTTCCTTCTTTAAATATGCCTGGATTGCAATATACTTTCCTCTTAGAACTGCCTTTGCTGCATCCCACAGAAGTTGCAGCTTTGTGTTGTTGTGGTCATTTGTCTCCATATATTGTTTCATCTCTGGTTTAATTTGTTCGTTGATCCATTAATTATTAAGGAGCATGTTGTTAAGTCTCCATGTATTTGTGAACCTTTTTGTTTTCTTTGTACAGTTTATTTCTAGTTTTATACCTTTGTGATCTGAGAAGTTGGTTGGTACAATTTCAGTATTTTTGAATTTACTGAGGTTCTTTTTGTGGCCCAGTATGTGGTCTATTCTGGAAAATGTTCCATGTGCACTTGAGAAGAATGTGTATCCTGTTGCTTTTGGGTGTAGAGTTCTGTAGATGTCTGTTAGGTCCATCTGTTCTAGTGTGTTGTTCAGTGCCTCTGTGTCTTTACTTATTTTCTGTATGGTTGATCTGTCCTTTAGAGTGAGTGGTGTGTTGAAGTCTCCTAAAATGAATGCATTGCTTTCTATTTCCTCCTTTAATTCTGTAAGTATTTGTTTCACATATGTCGGCGCTCCTGTGTTTGGTGCATATATATTTATAATTGTTATATCCTCTTGTTGGACTGACCCCGTTATCATTATGTAATGTCCTTCTTTATCTCCTGCTACTTTCTTCGTTTTGAAGTCTATTTTGTCGGATACAAGTACTGCAACACCTGCTTTTTTCTCCCTGTTGTTTGCATAAAATATCTTTTTCCATCCCTTCACCTTTAGTCTGTGTATATCTTTGGGTTTGAGGTGAGTCTCTTGTAAACAGCATATAGATGGGTCCTGCTTTTTTATCCATTCTGTTAGTCTGTGTCTTTTGATTGGTGCATTCAGTCCATTTACATTTAGGGTGATTATCGATAGATATGTACTTATTGCCATTGCTGGCTTTAGATTCGTGGTTACCAATGGTTCCAGGGTAACTTCCTTACTATCTAACTGTCTAACTTAACTCTCTTGTTAAGCTATTATAAACACAGTCTGATGATTCTTTATTTCTCTCCCTTCTTACTCTTCCTCCTCCATTCTTTATGTACTAGTTGTTTTATTCTGTACTCTTTTACATTTCCTTTGACTGTTTTTGTGGATAGTTGATTTTACTTTTTGCCCTTAGTTAGTATTTGGATGGTCTGCTTTCTTTGCTATGATTTTATTTCCTCTGGTGATGTCTTTTTAGCCTCAGGAGTACTTCCATCTAGAGCAGTCCCTTTAAGATATCCTGTTGAGGTGGTCTGTGGGAGGCAAATTCCGTCAGCTTTCACTTGTCTGGGAATTGTTTAATCCCTCCCTCCAATTTAAATGATCATCATGCTGGATACAGTATTCTTGGTTCAAGGCCCTTTTGTTTCATTACGTTAAATATATCATGCCATTATCTTCTGGCCTGTAAGGTTTCTGTTGAGAAGTCTGATGATAGCCTGATGGGTTTTCCTTTGTAGGTGATCTTTTTTCTCTCTCTAGCTGCCTTTAATACTCTGTCCTTGTCTTTGATGTTTGCCATTTTAATTATTACATGTCTTGGTGTTGTCTTCCTTGGGTCCCTTGTGCTGGGAGATCTGTGGACTTCCATGGTCTGAGAAACTATTTCCTTCCCCAGCTTGGAGAAGTTTTCAGCAATTATTTCTTCAAAGACACTTTCTAACCCTTTTTCTCTCTCTTCTTCTTCTGGTACTCCTATAATGCGAGTTTTGTTCCGTTTGTACTGGTCCCACAGTTCTCTTAATATTCTTTCATTCCTAGGATCCTTTTACCTCTCTCTGCCTCAGCTTCTTTGTATTCCTTTTCTTTGATTTCTATTCCATTAACAGTCTCTTGCACCTCGTCCAGTCTGCTCTTCAGCCCGTCAATTGACAATCTCATTTCTGTAATATCTCTCCTCATTTCCTCCCTTAGCTCTTGCATATTTCTCTGTAGATCCATCAGCATGGTTATGACTTTTATTCTGAATTCTTTTTCAGGAAGATTGTGTAAGTCTATCCCATCAAGCCCTCTCTCTGGGGTTGTCTGTGTGATCTTTTTCCGTACCATATTCCTTTCTCTTTTCATGGCGATAGAAGTGGTCACTGGTAAGTGCCACGTGTGTCAGCCTCTTTGTGAGGCGCTGAGTTCTCGCAGGTGTAGCTGCAGCCTGGATGTTGTTATGTATCTTCTGCTCTCTCTTTTAGGAATAGTTGTGTTTGTTATATGTTCACAGATATATATGGTTTTGGGAGGAGATTTCTGCTGCCCTGCTAATGCCGCCATCTTCCCAGCCATCTCTCCTTTCCCATTTTTTAAGTGGGTTGTTGGTTGTTGACTTATTGGAGTTTTTGTATATTTTGCATATTAACTTCTTATGAGATATATAATTTGCAAATATTTCCCCCCATTCCATAAGCTGTTTTTCATTCTGTTGTTTGTGTTCATGGTATACCCTAATATGCTAAAAATTTTGCTGTAACTACTGCAGTCATGTATTCTTTTTAATTTGTAATATTGGGAATGTACCATCTCCCTTCTCTCTCTCTCTCTCTCACACACACACACACATACACAGGCACATGTATATGCACACCCACACCCTTCCCCCAGTTTGATTAACTTCTTCAGGTCTTTTTTTTATATTTTATTCTATTCAGATAACAAACCTTTGTTTTTGTTGACTTTTCCTATTGTTTTTTTCTCTTTCTTTAATGATTATTTTATTTGCTTCTTTCTATTTCCATTCATTTTTCAAGTTTTTTACTTCATTGCCTTTTTTCTTTGGTATTTCTTCTTTTCTAATCTATGTGTTTAATTTTTAAAATGCTCTTCCAAGGGCTTTTTTGCTTCATCCTTGGTGTGCAGTGATGAGGAGTACAGATTTATCATTGGTGGTCCACAATTTCATATTATTGACATAAATGTGGAGTAATTTTTATTTATTCTGCTCTGGAATAAATAATTTCTTTTTACATATCAATATGTTCATTCAGTGCTGGAAGACTCTTGGCCATTTTCCTTTCTAATATCACCTAATACACATTCTCTCTACTCTTTCCTCCTTCAGGTATATGTACTAAAAGTATATTGGACTTACATTTTATCCCCAGTTGCTCTTAAACTTTTTTTTCATCTCTTTATTTCTCTGTATGGTATTTTGAGCAGTTATTTCTTACACCTATTATCTCTTCAGCTGAGTCTAATTTGCTTTTGAATGCAAACGTGTATTCAATTGACCATATTTCCAATATCAAAAATTTTTATATTGAAATATCAAAATGTATATTGGCTCAAGGAACTGATTTTGACATTTTAGAGATTTATTTATAACACCCAGTAGACAGCCAAAATATCCTTGGTGATTAGTGAGTTTTTTTCCAGTAGTTGCTTTAATTGAGGATGCAGAGTTTTGCATGTTCTTGACATTTCCTGGGGCCTCACTTCCAACTTCCTACCTCATAGATCTTGCATTTCATCTCCTACATGACACAAGAACCAAAGACCATGGGTTTTGTATACAATCACCCTTTCTCAGAGTAGCAGCAGCAATAACACATAAAACAGTGCTTTCATTCCCCTCTTTATTTATGATAACTGGATATGGAGGGTTACTCTTTGTTTTTCATGAAATTATCTGTGCATTAACTTTTTTGTTGTTGTTAGAGCCAACATTTCCACATGATTTTAGAGTTTTGTTTTTGCTTTTGTTTTTACTTAATCTTGGTTGTTATCTTTCCACAATGGGCTTAATGATTTCCCACTTGAACTGCCAAGGGACTAGCTCTAAATTCCTGCTACTTGGTTATGCCTAGTAATTTAGTTGTCTCTTTATTATATCCCCAAATGCATCTTCTCCAAAAGGCTTATAAAGGTAATCTTCTAAGGAAAGACTAGAACATCTAACTGCAATTCTCCCACTTTTAGAGCTCCCAGTTTAAATTTAATCATTCTTCAAGTTGACATTACTTTTTTCTAATGTATATCAGGTTAAGCCAAGAATATGATCTAGTGTATAGAATAGCTTTTTCGATCTTGGTGTGCAGTGATGATGAGTAAACAATCAATAGTAGTGACAGTCCCACTGTACGCTGCATTCCGAGACACTCCTGGAACATTATCAAATAGAAGAGAATCCTTATAGGCACCTGCCTTCAAATGTTTTATGAGTTGTTGTATAGAACACAAATTAATTTACTCAAACTTGCTCTTGAGCGTGGTGCAAATTCCAGTGGCTACATTTATATAGACATACCTTTTTGCTAAGTAGAATAACAGCTGTCACAAATAAATGGCTTGTCTTTGGCAGTCATAAGTTTTGGAAGAACTTTAGCAGAGGTGGCTGTCTCTGTCACAGGTGTTTTAAGAGGATTTTGGCAAGTGGAGGAAGTTTGAACTAGATAGCTTTTCTTGTTTCTTTCAAATCAAATACTCTTTTTTTTTCATATGAAGCTCCCACATCTTGAAGCTTTTCTATTATTGCATTTAGTACTGTGACTTGATGGAAAATTTGTTAATGATTAAAATAGACAGGTAGCTATAGATTTTTCAGGACATAGAAGATGAGGGTTCATGAATAGATGAGCCAATTATTCTAACATTAGTTTATTTCTGCTACTGTGCTGTTCCTCATTACTAATTGTCATCTTTGTTTAGATGGATATACCATTTAGCCTGCGTGAAACCTTGTCCACAAAATTTATAAATTTACATCCCTGTTATATGATAAAAATGTTTTGGAATTCCAGCTTCAAACTTCTTTGGTTCCTTCTGTGACCAAATTAAAACCTTTCTGTTTCTTAAATGTGCCTTCTGTTTGCAACTGCAGCAGGGTTTTTCTCATCATTATGGTAAATCCATGTTGACTACTAAGTGCTTTTTTAAAGCTATGCTCACGCTTCAGCTTCAAAACTTTTTTATCACCAATTGTCATGGTTTGAATTTTGTCCTCCCACCCAAATTCATATATTGAGGTCCCAATACCACAGAATTTGACCTTATTGGATATCGGGTAGTTGCAAATGTAATTAGTTGAGGTGAGGTCATACTGGAGTAGAGTAGGCCCCTAATCCAGTATGACTGATGTCCTTGTAAGTAGGAGAAATTTACACACAGACATGAACAGAGGGAAAATATCACGTGAAAATAAAAGCAGAGATTGGGGTAATGTGTCTACAAGCCAAAGTAGGCCAAAGATTGCCAGTAAACCTAGGGGAGAGGCATGAACACATTCCCCCTCACAGGCCAGAAGGAGGCAACTGTGCTGACAC